>JAEMOT010003869.1:294322-354742 GCA_019297695.1 Apostasia ramifera | reverse complement strand
CGCCGGCAGTGTCGTGCGGCAGCGCGAGGCCGCCGGAGGAGGCGCAGGGCGGTGCGGTGACGGCGTGGCTGCCGGATTTAGTGGAGAGAGGGAGGATAAGGGTATAATGGTAATTTTAATATTTTTTAATAATAAAAAAATAAAAAAAGGACCCAAATGATAATTTTTGAAAACCTAGGGACCCCGATGATATAATTTAAAAAAAGTGAACCTGTGTGATAATAACTCTTAAACTCAGGGACCTGGGTGCAATTTGCCCTAATAAAAAATATAAAAGGCAATCTAAATATAGCTTCACACTTTTTGACAACCTTGAAATTGATTTTAGATAGAATAAAAAAAAGAATAAGTATTTACCTGTAAACCTTTTCTTTCTTATTCAATTACACATTAAATACTATATTCCTTTATGTTACACTTTAAGCCCTCAAATTTTTAAAAATGAACAAATTAGTCTCCAAATGTTAGATCTAACGCATCCCCTCCCCTGACCTAACGGTGGCTCAGCCCTTGCAAATCCGCGCCTTTTCCGATGCCCAACGGTCTCGATCCACAACCGCCGGACTTCCCCTCAAGCTTCAGGACATCTCGAAGTCCCGTTCGCAAGCCATCAAGCATTTATACAGAACTGCATCTAGTGGAGGACTTCAACAGCTATAGCGTTCATCAACTTCAGCTTTCTTTGGAGGTTTAGGATTGAACATTTTCTTTATTGAGCCTAGTAACTTCAATTATTTTCCCTCTGTTATTTTACCTATAGAGTTTGTATTAATAAACTCCTGCCAATTTTGGTGGCAGGTATTGCACTAGAAGGATCACAGGACATAGTGTGAGGTATTATTAATTGCGGCAAGAAATGGATGTTTAAATAATATGTTGTAAAATTTTAAGCCTGACGCCTCGGTTGTTGGTGGCTCGGCTCAGTGTAAACAAGGGGGACCGGATCGGCAGCCGGGACGTCACAAATGGTATCAGAGCTGTTGCGAACCTATGCAAAGATGTGGGTAGATATAATGGGCTGCACTCACAAATCACTGTGTATAGAAATTTGGAAAAGCTGGGTAATGATTAAAAGAATAATTTATTTGAAAGTTGAAAGTGATAAGATATTCTATGAAAATTGAGTATGAATATTTTACTGATTATTTATGTGAATAATGAATTAGAAACAGAAGAAATATCAAGATGATATAAAGATTTAATATTGATAAAGAGATATAAAATGAAATTTGAAGAAAGAATTCGACAGGCAGGGAAAGAACAGTTGACAGAGAATGGAAAATGCCAGATGTATCTTGAAGGGTTTACCTGCATCAATACAGGATATATTAAAAGTATAGTAGTATACAAAATTTGATAAACTAATGGAGGATTCAGAGATTGTAACATCAAATTTGCTTGTAAGGCAAAAACATGCCTTAGAAGTGGAAGAGTGACAATTAAGATGTAATATGTGATGTAATATAAATGAATATTATTGATTTAAATTCCCTATGTTAAGTTGAAATTAAGAAAGAAATAAAAAGCATGTTGATGAGAACTCATTAAATTATTGAGTTGTTTATTAAGTTTAAAGCTAAAAATATGATTTGTGGACTTGGAATAACAAAATGAGATTGTAAAACTGATTTAAGGTTTGACAAGGAACTAAAAGAGTCTCTTATTACGTTTATGTCCCTGCCTCAGCTTGAATTTAGGGGATGATGATTCCCAACTTGTCATTGAGGGCTATGACTACTACCGCTGAGGGCTAGAATACTACGGTATTCAATATATGAAAAGAGAGTTGAAATATAAATTAAGAGAACCAAGTTCAAAAGATAAAATATGTGAAAAATAAAGGTGAAGAAAAATCAATCAGGTGTGTAATAAAAGTTTGTGATTATTTATGTAAATTTCGAGGATGAAGGTGGGGAGAATTGTAACATCCCAAAATTTGATTGGTGGATTTAAAAATTAGGGCTGATTTGGACTCAAAATGAATACTTTTAGATCTAAAATAAATAATTTTGGACCTATTTATAAAGATATAAAAATTAGAAAACTAAATTACAATTTTTCTTAAAAAATGGATAAACATGGGGTTGCAAGCTGCAAGCTGCAGCAGCCAATAGCGCCCAACTCACCCATTTTCCCTTCTCCTCTGCCGTGTGGCAGGCAAGGAAATAAAAAAAAAATGAAAATAAGGGATTAATTTGAAGCTTTAGGCAATTAAAACCTCAAGCAGCCTTTGCTTTGCTCTCTACGCCCTCTGTTCCGCCTCCTTCCGCCAAGCTCAGCAAGCAACAGCAGTTGCTGTTGCTGGGAAAAATAGAGAAGGAAGAAGGAGAAGAAGAAGAAGAAGGAGAAGAAGAAAGAGGAAGAAAAGGAAAGGTAGAGAGGGAATTCTGAGCGTTGTTTAACGGTATAATCGGTAGGTAATTCTTTTCCTAAAATTGATATTGAATTACGTTGTGAAAATAATTTAATGTTACGAGAATATGAGAAATTGTCATATGCCATATATTCTATTATTTGGATATAGTAATGAGATAGATTTGATGATCTGTAAGGTGATGTGGTATTAATGAATATTTGTATACAAGATCCGACGAGGGCAGAAAGTTGCCTATTATGTGTTATTCCGACGAGGGCGGGGAGTGTACGCCGGGTGATGTCCTAAAATAGAATCTCCGATATAAGGTGCGGCTGCTATCAAGGCTTGTAGGATAACAAATTAAAAAAACTTTCGTCACGCTTCTAGGTGAAAAATGTATAGAAATGACAGATCCACATCACTAAAGTGAGTTTAATGATATGTAGATTATGATGATAATTTTTAATATAAGGCATGTTATGATTTATATTTATGTGAAATATTATTAAGCATTCCATAATTTACTTGTATCATTCTAATTTGATATCTAACATTTTTTATTATTCTCGTTATATTGTGACTTTTGGGATATCGTTTTACCTATAGAGTTTGTATTAACAAACTCCTGCTAATTTTGGTGGCAGATATTCAACTAGAAGGATCATGGGACATAGTGTGAGGTATCGTAATTGTGGCAAGAAATGAATGTTTAAATAATATGTTGTAAAATTTTAAGTCCGACGCCTCGGTTGCTGGTGGCTCAGCCCAGTTAAACAGGTGGGTCGAGTACCGGCGACCGGGACGTCACACAAAATCAGCTCGAAATTAACTTCACGTTAAAGACCTTGGCCCATAATCTGATTCAAAGATTTTAAACCAATTTTGAGTCAAATAACAAACTAAACGAATTTCAAATGAGTTCCAAGTTTCATATATCTTTAACACTAGGAGTGTGCATTCAATTGGTTTAATAAATTTGGTTAACCGAACAAAACAATAGATCAGATTT
Source organism: Apostasia ramifera (assembly GCA_019297695.1). Taxonomy (NCBI): domain Eukaryota; kingdom Viridiplantae; phylum Streptophyta; class Magnoliopsida; order Asparagales; family Orchidaceae; genus Apostasia; species Apostasia ramifera. Next base: position 351,377 of record JAEMOT010003869.1, on the reverse strand, counting down.
AGTTTGAAATCTAAGAAACCAGATTAACCAAATAAAACTATAAACTAAAAACCAAACCAACCAAATAAAATTCAATCGGTTTGGTTCTATTGAAACCATAATTTTTTTTAATTAGTTATTTCCAAAAACATAAAAATCTGAAAATAATATAATATAAGAGGCATTTGGTTCCATGTATCTTGATGTTATATCATATTTTATAAATGCCATGATATCTAAATATCACGTGGTACTGCTGTACCACATTAAAATGAATGGGTCAGACTTGAAACTCTATTGGAGGAAGCTCCAGTAGTCACCTTCTCATGGAATTGTAATCGAAAAGATGAAAATCTTCTTCGGTTCGGTTTAATGTAGAAGTGTCTACAACTTGTCGATCATTTAGGTGTAGACTATCAGACAAGGGATCTTGACTTCTCTAGAGGGTACCGAAAGGTACTTTATTCAGGATAATAAAGTTAGAAGATTATTTACACATGTCATGAAATAGAACAATTATTTTTTCTAAATAATATATATAAGATTAAGATAACACTAAACCAAGCATACTCGTAATGCTATAAAATTTCACAACTACAAACACTAAGAACACAACAAAAAAAAAAGTTCTATAACTTAAAAAAATTAACGAATATTTCATATAATTTTAACATTATCACATGATGATACGAGACATTTCAGTTAATTCAGTCAGTTCAATTTTAACTAAAACTGAACCCAAACCGATTAACTAAAAAAATTTAACTAGTTAAATCAACCAAATTTAATGAATTCAATTCCTTGATTTGAATTATTTAATGCACACTCCTATTTATACTAATTTAACTAACAATATAGAAGCATAAGCGGACATAAATAAGTTTTTCGAAGGAGAAATGAATTCTAACAAAAACAAATAACAGAACATTGTTAACCTCTTTACCTGGCAATGAAGCGAAAATAAATCAACCAACAATAGTAGAGGAATGCTCAAGGAAATCATTTGTTGCATCTAAATGAGATTGATACATCTATTTCAATTCAAGAAAAATCATAATAGCAATGTTTAACAATAATATGATGAAAAATATATGAAAAATTTCAAATAAACTGAAGTGTTTCCTTGTCAACAACCTGAATCAGTTGACAAAAAGAAAGTGGAGAGAGAGTTCTTACTGATATGAAGGCCTGAATGCCGCCCTCCATGACATTTCCTCATCAGGCACAGGGGTACTACCAGAATCATCGTGGTGGTAGAGTGGCTCCAATGCTGATTCTGGCAGCCGACTCTCAGCAAGATAGTGCTTCATGGTGGCAATCTCCATTGTATGTTTCTTCTTTAGTTTCTCTATTTGCCTCTTTAGTCTTTCTGTCTCTTGTTGTGCATGACCATACTTCTCCTGCATTGAAAATCATCAAACATCAACATTATGCAGTGATGTTTCAGTTGTTCATGTCTTTCAGTGAAGCTGTAAATGTTGATTCTCTCAGCATTGTCATTAGCTTTGTCCCAACTATTTGGGGGCAATTTTATAAATTCTATTTTGTCAATTGATTCCATTGAATGCATCTTGTGGTGCTAACACTAACTTATTTAATCATCTAATCATATTACTTATACCTTACCTACCTTTTTCACTGTACTGTTTTGAGTAAAAATGTCATCTTGTACATTTTAATGGTGCTTTTCATTCTCTACATCCTACATTTCCACACCAGCTAACTCTATTCTAAGTTTAGAGCATTGATTCAATTTTGTAAAAATTAAATGCCAACTAAATTGCTTTTGTTGTTCCTTAAGAGCAAAAGACTATTCATCCGTAATTTTTCAGATACAACATCATCCAAAATGAAAGGAAACCATATAAATATTTACAGATTAGAACACAAGAGTATCAGAACATGAATTTTATAGAATCTAACACAAAAACATTTATAGATTGTAAAAAGTAGATATATTTATGAATTAGAATAGAGCACAAGATGAATCACAACTAAGCAAATGCAATTAAATAAGCAACAAAAATAAGATTCGCATAGCGTCCTAGAATTTCATAAAACGTGCAATAAGTCCAAGCAATAATGTTAAAATAGAAATTTTTATCAACAAAAAGAATTAAAATACTGCAATCTTCCATCACAATAAAAGATACTATGCATTCATCCACAGATATTTAAAATCATCAAGCCTGTTTGTTGTTAGCAATAATCCACAGCAAGCCTGTTTGTTGTTAGAAAGTAGGAAATCAAGACAAAGATAGAATAGAAAGAACTCAAAGAATGAGATCAATGTAGGTGTTTCTTTAGAGAGGATGTTCTAGTGCTTGAAGAAAGAGAGGCAACTGATCATATAATTATTCTTGTTTGAAGCTGATACAAGATGCTTCAGACTGGAGTTCATATCTCTTTCAAATGCAATAAACCCCTCCTTAAGATAAGTTATGTTTCACAGAAAGATGAAGCAAGACGAGAACAAGAATGAGAGGTTGGGATGAAGCAAGGAGTATAATGATGTCTGATCTAGGAAGCTCACGAACCTCACATATGGTCCTCATAATTCCAAGGCATCCACAGAAAAAACATAGACATGAACCTAGTGTTTCATTCAAGAGGTCAACTCGATGACACTTGACAAGCAATAGTTAATGTTCCCATATTAAAGACACAGCCAGAGTCATCTTCTCAGAAAAGCTGATGTCAAGCAGGAGAGAACTATTTCACCGACTATGATTTGTATCATTACCTTGTAATAATCTGCATAATGCTTTCACCTAATCACTGTTTACTCTCACTGTTCAAATATAACTCTGCAGAAGCTGATAGACAACAAGGAGAACGGTATCTAGCATAATCACCCTCATGAGTGACAATTTGTCATAATTGTAATAATCTGCATAGTGCCTCCGCCTAGTTACTATTTCCTCTCAAGTTAAGAAAGTTCCTCTTTCATGCAGCAAGACATTCTAGGATTATTGTTGGAGGCATAAAAATCAAGAGCGATTTCAATGCCATCGAGGTGATTGGGAGGAACACTATCACGAATGAAGGAAAACAAATTACCAATGTTTAAGAAAGTGGTAAAACTTAGACATCTAAGCAAAAGACATCTTGATAAGTTTTCCATATACCAAGCTTTCTCAAAACTATTTTCTAAGCCTCAGGATAGCTTAAAATACCTATACTACCCAGTGTAGTAGAGAAAACGACAACTCATCTAGATCTTCCACACAGATCAAACAAATCCCTCAAGGACTGATCGACTTTCTCATGATTCACAACATGAAAATTGAGAACTGGATTGGTTTCAGGTTATGGTAAGATTTCTTTTTAAAGAGGATTTGTAATGCGAGACAGATGAATGATGATGCAATTTCAAAGATTAGCAAATTCTACATAGCAGAACAATCACAAATTAATGCGAAAAATTTCAGTATTCAATTTTATGATGACTAAGAAATTAACTATGTCTGAAAAAACTGATTCTTTCAATTTTTTTAAATAAATTGGATTAAAGGTAATTAAAAAGTTACTAACTTAAATTAGAGCTTAATTTAATTTTCAACAAATTAGAGATAGGATTACAGAATTATAGAGTCTCAGAATATTTGACCAATAGTAATTATTTGCATTCAATAATGAAAGATCATATAGATGGAGTAATTTCGAACAAATCGCAACCGAACGGTAAAATCCACAGCATTGATTAACCAGATTATAGGTTCTATTAACATTCGTACTAGATAGAAGAAGTTCAAGGACCACTATGTAATTTTCGGAGAAATTAGCTCACTCTGGCTCGAGCGCGTCGACCGATCGAGCTGTGCTGGGGCGACACGGGACTGTCGGGCAGGGTCGACGGTGCGTCAGGCGTGGGTCGACGCTGGCACGGATGGATGGCGTGTGCGCGCCAGAAGGAGGGACGGCGCGGGATGCCGAGCGGAGGGACGGCACGGGGCGTTCTCTCTACTGTAATATATCTCTGGCAAATCTGGATTGAGTCTCTGCAGCTCATCTTTAATAATCCATGAATCCTCAGATATAAACCCTTCTAACGAACCAAATAATGCTGGAATCCTCGATTTCTTATGGAAATTATCTACTAATTAATGAATTACTCTATTTGCTTCTATTTATAAGTGAATTTGGCTGGTGGATACTCAGGTAAGAGTTTTCTCAATGGGTAATGAAAATTCAAACGGATCACTGGGTATTATTGTTGCTTCCTTGTATGCCACCAAATTTAAGATATTGAAGGTTGAACTAATACCATATTCTCGTGGTAAATCAACACTATATTCAAACCAGTTTTCTTTAAAATTTAGTTTCGCAAGCTCATAATTTTTTAATAGTTCTTGATGGGAATCGCTCGATCGAACGCAAATCATCACATAATCTTCTTTCAAAAATTTCTGCATCTATTTGTGACAATCTATTAATTTCTTATAAGTATCATTGCTAGTACTTATTCTTTTGTTAATCTCTTTATGTAGTTCTTTAACATACTGTGTAAAAGATTCAGCAGACTAAAACATCTTACTATGAATAGGTAATAAAATGGGATCTATAGGAACCTTAGGCTTGTAACCATGTACACTTTCAAATGGGCTCATGCCTACAAACTTATTGACAGAATTATTATATGCAAACTCAGTATAGGGTAAGACAAGGTCCCAATTTCTTCTATTTTCTCCCACCAAACGACGAAGCAGGTTTCCTAAGCTCCTATTAATTATCTCTGTTTGTTCATCTATTTGAGGACAAAAGGCCTGAAAAAGTTAAGTTTCGTACTGAGGAAGCGCCACATGATTTTTCAAAAATAACTAGTGAACTTAATATCTTGACTAGACACCATCAAATTTAGCAACTCATGTGGCCTGACTACCTCATCAAAAAACAAACGAGTGATCCTAAAGGCATCTGATGAAATCATGCTTATCAGCAATCTTAGTTAATCCTACATCAAAATCTATACTAAGATCTTGCCAAGGACGATCAGATACAGTTAGAGGCATATAGAGTCCAGTGTTTTGCTTTTGTTGTTTTGCAACAGCACGGGTTTAACATTAACCAACTATGCGCGCGATATCTCTCTTGAGGCGTGACCAATAAAATTGACTCTTCACGACCTCAATTATTTTATTTCGGCCAAAGTGGTTGATTAATCCACTCACATGTAACTCCCAAACAAGGAAGTCTCCAACGGGTGTTAATGGTAGGCATAGTTTACGATCATGAAAAAGATAGCCATCCTGAATTAAGAAATCAGCGTACTCCCTAGATTGACCATCCTTTACAACGGCGTAGATGATCCCAAAATTAGGACAATCCTCATAACACTCAAAGCGTCCGCGATTTTATTTTCAATTCATGTCTTATGCTTTAAGTATAAAGGTGTATTTTTGTAGAAATTCGACTCATTTCGTATGCCTTCATTCAAAGTCTTCTATGAATTTAGGTATCTTAAATCCTTATGATCAGAGAATAGAATGAATTCATGAGGTAAGAGATAATGTTGCTAATATTTCAAAACCTGCACTACAGCATAGAAGTCTTTATCATTAGTTAAATACTTCTGCTTAGCTTCGTTCAACTATTGATTTTTCTAAAATAGTACATCACCAATGCCAACTCCTGAAGCATCGCATGAGGCCTCAAAGACCTTCAAAAAATTTGGGAGCTCCAAACAAGGGCTTCGATCATTTTAGTTTAATTTCTTCGAAGGCTTTAGTAGCAGCCTTCGTCCACTTGAATGACTCTTTCTTGATATAGTCCATGATCGAGGCGACAATGGTGTTAAACCCACGAATAAAAAGTTGTCAATCCATGAAAGCTCCGTACCTTATAGATGCTTTAAGGAACCGGCTAACTAATTATAGCACTTACCTTTTCAAGGTCAGTAGATACACTCTCAGATGATACCATAAAGCCTAGGAAGATAACTTGATCAGTTATAAATGTGCATTCTTTAAATTTATATAAAGACTATCTTTCTTGAGAGCTATCAAGCTTGATAGATCTGAGATAAGTGTATAACACAATTTTTCCTAGTTCTGCTATATATCAAAATATCATTGAAATAGACTATAGCAAAGACGTCAATAAATGGTCGTAGAGCTTAGGTTATCAGCCTTATGCTAGGAGTGTTAGATAACCTAAAAGGCATCACCAACCACTAGTATAAATCATCCTTCGTCTTGAAGGTTGTCTTTCATTTATCTCCAGGATGAATTCGAACTTGATGGTAGCTATTCTTAAGATTGATTTTTGAGAAAATAGTGGCTCTACCCATCATATCAAACATATCACTCAGACAGGGAATAAGAAAGTGATACATGATTGTGATTTTATTTATGGCACGACTATCCATGCATATCCTCCATGATCAATCTTTCTTCAGAGTTAGAAGCGCTGGAATAACGTAAGGACTACGGCTTTCTCAAATGAATCCTTTCTGGAGCAAGTCATCTACCTATGATTAATGAACTTGAAAATTATTGGGAAAAATCCAAAGATGCCAAATTTCCATCCACATTATTTGGGTTTATGTTAGGATTTCTTTACAGTAGTGTCATGAAAGATGATTTGACAGAAGGTAGGCTTCTTTGCCTTACACTTGTTAGTGAAGGTACCATTCACGGGTATCTTTTCCTTATCTTTAAAAGAGGATGGAACACTTTGAGCCCTGTTGGTGATGAGAAAGTCGGTAATTTCAAAGCCCCATAGCGTTCCTTCCTCTCTAAAGATAAGGAGAAGAAACCCCTGGCTAATATTTTCACCGATAAAGGCAATGGAAAAAAGCATTGTACCTCTAATCAGATCATCTTCCATGATTGCTGCAAAGATATTCCACCAATAAAGTCAGTACCATTCTAATTCTCAAGGTTTGTGTTGTGCCTTTATTGCAAAGAAAATTTTCTTTTCTAAGACTACCTATGATTGGTGGACTAGAAAATTATTGGGAAAAAACCCACAGTAGCCAAATTTCCATCCATATATACCCTATGCCAGCTTTTATTCCAGCTAAGATAATTCTCTTGAAATGTTTTAAGTTCTGCAACTTGTTCTTGCTCTCTTTTTTCTCTTAATCTAATGAATCACATTCCTAAGCATACATGTGCAAATAATTAACAAAAAGAATTTTCTTTTACGGGTTACAAATAATGTAAGCGAAGAGCTTCATTGATGATGTTTATTTCATATTTGTGAAGAGATTCATTTTTACTTACTCACTTTCATCAACAAATTCTTCTACAAGGCTTTTCTTTGAGATTCTTCTTCCATTAAATTTCAAATCCGTTCTACCAGCTTAAAAGTCTCTCTTGCTCTAAAAGGTTTTTAATAGTTTATCTTGACAACGCTAAAGTGCCCATTTTGTAATATTCTCACTTTTCTAAAAGTTGCTTTTGTATGCTATATGGTCTAACGAAATCCCTATATTTTTACTGTGACACCCAAAGACCAATAATTTGGAGTTTTAAAATTAAAAATATTTTGAACCTAAAAGAAATATTTTTTGACTTAAAAATAATAATTTTAGGACCTATTTATAAAGGAAAAGAAATAGGGAGACCAAAATGCAATTTCTCAACAAATGGGATCGTCCGTGCGATTGAAAAGGAAAAAAATAGATTCTCTCTCTCGATTTTCTCTCCCACTCGCCGCCTCTGTTCCGCGTCCGCCCGTTCCACTGAGCCCAGCGACAGCAGCAGCCGCTGCAGCACCTGCAGCCAGCAGGAGGCGAAGAAGAAGAAGAAGAAAAAGAAAAAGAGGAGGAAAAAGAATTGAAGCCAAACGGTTTTCTCGTCTGAATTTCTGAACGTATTTCTTGGCCTTCATTGAATTATCAATATGCCGCATAAAAGGTAGGCAAGAGTTCTAAGTTATTTATTAAATTAAATTTGAAAATTAATTAATTAATTTAATATACGTGTTTTTATGCGCTATATGTTGAATTAAAAATGACATGTACAAATAAATGCTTGTTTTATAGTTAAATTTATGTTACTGAAATTATTATTTTTCAGAATCATTCGTTATATGCATGATTTCTGATCAAGCTGCATGATTAATTAATCGTAGAATAGAATATTGATTTCTATGCTAAAATAAATCTACAAGAATGTCAAGAGCATGATGATGTGTATTCAAAACATTATTGAGTTGTTTACCAAGTTTAAAGGCAAAAATGAGATTTGTGGACTTGGAGCAACTAAATGTGATTATAAAAATATTTTAAAGATCGACAATGAATTAAAAAAGAGTTTCTTGGCTATGCTCGAGCTATATGATATGGTAACCTATCAAATATCGGGGATGGTTGCCAAGATATGTAAACAACCTACCAAATATCGGGGATGATTGCCAAGATATGTAAACAACCTACCAAATATCAGGGATGATTGTATATGTGGCACTCCTCCATTTGCGGGGTATAGGAGTTGCCAAGGATCCTTTGTATATGTGATAAAAAGAGGCAGTTGAGGTATAATCCAAGAAATCGGGACTTGAAAGATAAAAGTATAAAAAATAAAAAGGATTGATAGCATATTATTAATATTGCATGCTAATGTGACATTAGCATTTATATTATGACTATTAAATTGTCTTGTTTATTTATTATTGATGCTGATAAGAAAGAATAATGTATGTTTACTTATAAATAATTTTTTATTTAGCAAGTTAGTGCTTATTGCCTACTTAATCCTGAGGTCGGTGGACTGATGCCTTTATTGGCAGGTACTGGTGAAGAAAGAGGCACACGAGGGTCTACGAGCACTAAATCAGGGGGGATTTGTATTTCAGTTTGATCTTTTCAAATTGCATAAAATCAAATGTAAATTATGGCCTGTGAATAAATAAAAGTGTGTTAAACATATTTGTAGTTCAGCTTATTATTTAAATTATATTGCTTCCTCTATATATATTATACAGTTCTGTTTTGTTAAGGCTAAATATTTTTTTGTATAATATCCTTTATGATTTAAGTAAGTTGTCGTGGTGTCTCAAAAGGGGGATGCCACATTTACTATCCCTTATGTGGAAGTTTTTACACCTAGGGTTTAGGAGTGGTTGAGAGTTAGAACCTTAGTCTGTAATAAAAGGTTTGCTGTAGGTTTTGAGGCAAAACTGGAGAAAAGTTTAGTGGGGGGTTGGACTTGAGCCCGATCAAAAGTTTGTGGTTTGCTTCTTACCCCTGAAAGGAGTGCATGTATGAGTTTAGGCTTGACTCGATTAAAAAAGTAGGGTTAGTGGAAATTTCCAATGAGGCGCTTAGGAGATGGAGTAGGCTATAGAGGGCCATACCCACTATAAATTGCTTGTGCTTTTTTTTTTCTTTTTATTGTTCTAGCTCTTCTATTTTCATTGATAATTTTGTTTGTTCATTTTCTGACTTGGTTTGGCTATATAGGAGCAACTGGTCATCACATTGATCAGCTAGTTGACAAGGCAGACTTTTTAAACTCAGCCCAAAACAGTGATTTTCGTCAGTTTCTTTTAGAAGTCACTTTCAGATTGTTCATCTGAATTTTCACCATTTTGATCTAAATTCTTGAAGGATTTTATTCTTTTAATACCGACACCCAAGAAATCTTAGCTCCCAACAGCTTTATTAAATTTTTTAAATTATTCTAACTTTTTTATTTACCCAGTTCAGCCGGTATTGTGTATTTGGGCCATCAGTCTGTAATTTGCCTTAATTCCTTCCTATTCCTATCTATATGTTTTCTTACCAAAAGTACTTAAAGAGTACTTTTCATAATCATTTTGTAAGTAGAAGTTACTGCTACACTCTCGGAAGTTCAGTCATTTTTACTCAAATAATTTTAATCTTCCAGCACGTTCATACCACAACACTGTGATCCTGCACTGAAAAAACTAATGCATATGAATACACTATGAACTACTCAAAACTCATAGAGCACTGGAATTTAAAATGAAGACATGTACCAAGTAATGATTATGTTAAACATTAAAATTTTTGTTCTTTTCAATTCCTATCCAAATATTTTTTTCTTTCCTATTATACCTATTGCAGCTTGTGCATTCCCATCATATATCCCACATCACATTACTCTACTTTATAGCATGTTATCAATAGAAATTACTCCAATCTTATGAGTATAGTCATCGCCTACTTAATTTAGTCTTACCACATATTCATTTTCTATGTTATTGATTCAACAGTACTCAAATTTATATAAGTTATTCTTACAGCCCAACATTATAATTCAACCTACCCATAACTGAATTCATAATGGAGCAATTTGACGTGAGATTTACATGCATGTCAGTAAACTTGTCTGTTAACACATTAAGCATCCAAATAATGTAATTTATGTTGAACACATTGAAAAAAAAAACAAATATGATTTTATATACTTCTGTTATCCATTATGACATTTTGAAATTATAATTGAGTTACTTCTACCTTTAACAATGATGAGAAAGGACTCAACATTTATTAATTTAGAAAATTCGGAGATATCAGATAATTTCAACTATATGAACATCATTTCAGTGAATAAGAAACACATTATTTTTTTCAAAGAATATGCTGATAATACTAATTAAATTATAATATTTGTACGTTTTGAGTTTAGTTGTATTTTTGAGTTATATCGATGTAACTTCTGTGACATGGATTATTAAAGGATAAACAAATAAATTTACTCTGAGATATTGTAAATTTTTTTTTTTTTTGATAATTTTTTTTTTGTAAATTTTACTAAAGCAATATAAGAAAAATCCATGAAATGCTTTGAAATAGTTGGCCCTCACTAACCTCCGTGACTGAAACTGCTGCTTCAGCTTCCTTCAACCGAACAAGCAGCTCTCCTGCAGCATGCACAGCATCTGCAGTATCTCTAAGCTGAATCTTAAGCACCCTATTCTGCTCCTTCAAACGAGCCCTCTCCTTCTCTCTATCAATTCTCGAAGTAGCGAGTTCAGCAGCAAGAGCAGCAGCAAATGCTGAAGAACCTTTACACTTAGAACCTGCTTTTGTGGCCGCCTTCTTTACCTCTGCGATCCCTTCCATTACCTTCTTATGTTTCATAAACAATTCATCATGCTTCTCCTGAAGCTCAGCGTAGTGTTCAATAATCCGAGCATGCCCTAGAATTGAACGACGCAACGCATCATCCAATTCAGCTGTTGACTGCTTCTCAAGGCTGAGTTCTAGTTCCTTTTTCTCTGCAAGCCTGCGATTTGATTCAAGGTCTAGCCTTAGCTCTTCAGTTATAGATATCCAACGGCTCTCTGATTCCATCCATCTCTGTTTTTCACTCTCATATTCTTCTAATTTTCGTGGGGTGATGCTGTGGTTTCCTACTTGTTCGAGAAGTGAATCGTTTGCAGACGCACAGGAGCAGGATTTCAACTGGTTTCTTAAGCTCTGTAGTTCAAGGAGAAGTGTATCCTCATTGGTAGCATTTTCACCTATCTGTAGGAACAAGAAAAATGAATAATATTAATAATCTCAGAAATCAAGCTTGTAGAGTTAATAATAAGATGATTTGATGTAACTGAAATTCAGGGAATTTGGTAAAACTAGAAATTAGTGTATCTAGTGCTTAGAAGGAATGCACAGAAAGAGTTGGTTCTGAATATTTTCATAACCCAAATACAGTAATCTTAATTTGTAAGAACATAAAATTTATGCACAATTAGGCATTTAGGTCAATTAAATAACAACAGATTTAATATAGTATCAGAACTATAGGTCTCAAGTTCGAGTACTAGGGACCAAAAAAACAAGAATTTATGCTAAATTAAAATCACACAACAAAACAAATTACCTTGCACGTGAGAGAGTGATAGGACATGTAAGATAATACAATTAATAAGTCATGAGACCTACAGGCTTTAAGTTCTTAGGTCAGTCGATTACCAGGAATTTAGCATTTTCATAAACAACAACGAAGCAATTGGAAAACGCTACTTTAGAAATGTCAACTATTAGATGCCTATTTAAATGATAGTCAAGTGGAATCCACAAATTTGTAAAGCAACGTGAAAAGTGGAAGTCTGAACGAGACATAGTCCCATGAGACTAGTACTTCTCCGCAATTATCAGATATTCACCTTCACTGATTGAACTTGGCCCATTAGTTTCACCATTAAGAGAATATACTCCCACACTAATCCTACATTTCATCCAGTTCAACCAAATACAACCCTACAGTCAAAATTGCAAATATTTCCTAAAGTTTTTGAAATTTTAGTCCTCCATCACTTACCCCATTTTTACTTGCAGAAAAAGAAGTTTTCTTCTCCAAGGCCATGGAAGAATTTTGTTTGAAAACAGAAGTCTGCTTGCTTGCATGCTGGTAGAGATCAATCTGTGAATTAAAAACAAGGTATTAGATGGTGCAACTAAATTAAAAGTTAACTGTTGACTTTAATTTCAAATTTGCTACCTGGCAATTCAGTTGCTTAATTATGCCTGCCTGCTCTTCGCACAGAGCTTGAAGTTGGTTGTTTCTCTTTAAGACAGCCACATAATCGTTAGTATCAACACAATTCACCGGGTGAACCCACATTAGCATCAACATAAACAAAAGAACTCATTTCCAGAAAGAAAACAAGAAAGAAAGAAAGCTTCATTAAATACCTTGATCACTTCTTCATTCAATTCTTGAACAGGCCCGCATGAATCTACTTGAGCAATCTGGCTTTTGCAAGCTGAACAAAGTAAAGGAGCATCAACATGCCTTGATGCACAAGAATCAACCTTTTCCATTCCTGACTTATTTGAAACCAAATTCAAGTGCTCAAAAGAAAAGGAAACAAGTGATTTATTTGCAGCTGAATTGCGTTGATGGTAATCTATGATTTGTAAACCTCTCTGAAGATTGGCTGCCAATGAATCTATGGGGCTGACTTTATTCGATTGCAATGAGGAGCGAATAGGTTCAACTTTAATAATTGAAACATGTTCTGCAACAAACTTTGTGCTCTCAGAGGTACTGTTAACCGAACTAAGGTGAATTCCAGGGGAGCAGGATAATCTTTTTTTTGAGCCTTCACGAATTCTAGGTGATGTACAAAAAGCTGGGTCATGAATATCCGTATTATACTGCATATTATTCTTCTTCAAATTACTGCTGATTTCAGGGTCTGATATTGCTACCTCTGAGCAATCTCCCACACGATCACTGCTGCCTGGAAGCGAGTAATATGCAGTCTCTTGATAATTAATAGAGCTATTGGGATCAAATTCTGTATTTTCAATGTCATCAGAAGTCAAACTGGATATTTGATTCTCACTTCCTACACCTTTATCTTTTATATCCCCTGAAGAATGTAAATTTTCAAGCTGAACGTACAATTCCCTTACATCTTCCTCATCGACATCCATGTCATCATCTGGAATATTGTCAATAGAAGGCAGGAGTAGAGTACGATTGAGACTCCTCCTCAATATATTTAAGCTCTCGCGAGAATTGTGATTTTTGAAATATCCATCAGTACCATCAGAACAACTATTTCCACATGATTTCGCTCTTATGAGCTCTTCCTGGAACATGATATAAAAGGAAGTCAAGCACCAAACAGAACAAACCAGAAGTAACGTTCATATAATGCCCAACCTTGTACTAGAAACTTACCTTTAACTGACGTATCTGGTCGCTCAGACCATTGACATCATCTTCAGATATTTCATTTATTATTGCCCTGTTTTTCACTTTTCTGGCCCGCTCCCCAAATCTTAGCGTGCTCAATGTCCCAGTCTTATATCTGTCAATATTAAAGATGATTTTTTTTAAATGAATAACATTTAATTAACTAATTAATAATTTAAGCATTATTAAAAAAAATTTAACAAATTAAGTAAAATTTTTATTAATATTATTACTTAATTAACTACTTAATCAACTATTATTATTATTTATTTAATTAATTAATGATTGTTTAATAGTTTTACATATTATTACTACTAAGTTAATTACTTATTATATAGTTATTTAAATAATTAAATAATAATGAATTAATTTATTAAAAATTTAAAAATTAGTTGTTTTTTATCTGTTGAACTTATTTGCTAATTAATTTCTTATTAATTAATTCTAATTCGTTTGGTTGTATAGTGTCATTATATGCAGATATTCATTATATTTTTTATTTTTTTAAAATGTTACAATTAAAAACCTATTTTACTATTTATTGAATAATAGTTAGATGCTTATGATGATTACCAAGTTATGATGCTTATAGTCTATTCACAAGTTATAATGTGCAAACTAATGATACCAATAATAAAGAAGACGATAATTATCAATTAATGTACAGTGGTAGTCCAACTCAATCTGAAAGAGAATCGAACTCTAGTGAATATGAACTTAATGAGGATGAGTGTCCAAAGAGAGCGGGATATTGATACTCTTCTGTGCAATTTTGTTATAGCAGATTCAACATGAGTGCAATAGTCTGAATCAAACAATACTTACATTCAGTTTGCTGCAAACATATAAGAGTGGGATGCAGAGATCGACGACAATGCCTATCTTAAAGTCCTAGATATGCATGTAAATTTTTGGGAGCTGCAATATCTTCAAGTAAACACTACATTTTATTTAAATTGGGAGTCGCAATGTTCATTGAGTGATTGAGCAATCCGTAATCATATGCAACATAAGAAGATAGTATCAAATAAATAAAAAATTACTTTAATTTATATACATATTGCGGATAAGCCCACTCCATATAAATGACATTTACATGCAATCGCTGCCAAGAGATATAGTGGTGCATAGAAGATATTTATTTTTGATGAGCCGCATAACTACTCTAACCCAAAACCCAATGAGGACCATTGTCAATGTACGTTCAGATTCATTGCTTGCTTAGTAGAACCAACTATGCGAGCTCAAATAGATATACGCCTAAGTAATATCATGTTACAGGTGAATGCAAAGTACAATATTAAAATTAGTTAAATGAAAGCTTAGGATGCTCGAATGAAGGCCATCAAAGCTATATTTAGTGGTTGGGAGGAATCATATAAAAATTTATACAGATATTATGAGTGTCTAACAGTAGTTATGCCTCGAACTATTTATGACATAAAAAATCTCAAATAAATAAGTTCGAACATTTGTTTTGGAGTTTTGGTCCATCTATTAAAAGATGGAAATTCTGTCGACCAGTATTGAGTATAAATGAGATGTTTCTTTTAGACAAATATTATAGTACTTTATTAATTACTGTAGGCATAGACGCTAATAATGGTGTTTTTCCATTAGCATTTGCTACGGTAAAGTTAGAAAGTAATGACTCTTGGGAGTGATTTCTAACAACAATGCGCGATCTTATCGAGCCAATACGAATACAAAGAGATTTGTGTATTATTAGCGATAAACATTCTGGTTTACTGCGAGGCGTAGTATTTGTCTTACCTCATGCTGTCCACCGACAATATCTCCGTCACTTGAGTGAAAATTTTAAGAAAATTTTACAAGCTCTAGGTATTCAGGCAGTTGAGTCTCTGCGATAAGATGTATAGTACAGACAAAACTGATGTATGAGATAGTTTTGTCCAACATATGTAAGATATAATTGTTGTACATTCGAATCCTAATAAGTGGCTTAAAGATAGAAGATTTTAAAAAAAGACACAAATTCATGATGAAGGTTTTAGATATAGTACTGTGACTACAAACGTATCTGAATGCTTCAATGATGTTCTAAAGCGTGCTCGTGGACTAGGGGTAGCAAAATGAGTTGGCGAATCGGGTTCGGGTCAAACTCGAATCCAACCCGGCCCGAATAGCCTCAACCCAAATCCGATCCATTTATTAAATGAGTCAAAATCCATGACTCGAACCCGACCTGATTAATAAATGGGTCGGGTTGGCGGGTCGATCCAGCCCGTTTATAGAGTTTTTTTCATAAGCCCAACCCGAACTCTATTGGACCCAATTATGCCCAACCCGAACCCGACCCCTTTAATAAACGGGTCAAAATTCATGACCCATACCTGAAATTTGCGGGTCGGGTTCGGGTCGTTCAAGGGTTGGGTCATGTATTGCCACCCCTACTGTGGACTGGCTCATTCGAGCACTTATTTGTGCAACGTATTATCACTCACTGGGTTAGTTTCTAAAATGACAACAAAACACTGTTGATTGAAAGTCTGAAGCTGCATCACCTTATGTACTAAGGGTGCGAATAATGATACAAAAGCATGCAGAGGAAGCTGACAAATATAACCCAATATTACATATCAGGAATTATGTGAAATTGATCAGAGTATATATTTTTATAGATTTCTATATTAGTAGTGTGATACCATTGGATTGTAGTCTACGCGTATCGATCCAAGAGCATGAATAATACGAACGCATAGCTGATGATAAATAAGAGTATGCAAGTATGTATAGTTATAGTTACTATTAGAAGAATAGGTTACTGTCTGCTTCCCAGAAATGTAATCATTAACTTTTTATTCATTGAAATTTATCCTTATAAGAAATGCATATGTTTTAACGTGACATTGTCGAACTCAAGCCACCGTTGCATCTAAGAAGGCTTGGACGACTACATACACATCGTATAAGAAACATAATGAATGAGCAAAAGGCTGATTCGAACAGAACTTGCAGCGTATGTCATTTAGTTAGACATAACAGATCCACATGTCCTCAAAATTCTGAAATTATGAGGTAATCATATGTGATATTGTTTTATATTATAGTTTAGTAAAAATTATTCTTACGTACATTTTAAAAATTACATGTTATTAATGAAATTATTTCTTTTTCATGTGCAGTTGATATGGCACGAGGACGGGGGCGCAACAGTAGAGGTGCAGTGGGAGATGACCTTCCCTCAGTTATTCATCTCTCGTTGGAACACTTACGCGAGAGGCATCATGCTACATATCCGAATCAGTCTCGATTGCTCCACTCTGCTAGCTTGCTACTTATGCTACGAGAGTAGCCTGTTATATGCCCTATATTTATAGATGCATTAGATATTGCTGGTGTAGCTAATATCAGGCTACATCAGATTAGATCATCTTTTGATTACTGCATTTGCAGAACATTAGTCTCCAAAGACTAATACATTTCATTTACCTATTGGAGAGATGATAGTTACACTTCAGAATATTGCTGTCATTTTAGGTGTTCGAATTGATGGAAATCTATTGATAAATTGTGTACATATTAGGGAAGGGTGCATATGGGAGTTCTGGATTGACAGTTGTGATGATCTATTAGGACAACATTCTATTCTTGGATTCGTAAATACGAACTCTATAGATGATTCCAAGTCCTCTACTTTTCATATGGGGCAGAACACAGTTAATTCGTGTATGCCTTTATATTTTTTATTGTGACAGAGTTAACACGACATGTTCGCGTTTACATATTATGTGTGTTGGGATGTTTTCTTGTCCCTGATAAATCAGGCTTTGAGATTCACCTTGAGTGGTTTACACTGCTCGAGGATTACTGACAATTTGGTGGTTTATCGCTTAGATTTGCAGTGTTAGCACAGCTGTATAGCAATTATCTCGTGCTGCCTCACCTACAAGTTCTACCATTGTTGGTTACTTATATTTATTGTACATTTGGGCATGGAAGCGACTACCTGTAGGTTATCACAATAAATAATTACCACTAGATCAGCTTGTACAGAGGCTACTAGGCTACAGATATTTTTATATTAATATTATTTTTATTAGTTAAAATATCTAACTCTTTTTCATGTGATACGTTGTATTGGCAGGTGATGTGTCATTGGCAAACACAATATCATATGCTCTCATTTTATCATAATAAGATCAATATATTACGGCAGGGTCAGGCGATATGGACACCATATATTGCTGATCTTTTAGATATTCTGTCACCTATCTGCACTACTGGATCAGCTATTTATTTAGCGCAGATGCCACTTATAGCTTGGGTAGTTGTTGAGTGACATCTGCCCGATCGTGTGATGCGTCATTTCGGTTGTCAGCAACATTTCCTGTTGGAGGTGTCGTGTAATAACCCACTTACGAAATACCTGTTAATATTCATTTATATATTTTTTTAGATCTAACATGAGTACATTTGTAACCTGAGGACTTTAAAATAATTATTGTATTAAAAATAAAATCTCTACAACTTTGTTTTAATAAATTATATTTTTGAAGCTTGCTTCCCCTTTCCTATCACCGGTCGTATTAAATAGAAAGCTTCCTTTTACCTTCCTCCCACCTCCTCAACCACCAGCGGGTCTCACCATATTAAATTTACTTTTTTCCTATAAATAAGCCCTAGAGCCCTCAAACGGAACCCACAACCTCTAGTTTGCCTCTATATACCCTAGCCTATCTTGCTGTGACTTTCCCTCTACTTCTTCCAACAACGAGACTTTGCCGGAAGAGGTAAGTATCATGGTCCCACTGAGTTTAAATTACATTTGATAATTTTTCTTATTGACTCAATTTAGTTAGTTTAACTTGAGTTTAACCTGTGATTAACTTTAACTCATGTCAACCCGCTTAACTCGTATCAACCTGATAAACCTGTGTCAAACCCGTTTTGACTCGACTTAACCTGTTCGACTCGAGTTGACCCAATTTGACTTGTTTGACCTATTTGACCAGAGTTGACTTGTTTGACCTAGTTTGACCCATTTGACTAGCTTGACCAATTTGACCCGAGTTGACTCATTTGACCCGAGTTGACTCATTTGACTCGAGTTGACCAGTTT
Source organism: Apostasia ramifera (assembly GCA_019297695.1). NCBI lineage: Eukaryota > Viridiplantae > Streptophyta > Magnoliopsida > Asparagales > Orchidaceae > Apostasia > Apostasia ramifera. The sequence continues at coordinate 332,690 of JAEMOT010003869.1, read as the reverse complement.
GCCCTGAGTTGATCCGTTTGACCTATTTTGACCCACTTGACATGTTTGGCTTAAATAGACCTATATAATCTGAGTCAACATGTTAAACTATTAAACTCAATAGCGATCATTTCAACTTAAACTCAATCTGAATAATTTTATCCGAATCATGAGCCGGAATATCCAAACTGTTACTGCCTCTCATCTAAGTAAACAATTTTCACTGAACTTAGAACATTATGATTATTAAATTAAATTAACTAATATATAAGATGATATCAATCAAATTCCGTGAGTTGCATTCTGCTCTGCATGGCTTCAAGCCGATATTTTGTTAGAGTTTATGTCGCGATTTTATACTTGGTTATACTAGACTCATGTATTCTGAGATACATGATGATATGATGCGCTGGGATCCCACTGGTTGATGAACCACCTTCGGGACATGTAACATCTAATGAGGGACATACTTGCATTCTGTTATTCTGCTGTCACATTGGTAATGTATTTGTTTGTCACGTTGGTGACGTATTTGCTACTTTTATTGTCACACTAGTGATGTATATCTTCTGATTCTGATCATTCATCGATATAAAATCTATATATTTTAATATATATATATATGCAAAGTATAATACATAATAATATTATAAGGTGACAAAATATTATAAGATATTTAGATATCCTGATCTGTTGGTACTTTGAGTTAGAAAATTCCACCTGACCTATTGTAAGGTAGAGATCATTTACTCTGTGTAACTGACCTGTTATTTTTCAAGTAAATAATATGCTGCTAGAAGAAGACTGCAAAATTCTCAAGGATGATGTTTTTCTACATTTTGTATGGCTCCACTGATATTTATCTTTTACCTTCCAGTTTGATTATTTTATCTTTTTGTATTCTGGTCTAAGATTACCCTGGGTGACCTGTCTTGTGCTTGAACTTATGTAACTCTGTTTTGAGATCAATAAAATTATTTTTTCTTATAATTTATTCTGTGATTCTGACTATAAGTTAGTCTATAAAAATGAGAGTGTGACATGGCGGATCCTAACTGTAAGAGAATTGATAGTCAAGAGCATCGACAAACTGGTTTACTATGCACTCCTTGTACAGGCATCTATGGAGAGGACGATTAGATTTTGTTCAGCAACCTCAGATGGTTAGTGAGATGCTGATGCACTGAGACTATACATGGATTGGGATAGATCTTAGGCATGTCTTTCATTTGTATTCGCTAAAGTGAAGGAACTTCATATTTTTCTTCAGCGCCTATTGTCAAAGGATTTGTGAGCTCTATAGTTTTTATTACATATTTGAACTTTATTATAGTAATTGTTCTTATAATTTTTTTCTTTGTATTAGGATGAGATTACACACACTGCAAACTTATTGTTCGATGCTGAGAGGTGTACAGAGAGGGCAATAGCCCAAGCATATGGATGGACTCTCGGAATCAACTATTATTGTAGTGTGATCAGTTTCGCTCACAGCTTCACTTCCCTCTACTGGCTAGGCGTACTCATGCTCTGACTGAGACGTACACTCTGCAAGAGCAGAAGCTGTTCACTCTAGGAGAACTCGTCGGGAATTTGCCTTCGAATTTTGTAGTTAATACAGCACAGTACGACACAGGCAGTTCGAGTGCATATTACTATATAGTCTTTATTAGACACAATTTGGTTTTAGTTCCTTGGCTCTGCCGATCGACCAAGAGCATAGAATACAAAACTTACAATTGAAGAATGAGATGAAATACGTACTCATTTTATTTTTAAATTTCAAGGTAATATTTTCATGAAAAAAATAAAACTTCATTGTGAATACTTATTATATACCAAATCACATAAAAAATAGTAATATTTATGAAATAAAATTTAATTTTTTAGAAAAATATATAGAAGAAGTCGCCCGACGCATGGACTTCTTCAAGGCTTGCGTGACTTCCTGAACACGGGCGACTTCTATATTGCAGAAGTCGCCCGTGCCTCGGGTGACTTCTGCTTAACGGTGCTACAGTAACGGCATAAAAAATATGCTCCATTTGTTCATTTTTCTTAATAATGCATAAATTATTAATTAATTAATTAAATATACTTAATTTTAAAAAAAAATCATTCAATATTAGATGTACTTTCATATTTTACTAGCACTAGAATATTAAAAAAAATGAGCAAGACATAAAATTACCTTTCACCTGAAAATATGGTACAAATAAATGTAGCTTTAGCATTGCCTCCGAGTGTATCTTGCAATATGCTTGTCAAACATGAATCCATATATGGCACCTTTTCGTCTCTCTCCACGTAAGAGGCATCAGACAAAACATTAACCAATTTCCTGAAATGGTAAAAATAATCAGATGAGGAAGGCTGGCCATTAAAGAAAAGTTCATAACTGGACAACATGATAGAATGCCAAAAATGCATATCATAATAGAGCTTCCCGTAGGAATTAATTATAAGAGTATTTAAATACAAACCAAAATATTTTCTGGTCAACATAACCGAGATGCAAAAGCTCAAATGAATGAGGGGTCATGTTATAGTAGGCCGTATTGATAATGATTATATTAGGAATAGAGTTCAACACCTATAGAAGACAAGATGGAGGGAAATTTGTGACTGCGCATGACTATTGTAGGCTCCTTTTGAGGGAAAGCTGATCCAATTAACCATTGTAAACAAAATGGAGAGGAATACGATGTGGACATGAACTTCACTCACCTTCTTTTACAGGAAGTTTGCTTTTTAAACAATTTTTAATAGTACACTATTTTAGGAAATAGTATTTATGCACATGTCATCAAAAACATTTTGTGATATATTCAACCTTGTATTTTATATGTACATACACAAGGACATTTATATAATGTATATACATATGTAAATACAAACATATATACAAAAATAATTATATCTATGTGTGTGTACGTAAATAATGCATGCATCCTCATATAACAATACCCATACATACGAAAATACACACAAGCATATATAAATATGTATATAACAAAATACATATGCATATACGTAAATTCATGTGTACTTATATAACAACATATACATAAGTGCCTATTAATATAAATTCATAGAAAAGTTAAATATATAATTACATACAAAAATTCAAGTGTACAAATTTAAATACATATTTTTCAACCATCTTAAAGAATGTGTACTTATATAACAACATATATATAAGTGCCTATTAATATAAATTCATAGAAAAATGAAATATATAAGTACATACAAAAATTCAAGTGTACAAACTTAAATACATATTTTTCAACCATCTTAAAGAATGTGTACTATAAGCATGTGCAAGTGCAAATGATAGATGTGTGGGAATACGATAAAAAATGATATACAAGAAAATACCAAATTTAAAATGTTACAAGTAATATTTAATTTTGATTGATGTGTATAATACCACTTTCTAAAGTGGCATACAAGTAAATGCCTCTTTCTTCAAAAAAAGCTAAATGAAGCCTGAACATGTAGTAAAGCAAACTATTTTGGAATTAAGGCAATTGAAAATTCATCATGAAATTGTACAAAAGATAGGAAAAGAAATGAAATCAGAATAACTAACATCTAGAGTGAAGCTAATTCTATTCTGATTCTTGATCACGTAGCATTGCCTAAATGAGGGACATATCATACCCTCTGGCCATTTGTTGTATCAATGTTGCAAATACATGGTAAGAAGAACCAAGTGAAATTTTAGAAAATCCAATGAACTTCAGATACGTCTTATCATTTTAACTATCCATTATCTATGTTCACCATGTACACATTTTTCTAAATATAACATGGTAAAACAAGTAATAACCATGAATATAGATATTCAAATTAAAGATATTTAGGTCAGAAAATTTCAAATATATATCAACTAAAAGATCATACCCAAGTTTAGATAGTGACTGTTTAATGTATCTTTCTTCCAGAATACTTTGTTTCCCAACATCACCAAGTTTAGCATAGTCTGATCCAGCAAGATCAACTAGGCTTATTCTACTTGTCCTTGAACTGACAAAAATATTTGATGATGAAACCTGACAAAAAATATATATATATACATACTATTATCATGTAGAATTAAAAGTAATTGTATTCATCATTATCAAAAGAAAAACTTCAATATTTAACACAAATTTTGAACTAAGTACTAAGAACCACGCAGGCTTACTGGATGATAAGAATGAATAAGGATATCGGCATGTAACATTACCATGGCCAAAGGAAAATATGCCATTCCAACCAATTTCATTTTAATGTCATTCAAAGCAGCAAATGCTTCAAACTACTGAACAAAGTTCCAATGATTATTACAAAAAAAAAATGCTACCTTACGCCATGACTCAATGGCGCAAGTGAATATTAGATGTGACCGTGAGCTTTTAGAGTTTACACTTGTTGCACCAACTTTTCTGATTGAGAGTCCCTGCAAAAGATCATCATAGAACAGAAAAATAAATTCAGATTCAATACAATGGATCATAAGTACCATATAAATGCATAAATTAACCTATACAAGTTGATTTTATAGAGTAAGTCCAAAAAGTCTAACATTTGGTGAAGAACTTGTACAGGGTTTGAAATAGAAGAAGACTAACAAAATCAAAACAAGAACAAAAATTCATTATATATAGATATTTTTGATATTAAAATTCATTATATTGTAGATGTAAAAGATCCGCAAACCATATTTTATGTTGGGTTAAATTTATTAATTGAATTATAAATTAATTTCACACAATAATTAATTAAATTAATTATATTTTAAATAATATAATTATTTAAAATAATTTCAAATTAAAGATTATACAATGTGGTAAGGACTACACTGCAGGTACATACATTATATGGAAGTACCACAATACATTCTTTCATGAGAATGATTCTTATAAAATTCAAATTTTGACACGTGAAAAAGAAAGATCAATATTTAAATCATTTTAGAATAATGGAAAATATTTTCTCTTTCTAATATCACCACATTTAATGCCACCATTAAGGACTTGTTCCACATATTGGAGATTTGGTTAATTAGTTAATTAATTGACTAGTTAATTAATTAGTTTAAATACTAATAATGGGTGGCAGTTAAATACTTAAATTCAAAAGGGTGCATATTTTGATTTAATTAATTAATTAAAGATGGCTGTTATTATTTTAAAAAAAGGATTAAAAAAGTGTTTCTTTTCACTGATCTGTGAGCTTGAGCAAGTGTTCTTTTTTCTCACAAAGAGGAATCACTCTCTCCTTCGCATACTACATTGTTTGTCTCATGTGATGAGAATAAAATAAAAAAAAATTCAAAATTAAGTTGTGCAATCAAAACCCAGATCAAAAGTGCCCACTCATTCGTGTTCATGGTAATTTGAAGAACTTTGAGAAAGATCCATAGTGTTCTAGAAGATATGAAATTTCCAAGGTGATTTTTATTGGAGTTTAAGATTATCATCCTGATCGTATATGGTATGATTTTGAATCTTCTTCTTGTTTTATTTCATTAAATTCATATGGGTATAAAATGCAAGAAAAATTTTTGAGAAAAATTTTCATATATGTAATTTGATCCTTACCAAGCTTCTGTAATAATTCTACACATCGGTTTTCTAAAGCAACAAAAGATCTAGCAATGATGAGAACTATTAAATAAACTGACAGTAAAGATGGAAACTAAAAGTGAAAAGAATTGATGTGTTTATCCTACTAAAACAGTGAAGTATGCAAATTGAGACATAGCTACTACCTTCACCAGAAGTTGAGTAACATCCTCAACATTGTTTACATATTCTTCAGTAAGGTTTTCAACCTGGAAAGCATGTTTGACATTATCCCTCATCTGCAAAGAACACAATTAGCAGTTGTACTAAAGCAGATATCACATATACTGTTAAAACCATTAGGGATATGTTGAAGGTGACATGTAATCTACCAGGTGGTTATGCTGCATTGGATCAAGAAGGTCATTGACTTGCTCATTGTATATCTATAAAATCAAATAAAGAAACAGCATCAAGCAAATGGAGAACAAGAAGTGTAGCTAGCGCACTTGATTTTTAAAGGTTCAACCAACCTCAAGAAACGAACACCGACATTGATAATTTATTTGTGTTTCTTCACTCTTAGCTTTCTTCTCCTTCAACAACAGAAAAGAAATATTACTTTCTGCTTATCATTGACAAGATAACTTGTATATGAACTTCATATACGATCTGAATGTTTTTCTTTCTTTCATCACTTTCATAAAAAATGGTAATATAAAACATACATTGTTAATCTCTGAAAATAGCATATGGAAGATACGAGGCACAACGCCTTGTGATTCATTTATGCAAGGATCATCAACCATTGCGCTAGCGGGACCCCATATTGTATATGTCTTTCCTGTTCCTGACTACTCATAATTCAACAGTATTCTGATAAGTAGTTTTGAAGGCGTAGAAATCACAAAATTGTCAAATCTCAAGCCATGTCATCAATACCTGCCCATATGCGACCAGTGAAGTATTGAAACCCGCCATAGAGTCTTTAACGAGAGGTACACCAACAAAATTGAAGACATCTTCCTAAGAGAATTTAAATTTCCTGTCAGAGACTTCCTAGACCATCAAGCAATGCATGAGCCAGACTTAATTACCTGAGTAGAACCTGAATCAAGAACAGAATTGAATGAGAATTTACGATCCCCAACTGTCAGGGTATCAGGGGAAATTCTTCGAGCAACTGAAGACCCTTCAATTTTTTGACTGGTAACTGGCCTTAACCTCACAATAACCTGCACAAGGACAAAAAAGGCAAGTACAATATGCCTAACAATATTACTTAAATCTCACTGAAAGATAGAGCTTCTCCACAGCAGAATGTTTAACTAACATTAAAGAAATGGCACTCAGGATGAGAATATAACACCAGTAACTAGGCACAAAAGGGGAAAATCAGTTTTTGTTGAATCAAATCTCGGGCAACATTCAATAGGACAAGTCTAGAAGTTTTGATGGAATACAGGAACTTATTTTGCAAATATTGTGAAGAACGGGAAAGGGAAAAAAAATAAACAAAGAAAAGTATGGTAAAATAGTAGTAAATTACAATTAGTATGGAGTTCAACTATTAAACAGAAGAAAACCTTGACTGCAGCATCGCAGGCAGATGCTTGTTCGTCCGTCTGAGTAGACGGTATAGGGTATTCCCGCGCCACTGGAGCTCCCTGCTGCATCGATGTCTTCTTAAGAGCCAAAGGAGGAGATTGGAGTTCGATCTGCACGTTGGAAGGAACCGGAGGGATGTTCTCCCTGCCAGATCTAGAATTCGCGAGAACCGAATTCCTTTTCCGGCCACAACCGGAGATAGACCTGAGAGGCCGTGGAGACATCGATCCGGAGGGAGGAGCTACCATCAGGGGCTTCCCTAGATGAAAAAGACGGCAAAGATCCGCAAGATTTCAGACACACACACACACAGAGAGAGAGAGAGAGAGAGAGAGAGAGAGAGGCGCTCCAATTCGAATCGAGGAAGCGGCGGATTTCATTGATATGGCGGTCCGCAAGAACTACTAGTAGCTGGCGAACTTGGTATCTTCAACCACTAGGATCACAGCACGTAAATGAAAAATGTTTCGTCCAAAAGGTTCCGCAGGCGTAGCAGACCAAAAGGCCCCGAGAGCCGTTGGAAGCCACATCACTTTTTAATTTCTGAGTTCTCGCATAGTTTAAGCTCCTTTTTTTTCACAAGAGAAAAAATCATATTTTTATTTTTAAAATTTAATAAAAATTATTTTAATATTAAAAATAATATGAGGCATAAAATAAATTTAATTTTAATATTTATATTTTTATTGAAAATAAAATAAAATAAAATTAATTTTTATAATTAAATTTATATTAAATTAAAAAATATGTTCGAATTAAATGAATCAGGAGAGCATTAATTTTCATCAAAAAAAAATATTTTTGGGAGTTAATTCAAAAATAAAATTTCTCAGAGTAATCTATCATCAAAAGAAAAATTCGTAATATGCCACGTGCTCACAAAATTAAGGTAAAAATTCATACTTTTCATAAACCAAAAAAGATGGTTTGAAAAAGTAAAATAAAATAAAAAAATCAAAATAGTTAGCAAATTATAAATGAACCACATATTTAAAGTATCATGTATAATGATATAAGAGTTATCTTGTAATAACATACTAAATACTAATTATATTGTTTTAATCACATCATAAACTAATTTTAACCTAATTTAAGTAGATAATGTTTACAAATTTTAGCATTAACCTCTGACCTTTTTACTCAAAAAAAATAAAACAGATGCATAATTAAATATTTTGAATAAACACAAAAAATTAGATACATATCTTATAAAAAGAATATATTTAAGTAAGATTTCAATAGTTCTGAATCAATTTCAATGAAAGCAATCTGAATAAATAACTAAATTTAATTTCAGCTAAAACAAGGAGTTTTGGTTTGATCGAGTTTCATCTAAAACTGTCCAACTCATCTCTCATTAAAAAATAATATTTAATAATTATCATTAATAAATTTAATTTTAAATTTAAATAATTTATAAAAAAAATACTAAAACTGTAGATACTCAAACTATTAAAATTATTGAAATTATTGAAACTAATACTTTTATTTTGTGAGAAAAACTAAAATTGAAATCAAGTTTTAGCTTCGTTTTGGTTGATGATCAAGTTGGTCATAAATTTTTTTAAAATTTTTTATAAAAATATATATAATTTTTTTGAAATATATATATAATGAAAATAAAACTAGTTAATTACAAAAATATTAAATAAAATTAATTGATGTATCAAAAATTATATATATTATTTTATTTTTTTAAAAAATAATTATGATTAACTTAACTACCGACCAAACATAAGCTTAAAACCTTAATTATAAGGGTTCAAAAATAATTGGTTGAATGTCATTTTTTAGATTTATTACGTTTTAACAATTATATGTAAATAGAAATTTTTTCTGAAAGTCATAAATATAAAAAGTAAAAAAGTTAGTAACATGTATGTAATTCTTTATAAAAATAATATTTAAATTTTTTACATATATATTATAAATTTTTTTATATTATATTATATTACACGCATTCTTTTCGTACAAATTAACTAGTGCACATTTTGTGAAGATTTTTTTTTTTTTTGTAGTAATTTTGTGAAGAATTTTATGGCATATTTGAAATGTTCAACAATTATTAATTTTAAATTATCTTCCATCAAATAGAACGTGTCGGCCCAATCGAACCGGTCAAACGAACCGGTGGTCCAGCATAGAAACCCAAAACTCCTCCCCCAAACAAAATCCCCAAAACCCTCGACCCCCGCGCCGATTCCGTCTCTCGCTGCTTCAATCACCGTCGGGAGATGGCGTTCTCGAAGCTCCGCTCACCAGCATTAAGATTCCGCAAGCTTCAGCCTCTTCCCTTCGTTCGCCGCTTCTCCTTCTCCTCGCCGGAGGAGGCCGCCGCCGAGCGCCGCCGTCGCCGTAGCCTCCTCGGAATGCCTCCTCCTAGCCCGCTCGGCGACATTCCCGCATCGCCTTTTCCTGGCCGGCATTCCGCCGTTAAGCCCAAAGTAAACCCTAACATCCCCAACCTCCCCGATTCAGACGCTGCCCTTACCGGTGCCCGCCTCCTCTTCCACAACAACATCCTCACCCTAATACGCTCCGGCGATCTCCAAGAAGCCGACCTCCTCGTCCGCCATTCCATCTACTCCAACTGCCGCCCCACCATCTTCACCGTCAACACTGTCCTTTCCGCGCTACTCCGGCAGTCTCTCCACTCCGAATTCCTGTCTCTCCACCGCTTCGTTAATCAGGCAGGTATCGCCCCCACAGTATTTACTCACAACCTCGTCATGCAGTGTTACATCGATCGCAGTCAGCTCGACCTCGCCGTTGAACACTATCGCTTCTTCTGCCGCAGCCTACCGCTCTTGCCGTCTCCGACCACCTATCGGGTTTTAGTTAAAGCCCTTGTGGAAGCCTTCCGGCTCGAAGAAGCGCTGCAGCTGAAGGAAGAGATGATCGGCATGATCGATCCAGACCCCTGCGTGTACAGTCTTCTTATGGATGGACTTATCGATAATGGAGATCCGGACCGCGCCCTGGCCTTGTACGATGAGCTGAAGGAGAAGCTGAGTAATGATGATCCCAAGTCTTTAGTTGGAATTGTGAATGGGAGTTTGATTAGGGCACATTTCAAAAAGGGTGATGAGGGGAAGGCAATGCAGGTGTACAATTCTGTGCTTGGAGATGGTTCTAAATTCAAGTTCAGTGCTCAGAGTTACAATTTTATTCTCAATGCGCTTAATAAGAATGGTAAGTTTGAAGAGGCTTTGGCTTTGTTTGATAGGATGATGGGCGAGCACTGCCCCCCAAGGAGATTAGCAATGGATTTGGAGAGCTTTAATATCATGGTTGATGGGTATTGTGATGCGGGAAAGTTCAAAGAGGCTATTGAGGTTTTCAGTAAGATGCGTGAAAAAAATTGCATGTCGGACGCTTTCTCTTATAACAATTTGATCAAGCAGCTAGGGAAGACGGGCATGGTGGCAGAGGCTGTAGAGCTTTATAGAGAAATGCGTGAGAGTGGGATTAAACCGAATGAGTCTACTTTTGTTTTCCTTATGGAAGCATTCTTTGTTGCAGATAGAGTAGAAGATGCGACTCGATATTTGGATGAAATGGTGGAAGTAGGAGTTGATCCTGGGACGTCGGCATATAATGCAGCTTTTTCTGGGCTGGTGAATGCAGGGAAACTCTATGAAGCTAAGGGTTACTTTGATCGGATGATGGAGAAGGGGGTGAAGCGGAATCTGATGAGTTATGAGGTACTGCTGCAGGCGTTCTGTGAGGCTGGTAGATTCGATTACGTGCTAGTAGTAGTTAGAGGCATTACGATGGATGACGGGGTGGTTTTCGGACCACAGTTGAGAGAACTTGTGGAGTTCACGGCAAGGAGAGAACAAAGGGAGGAGGAACTGGCGCGGCTATATGATGAGATCAAAAAGGAGAAGGAAGATGCAATGGCAAAGGCAGCTGAGGAGAAGTCAAGAGAAGAGGCTCTTGCTAGGGAAGAGAGACTGAGGAAGAGAGCTGAAGCAAAAGCTAAGCAAGCTGCTACTACAAAGATTACTAAAGAGCACATTGAGATGCATATAAAGTCAAGTTTATTGAATATGAATAAGAGGGAAGATGCACCACACTTGGCTGGGATATCCTTCAATGAAGGTCCGCTAAAGCATTATACTAATAACTATTTCACTAGTGAAGAATTCAAAGTTAGTAATGACGTTACTGATGAGAAGTAGGACTTGTTTGCATATATTTCTGTTAACTAAATGATTTGAAAGCTTAAATTTAAGATTACAAATTACAGTTGAAGTTCAAATTTGTGTTCTTGCACTTTCCTTCATGTGAAATCACTTGAAATCTCATTCAGATCTAATGCAGTAAATAGTTATCTTTTTTTTTTCCTTTGCTAGAAGTAGTTGTGGGAATCAGTATCACAACTATTTTATTATTATTATTATTTTTTAAATTAGTATTATTTTGGTCCTGATTTTAATTTTCATGCCAGGGCCAAAGTAAAATTCGAGTGAGAAATGCAAACTATATGTTGTCTAAATGCAATTTCTTGTGGAAATGAGAGATGCAGTCTTACTTTCTTTGTGCTCTTGAGATCTTTGGCCACATCCTCCCATACAGTTGGCGTGGTGCCTTTGCCTGTTTCACATTTAAGTTTCATTTAAAGACTTATTAAATATTTTTAAACTACAATTGAAATTTTTTCTTGCTATTTTCCTACTTTCGCTATTTTTTAGCTTACGTATTTTAAATGTTAGAAATTTTTTTGAAATTTAGTGTTTTTCTTATAAGAAAGCTTTTTTCATTTTTTTTTTTCATTTTCTTTTTTGAAGCAAAGCTCTTTTTTCTTTTAAAATGTAAGGAAGCAATTCTCTTGATAGCAGATTTGCAGAAATATTTCTAGTCATAAAACTGAAGTCCAAGCCAAATTATGTTTTTTCAAAATGTATTTTGTTCTCCGAAAGGTAGTAGAAAGTACACACTACAAACTTTTCCACTAATTATTATAAGAATGCACTCTACAAACTTGTTTGCTTATTATTATAAGGTTAGAGCCATCCTCAGTAACTATTCATGTATTTAGAAAACAAAATAAAGAAAACTACTTTATCTATACCCAATTATACCACATGTACAATCAAAATGTGTTAGTTACATAATTCGCTTTATATAATAAATGCACAAAATCAAACCCGACTCTTTAAAACAACAAAACTAGCACTATATTGACATAGTCGCGTTGGCAACAAGTTTGATTCCTTGTGAGCATAAACAATAACACAAACTTTTATACTTGCATCCAAACTCGCAAGCATCATTCAGAAAAAAAAAGTGTTTTATTGTTGTAAATTTGCATGATAATTGAAAAACAATTAGTAAATCTATGTAAAGGATTTTTACATCTACCATTGGTTGGGGAACGCCTCTCTGTACTTCGAGTCCTCACCAATAGAAAGCTGTCTACTTGAAGTATCAGTTGCTCGGGTGTTCAACAGCCTTCTTGTGATTCTATCTTTTGCAGTAACTTTCTTCTTCAGCATTGATGCTAATGTTGGCTTTTTGACATTCACACAAGCAACATTACCCTGTGATGCATCAGCGTTCTCTTCAAATGATTCTGAATATGACACCGAAGCAATTGCAGCTTCTCGGAGAACAGCTTCATTGTGTTTGCGAACTTGTGCAAGTTTCGCTCGCTTCAGGGATTTTGTTTCTCTTTCTCTCTCTCGCACATTCTTCAGTGCCTGCCTTGCAAGTTGCTCAGATATTTCTTTGCTTGGGCAAGGGGATTCTTGAGATTTGCATATTTCTTCTGCAAAAAATGCCTCTCCAATTTGCCCTTCAGAATGTAAATCTTTTTGGATAGGATTTCCCTCTGAATCACGAAGAATTATGGGACCATGAAGCGGGCACACTTTCAAGTCCCTTCTCTGGCAAAGCCCACCCTTTCTAAGAGGAGCAAGGCATGGCCGGATATCCACAGGATGCTCTTCATACACTGTACAATGAACGCTAAGTTCTGCAATCTTTTCTGCAGGAATTACAGCATCTGGGTCAACTCTACCCCAGTGGGCTTCAAGCTCTAAACCCCGCTGATTAGCCAAAACATCGCGGCGAGAGCCCCAATTGTCAAGGACTAGACTCCATGGCAGGACTGGAGCCTCAGCTAACAGCTTTCCCCTTTCAGACATTATAGTTGAAGGTTCACCACTAGAAGATTTGCTCTCCATGGAACTGGGAACAGGCCTAACTAGAGGTTTCTCAACTGCAATAGAGTTACAAGTAGGAGAATCCTCCATGCAAGGCTCTATCGTACCCTCTTCCCACAGTTCTTCTGTTTGAGCTATGACCTCATCAAGAGCAAGCCCAAAGTCGATGCATCTCTTTTTAACTGAATGAATAAGATTTTGAAGATCGATGAATTCTTTTAATGCAATATCCCTGAATTTGTTATCAGTCGTATCAACTCTAACAAGAACTGAAATCCACTCTTGCACAGAAACTAAATGTTTTGAGATGAGAAGTTTGTATGATTCCCTTAGAACATCAAAAATTGCCTCGTTTTCGCTGTTTTCCTGAACCTTCTCTCCTTCCTTCAATGATTCAATACGAATTTGACGTAAAGTAAAAGAATTGAGTTCTTCTCCCTCATAGTCATCAATGGAGAAGTCCACAGGATTTCCTTCTTTTACAGTGGCAATATCTAAGCATTCTCCTATTTCATCAACTGTTGACTGAACATCAGATTTGATGGAGGCAAAGTTATCCTTCAAACTTTCAAATTTATTCAATAAAATTTGCTTTGTTTTTAGCTCCCTTTCACTTCTCTCCTTCTGCAGTCTAGCTGCATTTTCAAGATGATTAGGAAATTGGAACCTCAGCGTATTCTTCAAGTAATCAAAACCCAACCTGAGTTGTTTGTAGTGAATTCCGAAAGAGTCATTCCATTTCTCAAGTAGTTCTACGCTCTTTGAACGAAGGTTAGTAGCAATTGAAGCAGGAGGAGGTAAAGGCAAATTCCTTCTAAAACCAACACTTAGGCTCAAGAACTGATCAAAATTGACAACAAAAAGGTTCCTAAAAAGCTTTGAGCGCATGAATAGTTCGTCAATAACCAGAACAGTAAGGTAGCGCACCTAAAAGAAACAGCATTACGTAAGTATATGGTTTTACAATTAGGTTACATAAAGATGGAATTATGGAATGCAACTTTAAACTTTCTGAAGAGGAGCACAAGATTACAATATCAATGTTGTCTCTTACTGATTCCTCTACGATCAGGCTACTAATTAACCAGATATTGCTCAAGGATCCCCATGGCTCAGCGCAAAAAAACTTTTCAGAGAATTCCAACAACAGATGAGACTATCAAACAAACTAACTCTATGCTAATTCTATCCATCGAGATGAGAACCGCAAGATTTGTTATGACATGACTTCAATAAACTTGTTCTACAATAATTTCTAAAGCTCAATAATTCTATCCTAACGAGCTTCATAGATGACTGTTTCATTTAAAGCTCAAAAAAAACTTTATCTACAATAATTTCTAAATAACCTGTTCTATTCTTGCATGCAAGACATGAGCTATCAAGAATATGCGAATCTCAATATTTTTGATACTTCCAAGTAGTAAAATAAACGCAATTGATAACACAAAAGAACCTCAAAAGGCCTACAATCAAAAGCTATACATTGCACCTTACATTTGACTAATGACCACAAACATCAATTCCTCATCCTCAAACATTATTTACTCGTCATACTTGTTTAGAAGTACATAAGAGTAAATAAGAGCTTCTCTACATGCTTTGATCGCCAAGGAATAGACTAAGGAATAGCCAAAGGAACCCATGAAAGGAACTAGCTCCACAACCCATAATGCTGCTAATTCTTTCGAGATATATATTGTCCATCACCACAGAAATCCAATATATACTCATCCTTACAACTCCTCAAAAAAATACAGGGAGGAAGACCTTCACAAAAATTTCTTACCAGGGGAAAAGCTAGTAAAAAAAGAAAGAATGCAAGTCGTAGGACCGTAGCACATCTTGCCAAGAAATGACATTTTTATCATTTAAACTTTTAACCCAAACCAAACTTGCTAAAGTTGCTTCCTCTTACCATGCAAATAAAGCGGTTAAGAATCAACATAAAACACTAGAGACTACATAACCAAGGAACTGCAGCAAAAAAACCATAAATAAAGGATTCAAATAAGTAACTCGGACCAAAGGCAGCTAAAGAATTTAAACAAGAACTGGTGAGAAAATATTTTAGGAACCCTATCGAAAATACATCAAAATAATCAAATTTATCTTCCCATTAGCTTGGAAATTTGTCACCTAGGAAATCAGAGTTCATTGTGAACCACATAATTGAAGAAAAAGAAAAGAAAAGCTCTATCTCGAATGAAAAAGAAGATGGGAGGAAAACAAATAAACCTGTGAGTGCGGCTTCTTCATTTGTTCCATTAGGGCATTGACGGCAGCGTAGATCTCCGCTTCAGATGAACGGGCGGATAATTTGATACCCTTAAGAAGATGCGGATCAACTTCCTGAGTAGTCGAATTCGTCGCCTTTTCAATCAGTTGTGGCATTGACACTGCGGCCGCTACTGACATCTTGCTTGTCAACTCTGACGATTTCATTCTAACCCACCGCCAACATCTTTGTTCTCTTAACTTTCCATTTTAACAAGTCGTTCAAACCAACAAGGATTCTATAAAAAAAAAACAACAACAAGGTTTTTATAATTTTCTTTATTACATAAAGAAAATTATAATATAGTTTTTATGTTATAAATAAAGAAAATTTATAAGTTTCAGTTTTATGTGCACCACCAATAATAATTATATAAAAAAAATTGAATGAGAAATTACTGCCAATATTTACATATAACACCTATTTTATTTGATCGTCTTTGCTTTATAGGCCAGCACTAGGAGGGATAAACTTCCACTGTGATTTTCATCTTTGCAAAACTTATTTTATTTCTCACTATTTTGTAGGTCAACACTCAGCACCACATAAATAACATTACTAGCATATTGTCTTGTGAGTGGTGCTGTGTGATAGAAGATCTTACTTAGATTAATCCGAAGTATCTGAATCGTTCACTCTTTGTGATAACTTGATCACCAATTATCATGATACAATGCGGGTCACAAAAGTGAATCCCAAACTACCAATACAAAATTGTGTCCTAGCATATATGCGATGAAGGGTTTCTAAATACCCTAGCCTAGATAATTTAAACATGCAACAATTCAAGTAATTCAAATTTTCTAACTTAGCAACATGAGGCTATGCTTTAATGCTTTGATATTAAGGAGATTTAACTAGTTTTGTTTTAATTATACTAATCAGCTTAATCACATAAGATTTCAAAAATTAGCAATGTACCAAGTAAATCCAGTGAACTAATGCAAATAAAATAATTAAGGGATAATTACCTGCATCCAACAGTAAACTTGTCGTTATACATATTACTCATTCAAATTTGATAAGTTACATTCCACACATCACAAAGTACGTGAAAATTACCTTCATATTACAATTATGGTGGGTCCAATGTAATATTTTTAATAATTTATGGTGTGCATAGTATAAAAAAGTGTGTACTATGTAATTTATCAAGTATAAAAAGGTAATATTGAAAATAATAAATTCACTATAGCATATAGATAATTAACCGAAATTAACCACCATGTATAACTCAAATATCCTATACATGTGAAGCAATCTGGTATCCATTCAATGATTAGGAATCTGATTAAGCTCAGGGAATTATCAAACAGAGACGGAATTCTATTCCAAAATTCAGTTCAGCCAAAGGGAGAAAAAAAAAATTATGAGCCAGCCATTAGAACAATTTAGTTGAAACAATGAAGAACAGTCACAAAATTAACAAAGATTAGGCAACCAACTTTCATTGAACTAAGAAATGCATGTAGAAGATTTAGTCCCAAACGAAAGGTCAACTGAACCAAAGAAACAAACAGTAGCAATAGATGATACCAGCAGGACAGAATATTGAAACAACAGAAGCAAACGAAGGATCCAGTGAAACATAAAATAACTGAAGCTCTATGAACCATAGAAGGAACTCAAGCCTATATTAAAACCTGTAGTCGCAGCCCACTCTGCAACTCCACCCCGAATCAAGCTAAATCCGGCGCCACCTGAGCAGAATCAGGGATGAATCCCGAAGAACAGAAGAACACCTGCAGCAGCCCACTGCTGTGTGCCGGCGCCGAGTCCGTGGCCACCTGCCTGGAATCGCTCAGATCGAAGAAGAACCCTCCTCTCAACTCAGTGGAAAACTCAAGCAACCGCCGCCTGCATGAACCAGCCTGGAAGCAATATATGGAGGAAATGAGTGAGCAAAACTTCCTGAATCATGGATCTGACGATGTGGGGATCGGCGAGGAACTCAGCAGAGGAGCGGGAAGGTCAGCGATGGGTGGAAGACGAGGTCGGGCGGCGCCAAGCCGAGGGATCGTTCACCGCAAATCAGAACGCAGGCAACACACGCCGACATGCGAACAAAGAGACCTGCTGTCCCATCCATTCTAGGGCAGAATTTTGATGGTGAAGTTACAAAGATGACCCTTCATTTGCATTGCATCATAAAGTCAGGCCTTTAAAGCCTTGTTTGATTCAAATTTTTTTGAAATAAAAAAAAATTAATTTATTTTTTAAATTTAATATTAAAAAATATATAAAATATGAAATAAAGTTAATTTCAATATTTATATTTATATTCGATATGTAATAAAATTAAATTTTATAATTAAAATTTATGTTGAATCAAAAAAAATATCTCAAACTAAATAAGATATTAATATACTTTCTTACATGTCGCATGCATAAGATCGATGGGGTGAGACCATAAGACCACAAAAGAGGGCACACGAGCAAGGGCAGCTCAAAGCAAGAGAGTGCGAGAAAGTTTAATTTCATAAAAGAGTAAATAATGTTTTATATTTAACGCAAAAAATTTCAAATTGAAAGAAAAATAAAAAGATATTTTAAAAATTCGATCATATATAAAAAAAATCAAAATTTTGAAAGAAAAAAAGCATAATGCTGCTGAAATATCATTAGGCAAATTATTATCTTACCTATCAGCAATTTTTATTAAGAAATTATAAAACAAAATATGATTATGAATTAACTATAAAAAGTTATTAGTAATTTACCTTACTTATAAATATTCATTATTTATGTATATATCTTAAATTCTAATATAAGTGCATACATGATATGAGATAATTACATTTGAGCTCTTGAGGATGATCACCTATTTCACTTAGGTTCATAATTATGAAAATAATCTGAGTCGTTTTTTTCCAAAAATTTTTCACATTGCTGCTCTTTTAACATATCCTATTGCTTTTAATGATTAAATTGCTATTTTAAAAAATAAAATATATATTTAATTGTTAAAAGTATAATTAAATATTTCTAATTACTATTAAACTTTGACGTTTTTTCTTTATTTATTAATTTATAATACTAATTTTCAGTGCATAAATATTTTTTAAATTTTTTTAAAATAATAATTTAATAATTAAATTTAATAAAATTCATAAAAAAAAGTTCACGCAAAAAAAATTTTAAATAATACATTTTTTTTGTATGAACGTCCACAAAATCAATATTTATCTTAAAAATTTAGATATAATTATCTTTAACATATTAATATTTATATTAACATCAATTATCCTTGAAATGGAGAAATTATTATGTTCAGATAAAGCACCATTCAGATGCCAATCAAAAGCCGCCACGTATGCAATACAGCTGGGTCTGAGGATACGTAGTGGCTCTCTAATTGGGCGTCCGGATGGTGCTATATCCGGACGCAATAATTTTTTGTTGAAATGAGATCCCGCTTGAACCATAATGTTTTCATTTTTTTTAAATTTTGCGGCTACCGTTGCTTTCTAATCCTAAGAAGAAAACAGACAAATGTATGATAAATTTAATTGAGGATAATGGTTTTAAGATCACAATTTCAGCATACTTGAATGCCGATTTTAAATTGATTACCATCAAGTAATTCAAAACTTCATTAAAATAAGGAAAAAAAAAGTTGATACAGAAGAAATTCAAAATCCAGCAAATGAACGAACTGACATTTTTTCTTATAATAATAAATAAAGTAACTTTCTAACATAAAAATAATTTTTAGAGCAGAGAAGCATGTAAAGCAGCTCTCTTTTTTTTTTTTGATAAATAAAACAGCCTTTCGATTTAAGGCCCCATTTGAGAGAAAAGTTTCCTCTATTAAAATATTATTTTATTTTAAAAAAATAAATAATATTACATCTCATTCTACTCATATTTTTAACCTTAAATAATCACTTTATTTCACATTTAATATAATTTTTAATATAATTAATTTTATTTCACATTATATATATTTCTACAAAAATCATTTTTTCGTTCAATTAAACAGAGCCAATAACTCCAAACTATCTTCTCAAAAAAAAAAAAAAAAAAAAAAAAAAAAATTACACTTCAAACACCTTATAAAAAAACATAAATAAATAAAACTCTCCAAACGGAGGATGCCTTCGACGGACAAGATAGTAACTGCAAAACTTTTTCTATTATGAGGAAAACATGTCAATTATCACTTTCCAATAAACAAATTTTTCAGCTGAAAACATCAACTAAAGCAGACTCAAGAGCAGGAGAATGCAAAAGAAAAAGAAGAAAAAGACATTGAGATCAAAGAATAAACCAAAAATCAGAAAAATGGATCTACAGAAAGAGGAAAATGGATATAAATTCCACTGCAGGCGATGCTTTGTGCTACATTTGGAAAGCAAAGGAATTCCTTATTTTTCAATATATTTCAGGCGAAACCGTTGGGTTGACCCGGTCCTGGATCTCCTTCCAAGACCACAACAGTGCTATGATGGTGGACCATATACCATCGGCCACCGTGAAACTCGTAAACATTTGTCATGAAGAATTGGTCGGAGTCCACATCAATGTAAGCTTTCATCGTGACCCAGGCCATGTCGCTCGCCACACGAGCTCGCACATCCCGGACCTGGAGGGTGATCCCTTGAGCCCAGTTGAAAGCTGATGCCCAGCTATTCATTACCGAATTGTACCTGGAGAGTTGAGGCACCAACCAGACGGTTAGACACAGCAACAACACTTATTCATCGTAGTTGCTTCGTATTGCAGCTGCTAAAATCTATGAAATGAAGATGCAATAAGCCACGCTGCATGAGCAACTATTTATCCAAATATATGAGCAACATCTGTCCCAATTATGAGATAACATCAGACCCATCATCTTAAAAAGCTAAACAACAGAAGACAAAGTGGATTAATAGCAAAAATTAACAACAATCAGATCAAATGACCTCAAAAAAGGATGACAAATTATGAATCATAATTATACATGGATATATGCTAATTGTACATTTCAGTGTAAATAAGTATATGCCATGCAGGAGTGTAAAGCCTACTTTCCATTTTGGAAACTGAATTATAAGGAACATACACAAGAATTTCAAAATAAAATCAGTTATGGAACATAGATTTACATTATTAGCAGCAAAGAAAGTTTTCCATAAACAGAATATATCAAAACAAATCGGTACAGCAAACAATCAAAAAAAGAAATCAACACAACACACCAGCAAGACATTGTTTCTTTTTTTGAAGATCAGCGAGCATTGTTGACAAGAAATAATATCGCAAGTATTAATCATATAGCCAAAAGCTGAAGGGAGAGAGAGGGCTTAAGATAATTTTAGAAAGTATTTCTAGGCAACCACCTACTAAGGATAAAGCAGCAACAATTATTAGTTTTAATGACCTAGGACATCAAGAAGGGTGACAGATGATTGCCACATGACTCCTGCCAATAGTAGAGAAAGTTGGACGCATAGAAAGCATTCTAAGCCCTTCTAATTTACTATCTTATCCGCTAATCAATATGCCGCTGAAAGAAGAAATATTCAAAAGGGATGACAGAAAAGAAGATAGAAAGATGGTGACGGAACAATGATAATTAGATAACCTGGTACTTCCCCTTTTCTAGAATCAGATGCCAAGTATAAAGAAACTTTTGTAGGCAAGAAAGTAAATCACATTTGTCCAACACATTATGGGGACCAATATTATGTCTCTTCTCCCATACTCATTCCCAATAACTGTTGACAGAAGTGTGTTTGATGGAGGAGTGACAAATCCAGCAGAGATGATCCGGCTCGCAAAAAAACCCTATGCCTTATGTGCAAAGTGGAAAGTGAGAGCTGGCAGACAACAAAAATGTTAAAAGTACACAATGCAAAGAAAGAAATAAAGCAAAACACAAATTTAATATGGTTCAAAGATCCTACATCCACGAACCAAGATATAGGCAATGGAAATCCACTAAGTGCCAAAAGGTTCCTAGAAGAGATTATAGAAGAGAGAATAGAACTTGCTGAGTAAAAGAAAACTCTAGACTAGGGTGTGCTTGTAGTGATTTTTCATAAAGTCGAAAAAAGAGCTAAAGTGCAAAGGTTCAAAAGTCCTTTTTCATGGCCAAGAAAATAGCTATTTATAGCTAGAGCATGTAGTCGAGATGACCAGAGGAACTGAAGAGACCACTTAAGGCTAGAATCGCTCGTCGGAGCTTGATGGAGCCACCAGGATGTCGCCACGTAACTTGCAAGGTTGATAGGCTGTTGGGCAACTGAGACCATTGTAGCCCTAAGTGGTCGTTAGGGCTTAAAGATTCCTCCATGACCACTGATGCTTGTCAAAAAGAATATAGTGTAACAAAAGTCAATTAAAACTGAGTTGTTGATGTGGAGCTCTTAAAAACAACATACGCTGAGAACTATAGTAAAGAACTTATATGCAACTCGTAGAGAATCCCCACCAAACATCAACTAGGATTGGACGATAATAGATCACCAAGGTGAAGAGATGGTGTGAGTCACGTTAGATGAGGTACGGACGAATAAATTGTTATAACACCCCTAAGTGGAGTTGAAGTGAGAAACGTTGTCATGGACCCCTTTAAATGAGGTCCAAGGTTGAAAGAATGGTGGCAAACCCCCTCCTAATGAGGTTCGAGACAGGAGCTTGGCTCAACCTAGTTTAATTGGCAATCTGATTTAGCTAGGTTCAATCCATTCTAGCATGGCGCCACGTGGATGGGTGAGATTGAACCCTATGTAATGACATAAACACTAAAGCCTCGTTTGGTTAAAGTATATTTTAAGAAAATTTTAAGGTTTTCGAGTTAGAGAGAGAAAATTATTTTAATGTTATGATGTGAAACAAAGTAATTTTGTTATTGAGAATTGCAATAAATGTGAAATGTTGCTGATTTTTTTTATTAAAGTATGTATGTGATGTGAAATAAAGTTAATTTTAAGGTTGAAATTTGTGTATAATGTGAAATAAAACTGATTTATAATATTTAAATTTATATTAGTATTTAAATTTATATTTAATATAAAATAAATATAAAATATTAATAATTTTTTTTTTTGTAAGAATCTAGGATTTTTTTAGGCCTGAACCAAACGAGACTTAATTGTTGCAAGTAAGAGTATATTCAAGTTTACTCAAGTCACTTATACAACTTTCAGTTAAATTACCATTGGTCTAGTGCCTTCTTCCAAGCTCATTTCACTTTGAATCAATCTTATCAGCTTATTTGTTCATCTTTTACTGTTCATTGTACACATCCCAACCATCAAAATTTGTTTTTCTTATACTTATTAGCAACAAAAACTAATATAGTACTCTCTTTTGGCAATATGTCACATGTTGCCACACTGAGCAAATTTATGCCAACTCAAGCTCGACTTGGATCCATCCTAGCTTGACTCCAAATGAGTTGATTTAATGGTGATGATGAAACAAAGGTGATTTACTATGTCTCTTAGGCAAATGTTTGTAAATTGAAAAGCTTAGGAGGTTTGGGCATCCATGATTTTAGGAAGTGGAAAAGTACACTTGTGGCAAAAGAAGGCAACTAAATATTTTCGAAATAGCGAATGCATTTGGAGAGAAAATCATCGGGTAAAATATGGCTCTAGACCTCAATTTTTTGAAACACGTCATGATGACTCATGGATTTGAAGGTTTATTTGCACGAGGTGTAATCATCCTAGACAATATAATTTGATTATTAAAAGATGGAAGATCAGTCTCCTTTATCAATAATCCTTGGATCTTTGCAGCTCTTCTCTCTATGTGGCTTACGTTTCTCAATATACAAATGTAGGGGTGTGCATGGGTTGGTTTGGCACGGTTCCGTTCCTATCCTGTACCAGACTAAAACCAAATAGGTTCCACTATACGTAGACCCACATTCACCGAGCTAGACCCGAACCATTGAATTCGAATTGGGTTTGGGTTGGGTCAAATCCAATAAATAATTTTTAATGTAAGGCATAAATCTCCAAATAAATATCATAATAAGAATATTTTCAATATAATTGTTTTAATGGGAAGAATGCATATGGTAGAGCTAAAGTCAGTAAAAAAGAATAGAATCTAGATTGGAGTAATATAACATATGTATCATTATAATTAAAAATTTAATCACGAATTTCAAAAAATAAACTTTTAATATTAAGATATAATACTTAATTTAACATTCTAAGATGATATTCCAAAGACATGTTTTTAGAATCAAATTATAAATAAATTAAATAAAGTTGGTTGATAAAAATTATTTTGAAGTATTATATTTACTACTTATATAAATTGAGTTGGTTCGGTTCCATTAGATCTATATATTAAAACCAAGAACTGAACCATATAATAGGTTTCGAATATTTTTAGACTAGAACCAACCCAAACAAATTTAGATCTGACCCAAGTTCAACGATTCGGTTTGGTTTCGGGTCAATTCTCGATTCTTTTGGTAATTAGCACACCCTCATACAGATGGAGGAGCAATTGATAGATCTTGGTAGATAACAATTGGGACAATGAAAGAATCGACCTCATCTTTGGAGAAGAATTTGGCAATAAAGTCCTCACAATCAAATTTCATTTCCGCTTGGAATGCGATGCATTGGTTATGGTTGAAACAAAACATTAGGGCCATGTTTGTTTGATAGTTAAAAATTAACCTTGTTTAATTTTAAACAGGCATATCACATCACACAAAATATTTAATATTAAAAATTAACTTTATTTCATATCCTACACATACTACTAAAATAATAACTAATTTTATATCATATTTCTCACATATCCCAACATAATAATTAACTTTATTTCACATCATTCACAACTTTTAATAAAAAAAATATCTCTAAGTTTAATTTTAACCTTATTAAATTAAATCTTATAAACAAACAGGCCCCGCTCTCTGTCAGCTGTCGCCATTTAATTAGTATATGAAAAGTTGACGTGGCGAGCTCTCCGAACCCTAGGAGATACCCACTGCTACTTTGCACCATAAGATATTTGGGGAGGAGGAGGTAATCGGACTGGAGTTTGGTGTTGGCAGCACTCTACACAACCAAGAATACAAACCCTACATTGGAGAGTATGAAAGGATGCTATATCAACCATGTTTTGGCTTTAGTATCGTGGTTTGGTGACCTCAAATTGCCACCCCTAGAATGTGATGCTATGGAGGATACCTTTCACATCATCATGAAAAGTCATATTTGCAAGGAGGTTTGGAAGGAGCTACAGAAGGACAATAGTTTATTAACACACATTTTCTTTGCAGGTATACCTCCAAATGTTGGCTTCAAAAATAAGACGCAATAAAAAGGATAGATGCCTTTATTAAGGCAACTATCATTTACTATAACTAGAGGACCAGGAACGCCATGGTACATAGTCAATCAACCAAAACCCCAAAATTATGGTAAACCACATTTTGAAGATAGTTGACGTGGACTTGAACCTACCCAAGAGATCCTAGGATCCAAAATCCCCTTTGGGGCTCCATGTCCAAACTTTTGACTATTGTATCCCTCCTCTAGGTTAGCTCAAGATAAACTTGGACAGCTTGATGTAAGGTAATGAGGTTGCTAGAGCTAGGTTTTTCATTAGAGATCATTATAGAGAAGTGACAAATGCAAAAGTTAAAAGAGTACTCACCTACTCAGTTGCTACTACAGAACAAGAAGCAGCGGTTCAAGGCTTGGAAGTTGCTCTAAAGATCACTGGAGCCCCTATCCATATATGGCTTGATGGGGATTCACTTGAAATTCTTCAAAGACTACATGACAAGCTGAAATATGAAGGCGCTGTCAGTACTAGAAATGTTGAAAGTAAAGCGATCGTAGGTTCAAAAATGCTGAAACCCATGAGGAGAACATGAATGTTAATTGTATTGCTAGATTAATTTTATGTTTCTAATCTTATAAAATTACTCATATAAACAGAATTACAAAGTGTTGTGAATTATCTATCCTACCTAACTATCTTCGGTGATTTTGACAGGCAAAGGGGTATATGCCCCTACCCAACGATTTTTGTAACATCTTTCGCGAGGATATAACCTTATTATTCATATTTTTTCCAACGGATAGCCTAGACCACAAGTTCAAAAAAAAGTGAGTTGATCTAAAACCAACTCAAAATTTAACACTAATTGGCTCGAAATCAAAGTTCTAAAAAAATGAGTCAATACGTGAAAACCATGGGAATATTCCGTGATCTTGTAATTCTTACATAAAAGTTAATAATAATTAGGTCCCTCTAATTTGAACGTATATGCTACTGAGTCCCTTTAATTTTCAAATTAACTAAACTAACCTTCTAGTTTAAAATAAAATACAAATAGGTCCTTTTACATTAATTAAGAGACCCAACAAAAGATATTTTTTGTAATTTCTAAATTAGTTTTGATGCTATCTCCATCTAAAAATGATTTAGTTTTAAATTAATCAAGTCCACTATAATGAGAAAAGGTCCCATTTTATTAATGTCGAATGACCTATTTGCAAGTCATCTCAAACTCGAGAACCAATTTAGTTAATTTGAAAATTCAAGGGATTTAATTGCACATGGAACCAAACTAGGACCTATTAGCTACTTCCCCTAATAATAACTTTGCTACAATGACTATGTTTGTACTTATTTATTGAATATTAAAATTGCAATATATTTATATATAAATTACACTCAAGTCAACTCGAACATAAGTTCGAGCGAGTCAATAAGTCACCCCCAACTCAAACTAGACTGCAATTTTTGAATTGTGGGTGTGACTTAAAACTTACAATCAAGGAAAATGACTTGACCAAAGCCTGAATTTGAAAATGACTGGCATTATAACAACTTGTACGTCAACCAAGTTAACAATTATGCACATACTCAACAAAAAAAGGTTCAGAACACCTGTACTATACCTAGTGGTTATACCAAAGTAGTGTGTCCTTGAAATAGAGAACAAGTGAATGGAGACAAAAGGTCTTGGCACATATTTCCATAAGTTGAACAAGTGCGCATACTAAATTAATGAACACATGAGCATACAAAAAACAATCTAATTAATATTATTTGCTACATTCAGACCTGTGCCACTTAATGTTCCTCGAGAATTTAGGTCAAGCACATGGTTGAATATTTTTGCTACATTCAAGTAATTTTGCTAGCACAAGCTTTTTTTGAGTTAGAATAATATTGCATTTATTAAGGATCACATCTAATAACAAGTAATTAGTAAACATGTTGTTTTACTAAGGCCTCGTTTGGTTCGAGCTTTTTTTTTTGAACAAGAGAAAAAAAATATTTTATTTTTTAAGTTTAATGAGAGAGAAATTTATTTTAATATTAGAAAGTGTGTAAAATGTGAAATACTTTAAATTCTAATATTCGTATTTGCATTAAATGTGAAATAAAGTTGATTTTTACAGTTGAAATTTGTGTTGGGCAAAAAAAGTAGCTTCAACCAAACGAGGCCTAAGGGTCACATCATTTACTAAGTCTGAAATGTAAAAGAAAAAGGTTACAAGGTAGTCCACAGCAACTGTAAAATTTATTGAACAAATATAACATGAATCTTTCAAAAAATTATACTAAAGTTAGGGTGTCTTTCAAAAGCAATGTGTTGTATTGATTGAATACAATAAAAAAAAAAAGCAAACGGCTGAATGTACTGAAAAGTAAGAGTTTTCACATTATGAATAGAAGTGAATAAAAAAACTAGTCCAAAATATTAAGATAAAACTAAAAACTAAAAATATAAGTACTCTAACAAACAAATTAATAGAGTTGATATACATTATGAATTTTAGGACGATTAATATTTTATGCTTTGAGGAAACAAAATGGCTGGGGTGGAAAGCCAAGAAATTGATAACTTAAGCTTCAATATTTGATATTCAGGTAAGAATAAAACAAAGAATAATGTGGGTATAATTCTAAGCAACACGAGCAAAAATGGTAGAAAAGTTTATTGTTAGAGAGTAAAATGACCCGAAATCCCAGGAGCTAATCCAAAATCACGTAAGCTGAAGCTCCAGCGAGAAAAACCCAACAAAGCAATGAAAAGACGCTTTTTTGCGAATTCTTTTTATTTTGAATGAAGATTTGCAAGTCAATAACCGCACTTTTTTTAAAAAAAGAAAGTAGGACAAAGTTGTAAATAAAATAAAAAAGATGAAAAAGAAACCGACCGCAAATACAACTACATGAAGTATCCTGCGCCACTCGACTAATCGAAAAGGTTAACAGTATGAAGTATAATGTAGTGCAAACTAAAAGAAATAGAGATAAAATTATATCTTTAAAATTAATGAGCAGTGATACTATTAACATTGTAAATATATATACTCCCCTAAGTTGAAATGTGAGTAAAAAAAAAAATTGGAATGCTTTAGAAGAGATGCTATTAGGGATACCTCGTGAGGAAAAAATATTTATCATTACAGATATGAAAGAATAGATAATGACATTATTAACTGTTAACACGTGGTTCCTGCGCTGCATCCTGACCGTACACGTGGCGCCTGGCTGGCCTTCACTTCTTGGACTTATTTGCTAACTCATCTGTCTGACTTTGCAGGACCTTTGACCAAGTCAAATCTCGGACACGAGAGTTCAAGCCAATCTCGTGCCCGATAAGCCAGGATCATCCCTGGTAACATCGGGTACGAGGTTACAGAGCAGTACCTGTCACAATCAGCTCCACCTAACCGTGTCGTTTCCCGTACAAGGCACTTTTTTTTCAGACCCGCAAATCAAGGATCAGCATGCTCCAGCCATCACGGGTCCCCAGAAGAAGTACAAATATTAAAAGATATCACTCTCCTTTTACGGCTCCAGACCTCTCCGGTGGCCGACAAGTGGCGCGAACCCAGAGCTTGTCCACCGCCTTTTCTCCGAAAAACCCGGGTGAAGCCACGCACTCCACCAGCTACAAATACTGCTGAACAGTTCCCCACCAAAAAAAAAAAGGAGGGCAAAGAGAGAGGGGCGTCAAAAAACAAGAAAAAAGATTTCTTCACTCTCATTGTAGCAGAGCCTCAACTGAGGAGCTCTCTTCTTTCTTTTCTTCTTTCTTCTTCCCAAAGAAAACACTGTACAACCCTTCTAGGCTACCTTTCTTCATTAGTGAAGCCCCTTCGCTGATCGTCAGGTGGACGTAAGGGATTATCTCCCTAAACCACCTTAAGCCTCTGTGTGTTTCTCTGAATGCTCTGAATTTACTCCCCTGTTGAGCTTCCGTTAACAGGCTCATCCCTTTGCGCGCCGCCGTCTCCCGGAACTCTCTTTCTCTCTGCTGTTTTCTGGGACCCCCACATCCTACGTCAACATTAACAGGATTCAAGCAAGATGGGTAAAATGGAGAAATGCTTCTGGTGTGTTGTGCGATAGAAAAATCGTAACCAGAATCAAGGGTAAATTTTATAAAATTGTAGTAAGACCAGCAATATATGGTGCTGAATGTTGGCCTGCAAAGAGGAAATATACAAATAAAATAAATATTGCAGAAATGAGTATGCTAAAGTGGATGTGTGGATATACACGAAAGGATAGAATGAAAAATGAGTATATCCGAAAGAAAATTGGTATTGCACCAATTGAGGATAAACTTAGAAAGTGACTTAGATGGTTTGGACATATAAATCGTAGGTCGATTGAAGCTCCAGTTAGAAAAATTGAGTTATTGAATTTCGCCAATGTACAAAGAAGAAGAGGGAGACCAAAGAAGACATGTCAAGAAAATATAAGGAGTGATCTTAACTACTTAGATTTAAATAAGAATTTGATAACTGATAGAACACAATGAAAACAAAGGATTCATGTAGCCGACCCCACTTAGTGGGATTAAGGCTTGGTTGTTGTTGTTGTTGTAGAGATCTAAAAGAATATTTTGGAAGTGTTGCCAATAAATTTCATAATATTCACAGTAGGTATGATTTTAGAAAGATTAATGAGGGTAAAATAATTTAGAGTTTTGCTTAGCCTAAAATTTTATGATTGCTAATACTTTGTTCAAGAAAAAGGATAAGTATATTATCACTTATAATAATGAGTCTACAAGAACACAAATATAAAAATGATTTTCAAGAACACAAATTGAGCATTTCATTATAAGAAAATGAAATTGCTTAGATTATAAAAACTGTAAGGTTATTTTAAGTGAAGGCTTAGCAACCCAATATTGATTAATGGTCCTAAATTTCAAGATAAAAAGCTGAAAAAAGAATTGTAAGTTGAAACAATGTCATCAAACTTGACGGTGAAATCTAAAGAATAAGAATAGAAATATATTTGAGAGGAGATTATTGAACTTAGGTAGTGAGATATTGAAGGAAAATAATCTCATATGGCTGATGGTTGTTAATTATATCCGCAAGATAGAGAAGAATATGCTAAGAGAATCTAAACAAAAGGCTCGAAACAATAAAACTAGTTAGTGATGAAAATAAGATATACAAAAACTTAAGTAGTCAGTAATACAAAGATATATCTTTTGAGGATCTATATAAGAAGTTGAATACTAACGAAAAAACAAAAAAAAACTATGATTTCACCCAAGTAAATGCATTAAAATGAGAAATAAAAAAGTTCTTTTCAAGAAATAGAATATTAAATATAGATGGACGGATTAGTTTCATTAGATTTTTATGATGGTTATGATAATACGATTAATGTAAGTGAATTTATCACCAAAAAGAAAATAGAAATTGTTGTTCCATCCAACACATTAGTAAAGTTGAAGTTTGAAAAATTTTAAAGTGTAGAAAAGCAATGAGACTCTAATGACGTTCCAATAGAAATTTGACAATGCATAAGAGGTGAAAATAGGTTATTTAATATGATTTTAACAATTAAAAGTATATTAAATGAATAGAGAAAAAGTACATTGTTACCTATTTATAAAAATAACAGTAATCTACAGGATTGTATCGACTATACAACAACAACAACAACAACCAAGCCTTAATCCCACTAGGTGGGGTCGGCTACATGAATCCTTTGTTTCCATTGCGCTCTATCAGTTACCAAATTCTTATCTAAATCTAAGTAACTAAGATCACTCCTTATAATTTCTTGCTATGTCTTCTTTGGTCTCCCTCTTCCTCTTTGTACATGGGCAAAATCCAATAACTCAATTTTTCTAACTGGAGCTTCAATCGGCCTACGACTTAGATGTCCAAACCATCTAAGCCGACTTTCTCTAAGTTTATCATCAATTGGTACAACACCAACTTTCTTTCGGATATACTCATTTCTCATTCTATCCTTTCGTGTATATCCACACATCCACCTTAACATCCTCATTTCTGCAATATTTATTTTATTTGTATGTTTCCTCTTTGCAGGCCAGCATTCAGCACCATATATCATCGCTGGTCTTACTACAGTTTTATAAAATTTACCCTTGATTCTAGATGGGATTTTTCTATCGCACAATACACCAGAAGCATTTCTCCATTTTACCCATCCTGCTTGAATCCTGCTAATAACGTCATTATCTATTTCGCCATCATTTTGTATAATTGATCCAAGGTATCTAAAGCGCTCACTCTTCTTAACAATTTGATCATCAATTGTCACATCTCCAATATAAGTATTTCTTCCTTGACTAAATGTGCACTTCATAATTATATCGACTATAAAGAAACTAAATTAATAAGTTATACTTGAAAAACTTTGAGAGAAAGATATCGAACATAAATTATATTGTGATATTAGGGTATCGTAAAATCAGTTTGATTTTATGTAGGATAGTTCTATCATACAAGATGTTATTTATTGAAAAGTTTAATGGAGAAATTTAAAAAAAGAAAAAGGATCTAACATTATGTTTTTGAATTTAGAAAAAATGTATAATAAAGTACTTTATAGAGTTTTGGAAAAAAAATTCATTATCTCTTTGTGTTGATTATAAAGGCTCTAACGCTTTTGTTTATGGTTTTCGCACATGATTTTCTTTCTTGATAATATTAGAGGCGGTACTTAGGAGAAATTCAAGTTATAAAAGAATACCTTAAAATCAAAATTTTTTGTTTTAATATATGAAAGGTAAATTTAGCAAAAATAAAAGTACTTGTATTGGAGATATGATAATTGATAATAAAATTATCAGAAAAAATGAATAGTTTAGATATCTCAAATCAATTATACAAAATGAAAATGTAATAAATAATAATATTATTAACAGGATCTGAGTAGGATGTATTGAGTAAAAGAATACATCTAGTATATTATACAATAGAAAAATTCAACTTAAACTTGAAAGTAAATGTTATATAACAATAATAAGACTAGCAATATTATATAGTGTTGAATACTAGCCTATAAAGCACCAACGTACAAATAAAATAAGTATTACAAAGATGAGGATATTGAGGTGGATAAATGGGTCTACACAAAAAAATATGATACAAAATAATTATATTCTTAATAAGTTGTAGTAGACTCAATTAATGATAAACTCAAAGAGAATCCACTTAGATGGTTTGGAGATATAAATTGTAGATTGATAAAAGCTTTAATAAAGAGAATTAAATTATTAGATTTTGCTAATATAAAAAAAGAAAGAGCAAGACGAAAAAACACATGGCAAGAAACTATAAGAAATGATCTTACATGCTTGGAGCTAAATGAATTGTTATTTGATAAAATGGAATAAAAATAAAGAATTTATGTAGTCGGCTATCATCTAGTGGGATAAAAAGCTTGGTTGTTATTGTACATCATATAACTAGTACATAGCCCAAACTTTAATATACATGCATAGCTTAGAGTCTACATAAATTGCAAAGATCTCATCACAGTTACTTGAATATTCATTTATGGCCAAAACTAAAAAACATGCCTTAAAGTTCCTCAATTTAAGCAAAAAAGCAACAATTATAGCGATCAGATCCATGACTTTTGTTTAAAGTTGCTTGGTTAAGACCATAAAACCACATATGCTATCTTCAATATATGAGTAAAAAATTTCACATAAAAAAACAACTTACTCAATATTATATAAAAATGTCATTAAGTACTTTAAAGTGCCTGCTCTAAGCACTGTTGAATGTTAAAACACTAATTTCCTTTCTTAACATTAGAATGAAAAGATGAGAGGTTCCAAGGACACCACCACTAAATTAATGCACCAAGAAGGAAAAGGAATAATTAAGAAAGGAAAGAGATTACAAATAAATAATTAAAATATAGTTTCCTAATACCCCAATATTCCCACCACTCCCTCTCAAGTTGGAGCAAAAGATCTAGCTTGGCACAATAGGAGAATCACAAAGGTTTGTGATAATATTAGCCAACTGTTGTGCAGAAGAGAAATGAATAGAGATCTTTTAATATACAGTAACATTCCAAATGAAGTAGCAATCTACTTTAAATTTGCTTCATATGTCCATGAAAAACTTAGCACCCTAAGAAGTGTCTTCGAGTGATAGAAAAACTTAGCACCCTAAGAAGTGTCTTCACCTTTATCATTTCACAATCACTATGGCCATCAACTTATACTTAGCTTCTAGCAACAATATTATATTTCTTGCTATTCTAAGTGACTAAATTTTAACTAATGAAAATATGGTAACTTGACGTAGATCTTCTATCGCTATATAAACTTCCACATGAAGATGATTAGCCATTATATACCAAAGACCATTTCATGTGTCATATTCAATATCTAATAACTTTAATAACAGCCACAAATGTTAGATTTTGCAGATACTAGCTATCACACTAACCACAGAAAAATGTATGGACTCCTTCCTATCAAGTAAATCAACTTCATCACTCGTCAACGATAGTGGGAAGCATCAATAATCCAACAATACCACCAACGTCCATAGGAATATCAGTTGGTTTATATCGAAGAAGTTTAATTTTCTCAGAAAGAAGAGAAAAAGAAACACTTCAACCATTACATGCGATCTCAATATAGGAAATATCCAAGACGCCAAAGGTCTTCAATGAAAAAACATTTAGGCATCTAACTTCAAAGATGTCCATGTGATCACTACCTGATAGTAAAATCTCATTCACATAAACTACTTATAAACACGAAACCAAATGAAGAATGTAAAATGAAGATAGAATAGTCTAGGGAGGAGCTATGAGACCAACTTTTACAACAACTTTTGCAACAACTTTTCAAAACCTATCAAACAAGGCACTGGGACTCTGCTTTAAATTATAAATAGCTTTTCAAAAATTGCTCTTTCTCAGCATCATATCCTTAAAATTGCCACATATACAGTATAAAAAGGTATTACTAGCATCCAACTGCCAAATCCTCCATCCCTGATTGATTCCCACAAGAAAGAGGAGGCAAACAAAATTAAGTATAGCAACAAGTGAAAAAAGTCTTACAGTAATCTATGTCGTACATATGAGTTTAACAATTAACAAGACGAGCCTTGCAGTGATCAATGGAACCATCCTGATGAAATTTTACTATAAACACCCATCAACTCACAATATGAAAAACTTACCTGGCAAGGTTATCAATCCAGTTCCAAACTCGAAACTTGATCAATTTTAGTTTAACACGAATTTAATTCAGTTTTCTCATGACTCTAAGGCAACCCGCTCGAAATGAAATCGACATAACTTGAGCTCGACTTGACATCTTAAAAATCATAATTTTCAAGTATTATATTATATGAACATGTAATATAATATACGATGATTATATATATATATATATGACAATTTACCATAACTATTTTTGAAAGAAAAAGATATTACTTATATATACGATTTAAGTTTCAATAGCACTATTATGCACAACATTTGTAATACTTAAAATGTGAGTTTTTTTAACTACAAAAGGCTAATCACATTGCTCGAATAAACTTGAATAATTGTAACTCGATTCAAATAAAACTTGACCAAACGTGGGATGATGAATCGAACTGTATCTATTTTAGTCTTACCTATCAACAACTTCAAATTATCACCGTATTCTTCCGCGGATTTCTTATAAATCATACAATAATTGAGTTAATTAATTTTGCTGATAATCATTTGCTGCATATTATTATGAATCTAACATGTTATAAATTTCAATATTGTGATATCAATAATCAGCATTAGAGGCACAATCACAACATAAAACATCACAAAGAAGCATCAACTTTGCCAATCAATGAAAGGAGATAAAATCCATATGTTTGATGTTGCAAAAAATGGAGGTAAAGAAATTAAGAAATTAACAACAACAGTGATCTAACTACTGCATTGGTTCAAATATTTTTGGAAAAGGATGAATGTTTGAGAGAGATTCTAAATTGGACCATGAACAAGATGAAAGCAAGAAAATCCTAAGACTAAGTCTGATAAATGAGTAAATGTTTTGATTTTATTGAAAGGGGTGACTATTTAACTATCAGTTCTTATTAAAATTCAATGTTTTCCATGTACAATAAAGATGAATAAGATGGTTTGATCAAAATCAACTTGGATAGTGAAAAGAGACAACTAATGAAGATACTAAAATTGCAAGGATAAAAAACATCAACCCAAGTAAGGAAACATGAACTTGAGTTTTCTAAATAAATCAAGTACCACATCAGCAATATTCTAAAGTAAAGACATTTTATTCAGCATGAACAAAAAAATTTTCTAAGTTCATCAACAAACTGATACAATAAAGAAAGTTGAAGTTATTTTAACTCATGATAATGTACCACCTCATAAATTTGGGTGACAAGATGACAAGCAAAAGAAGGTCGTCAAGAAAAGAAAGCTTGCAGCTTTCTTTCCTATTAATTATTTCAACCTGAATTTCAAGAATTATGGAGTGTTATGCAGTATCTTTAATATTAGTGATTATCATTTTCATTATTTTTGTATGTATTTTCTTTAGTTAGTTGAGCCGTAACTTTATAAATAGCTATAAACTTTGTAATTTATAGCTGCGGATTAAATCAGAAAAGTATCTACTTCTTCTCTTTGTTTTAGTGAACTCCCCTTTCTTTTAACCTTCTCTCCTTTCCCTTACGTGTCTACATCACCACGTCCCCGTCCACTACTATGGTCACTTCCACAAGAGCGAACAGCAGCAGCACAAGCAAATGCAGTATGATTAGTAG
The DNA here is from genome assembly GCA_019297695.1 of Apostasia ramifera. Lineage (NCBI taxonomy): Eukaryota > Viridiplantae > Streptophyta > Magnoliopsida > Asparagales > Orchidaceae > Apostasia > Apostasia ramifera. Next base: position 297,067 of record JAEMOT010003869.1, on the reverse strand, counting down.
GAGGCGGAAGAATAAAGGGAAAATTACTGACTTGAAGAGCACATGACAAGGCAATCATGATATTTGAGAGTAAACTATCATCCATTAATTGAAGTATGGACGTGTCCAAATAAAGCTTGGCTACAAGAAATTCATCATTTTTGCTCTACGACATGGTAGGATCATTTATGAAATGATCTGTACTGATGCAACACATCTCACTTACTGCTATGGGTGCTATAACACTCCTAAAAATAAACCACTGTATTACAATGCAAAAAATCAGAGTAAGGAGTGCATATAGTGAGAAGTTTCTATTTTGGAGGTACGTAAATCAAAGAAAGTCCACATAGATTTAGTTGTTCCTTGAAACACAACAATATAAGCGATATATGTTCAACATCCAAGATAGAACTATGTACTTGGAATCATGCCATTTGCTTACTCAACTTTACCTCTGAAAGAGCATACTTCGTTTTATCTAGTCTAATAGGAGGAGAGTCAAAACGAGCTAAGCTTTTCATGAGAACCATCAAGAAATTGAAAAGCCCTTCATCAAAGGAGAAAATTAGTTCTATTAAGCTCAATGGTACTACCAATACTGGAATGAGAGCTTAGATTTAATCACCATATTGCTGAAAGCCATGACTACAATATGCCGACAAAGTTCCACTAGTGCTGGAATAACAGAAAAATAGGAAGGATGGCTGGAACTGCAATGCTGCTTGCAATAGCAAACTTGACTTCCTTTGGTTTGCAGGACAATAGGACTCATTTCTGTGGACTCTTCAACTCCAGGTTGTAAGCATAACAACAAAATCCTGGACTCTTGAACTCCTCTTCAGACCTATTAGGGCATTCCAGAATGCAAGGCAGGACAAGTATCTGCTGTTCACAGGCAGCCCTACCAAAGAAGAGAACCAACAAAGAAGAGAAAAAGGGGGAAAAAGGGGATAGTTAAATGGAAGACCTGAATGGATGAACAGAGGGAGAGGCAAAAGACTGAAGCCCACCTTAAGAAGAAAGGTCTGCCTATAATGTGTGAAAATTGCATGAGGGGCTTGAAACTAGAATTAGGGAATCAGAAAGTTTGAAAATAGCTATGGAACAATTTTCAGTGATAAAACCATAATATCCTTTCTTTACATTAGAATGCAAAAAGTCTCCCAATAATGGGAATACAAGATGAGATGTTCCCAGGGGAACAACCATTCTAAATTAGACCAACATGGAAAAAAAGGGAAAAAAATTACACCAAATTCAAATGTCATTTCCTAATATAGAGATATTTCCAACATGCATAATAGCAGCAAATAGACAGAATGGAAAAAAGTAAAAGTTTTTTTTTTGGATTAAAAAAAAGCAAAAGTTAGGTTCACGCCTTACCCCATATATAGTTCCCCAGAACTATGAATACATTTGACGTAATCTGCATGAAGCCACAAGCGGCTCATTGCTGGCAATGATCTTTCTCTGATTATGTTACAGAATTCTGCATTTACATTTATAATAGCTTTCGTAGCTGCATAATAGGACTTCCACCCATGGGTGGGAGTTAAATTGTCCTGCTCGGCTGTAAAATCCTACAAGAAAAGGAAACATCAAATCCTTTACATTTCAGCATTGCAATTCTTAACTACTTTACCAACCCTTTCACATGTTCATTTTCCTTCAAAATTGCATGAAGACTACACGTCACGGTGAAATAAACAAACAAAAAAATTTCAACTATTTTGCATCTTATATTGGGGAGAGATAAATTTCAAGTTTCTTACCAAACTACTTTTTTCATAAAATTTACTGTCCATTCCCCTTTAGATCTAGAACACCCAATTAAGCTACAGTTGATTTACTCAATAACAAATATAATACTCTCTGGTAATAATAAAACTCAGTTGCAGGTGCCAAATTTAAAACTATGCTTTCTTAGTCTATACAAGTCTAAAAATTAGAGTAACACAGCATCCAATGAACAAAATAATTACCAACAATGCATATTCAAGTCGATCCTAAGCAACCAAATATCTAGACAAGGTCTAGTGGGTCATTTGCTGAATAAATTTTCTTCCATTTTGAAGGCCACAGTAAAAACATAAGACTGGAAAACATAAATCTTTAAATGGCCCACTGTTTTAAGTGATAAATTTATCAATTCAAATGAAAAGAGTTGCTGGAAACCTGCGTATGTGCATTGCCTTTGAAAGCAATAAAGAAAGCAAAAGTTATCAGCCAATCAATGATGCATGGTGATATAGCAACCATTAGCTTCATTCACAAGTATCATTAAATTTGCATGCATACTATCCACTACAAGAAGTTTGTTAATGATTTATAAAAAAAATGCCTTTATAGTTCCGGTACTCATTGGAAACTGTTGGATTTTCACACCCCCTTGAACCAGATATTGGATTTTCACACCCCCTTCAACCAGACAAACCAAGCTTACATATATGACACCTGATTACATGTTACATATTCCAATCACACAGCATATTAGACACATGTTTCTGAATATTTATGACCTACACATTATATCAAGCATGCATTGTGAAGTTACGTGAGAATTTGTTAAATGAATACACTTTTTTTTATAGAAGTTCTCCAAAAATATCACTAATGCAACTCCATTTTAGAATTAAAATTTTATAAAACATATAACAAAAAACAGAGTTTTCAGTCCAGATTGGAGGGAGGCAGAGGCAGAGGGAGTGGGGAAAGCAATGAAGGAGGAAGCAAAGTACCCCCCCCCCCCCCCCCCCCCCCACA
>JAEMOT010003869.1:192077-290808 GCA_019297695.1 Apostasia ramifera | reverse complement strand
GATGCCGCTGGCGGGGTCGTGCAGCCGTGGGAGGCCGCCGAAGGCGGTGCGGCGCGGCGCGGCTGCCGGATCCGGTGGAGAGAGGAAGGGTAAGGGTATGATGGTAATTTTGTATATTTTTTAATAATAAAAAAATTAAAAAAGGACCTAAATGATATTTTTTAAAAACTTAGTGATCCTGATAATATAAATTTAAAAATGTGAATATGTGTGATAATAACCCTTAAACTTAGAGAGCTGAGTGAAATTTGCCCTAATAATAATAATTTGCCCTTATTTGTGTATATTTGCCTACAGCGCTTATATGAAACGGGGACTGCAGTCACAAGGCGGAGTACCGAAAACACATGGCTTCTCCTTCTCCGGCGGATCGCACACTGATTCTGCTCTCACTCCTCTTGCTTCCCTTCAACCTCCTATCCATCTTCTACCGCACCCACCTGCGTCCCACTGGCCGACAAGCTCGGCCAATCCGACCTGCAATCCTCTCCGGTCTTCTCATCTCGCTTTCTACGATTCTCGTCCTCTCCGAAGTTGACCCTCCGCCTGCGACTCGTGCCTTTGGAATCTTGGAAGACATGAAACTCCGAGTTGTCGAATTAGGTAATTCTTTCCTGATTCCTTCTGCAGCTCTAGAAGAAAAGAGTTCGGAAAGTGGAAGAAAGCACTCATCAAGTTATTTGTTGGAGTTCGATTTCCTTTTTTAATATCTTAATTTAACTTGGAACCTGATCTCAGAGTCCCTTTTGGATGAGAAAACTAAGGTGTTAAATTTCAAAATCCTCCAACTGGAGCAAAGCATGAAGATGACTGGGGAGATGGATAAGAAGATTGAATCTTTGCAGAAGATAATAAATGATGCTAAGGTGCTCTTTCGATGAACAAAAGCTGTTTCACCTCCCCGGCGCAACTTTTGTTATAGTAGGGATTCAAGACGCTTCATAGATGATTAAAAGAAAAATAAAAACATTTCTTTGTGAACTTTTCTTTTTTCTAATTTGGCTGGGCCCTAGTCAATCTTTTTTCTTTTCAGAAAAAGAATGAAACTAGGAAAAGAAATGTATTCAAACCTTTTCTTGCATGAATTTATTAATACTAAAGCTGAATTCATATAAATTCAAGCGTCTAGTCTCTTTTTATTATGCACGCTCTTGTTCTCTTATCAGCATTGTGTAAATTTGGCAATCCTATGTCATGGACTTGAAGTTCTCATATTTTAGTTGCTATTAGGTAACTGGATATGCTTTTTTTTGGTAGAACTAGGAAACAAAGTTGCCATTTTCTAGGTGACTGTGTTATGAACTGTAACACCAAATTACATAGTTAATTGTTCTTTAAGTCGATCACTGTTCAGTGCAATCCTCAGACATAATGCTGCAACCTTTGTGATCAATGAAACTTTTGTAGTGAATATGATGGAATACCCTACATAAATATCCAGGTCTTTAGCTTAGCAATATTTACTTCTCATGGCATGAATTAATCCTTAGTACTGTGGATTAAATTTCTCCAAATGGAATTAACTACACATTATAAGGAACTATTATCCAGTTCTCCTCGTACTAGTGTTTGACATCAACTTACCCTCTTTTAAACAGAGGTTTTGGTTTGGGTTGGTTATTCAACTAAGATTACCTAGATTACTCAACAAATCCTCTTCTTTCTGCAGGTTTCACATGTCTGGTTCTCGAGTTCTGTTGAAAAGATTAAAGCTATAGACAATGAGGTCCACCCTTCTCTCTCTTACCCTGCTGAAAGAAAATTTCGCCATGCATGCTATTTCTGAATCATTCTTTAAAATGAAATATACAAATCAGCTACTGCTCTACTGTTTATGATGTATCTCTTGTTGTTACTGTGAAATGTGATTTATGCATGTCCTGGATAATAATTGTTTTAGGTACAGCAATTGTGGGATGACTCTAGAGGGAATAACATCAATATTCATGCTTTAGAGTCTAAAACAAATGCAGCAGAGAAAGTTGTGGAAGCAATAGTATCAAAAGTTGAAAAGGTCAGTTTTTGCTTCGAATAAACTCAAGATGCTGCAGACTTTGGGAAAAGAAATTTAGTAATACTGTTAGTAATTCTATTCAGTAACATGATGTGCTGCTTATTTGATCCTATCTATTCAATTCCTCTGACAGACTATTCTGTTTTTTGTTAAGTTGAATGATAACTAACTACAATAATTGCTTGAACGGAATTTTAGAATACGTTAGGGTTCTTTAGGCTCTGTTTGGTTGAAGGGCATTTTGGCCATAATCGTGGCCAAAATGGCCTCCAACTATTTTATTAAAAAAAAATTTCATTTTTCATCCTCAATACATAAACTTGAATATAAAAAATTTACTTTATATTATATTTTATATAATTTTTAATATATTATATTTAATTTATTATTATTTTTTAATAAAATGGTTGGATGCCATTTTGGCGATGGCCTCGCCTTCAACCAAACAGGGCCTTAGAGCTCAGTTATAATAAGCTACTAATTCTTAATCTTTATAGGTGTGATTGTTTAACAAGCTTAAATTTAAACTCAAATGATGATATTTTTGTTTTAAAAATTGTGTATAATGTGAAATAAAGTTAGTCATTATCTTAGAATATCTGTAAAATGTGAATTATAGTTAGTTATTATCTTAATATATATGCAACATTGGGAGCGTTTGATTCAATGTGATCTTGATGTTATATCATGTCATTTAAAAAAAAATAATTGTTTGGTTTGATAACATGTGTAGGTAACCTTCTAAAAAATTATGAAGTTATTACTTAAATAATGACATCTAGATAATATGATATAACATCTAAATAACACCAAACTAAATGTCCTCTAAATAAAATTGATTTATTTTATGTTGAAATGCATTTATGAGGTAAAATATAATTAAATTATAATCTTGGTATTTATTTAGGATGTTACCAGTGAAGTTAAAGTTAACTTGGCTAATTTTAATATAGATAACAAATGCATATGTGGTGACTATTAGGTTTACAGTTTTCACAGCTGCTAATTGTGGTACTACCTTTTTAACAATCAGATGGAAAGCATAGTTAATGAGCAGTGGATTCAAATCCAGCAACTTGAACAATCGCTTCAATTGACGAAGGTGTTGTTATTGAACTTCTCTTAGGAGCATGAAAACTTTCAACCTATTGTGTTTGGAATTTGCTTAAAATGATTGTTGCTCTTATGGTAGTTCTTGCATTCAATTGCTTCATCAAAAAAAAATATATTGCGTTCAATTGAATTGGCAGGTGATGACATCAAGGGTAAATAAAAAAAGTTTATCTACACCTCATAGGAAAAGCAAGTTTAAGGAGTGCCCCGTGTTGAAGGTATGCTTGTTAAACATTTAGGATGTTAATTTGCTATAGTCCGCTCTTGTTCCATATAATATTAATTTTACCAAAAGTGTTAAAATGTTTTGTGTTGCTCTGTGGCTTTTATTGCATGTTGCTCGAGTCATGTTCTCAAACCCTAAAGATTGCCATCCCTAGTTGTTTGACGAAAGTTTTGGTATTTATGTGTACAATAATATGGCTTTACCAGAATTAACATTGGCTGTGACAAATAACTATACTTTTTTTGTTTTTTGTTTTGGATTTCAGCTTCACATTTCAGAAACCACGGGCATGTTGTTAACCTATATTCTATAATTTTCTTTTCTTTCTTCATGTAGTGTCATTGATTGTTTTCTATTTTTTGTTTGTTTGAATAATTTCTATAAACAATTTGTATGTCCTATTCGGTTTCTTAATTTGGCTTAGAAAACCATATTGAACTTCCTTAATAAAAGCAGAATAATCATTGATGTTAACTTCTGCAATGGCATTTCTCATTTATATCCTTTAACCATTCCATAAGGATTAGTTTTTAGTCAATTTGTTTCTTTCTCTTGACTCTAGAAATGGTTTTATAAATCAGCTCCATGATCAAGATCATCCCTGTTCTCAAATATTAAAGATACATTTACTTGAATAAAATAACTATTCTATTCCACCCTTATTCTTTATGGAATAGTTATTCACATATTTTATTTGGTGAAATAGTTATTCTGTAGAAATCTTCATTCCACATTTTATGGAATAGTTATTTCTTCCTCTTATTCAAGAAATAGTTATTCCTTGTGATTCAGGACGGAAAATAAAAATGATATTTATATCTATAATTAGCAAAATTAACTGAAAATTTATTTTAATTAAGCGCAAGAATTTTCTAAATAAACTATATGATAAATGTGAGATTTATAAATCCCGTAAATTTAAAATATTTTAAAAGTAAAACTTAAGCTGGATCGTCTAATAAATAAGAATTTACCAAATTAGATTAGAATATCAATTTTAATTCAACAGATTAGATTTGAGATTCAAGAATTTATGACAGATGTTTCGCTATTAAATGTAATAGTATTTTTCACTCGAATAAATATGTGATTACACAATCAAATAGAGAAAATAATTTTTTTGAAAAAATAAATAATTAGTGATGAATTTAATTCAAGAAAAAATTATACCTTTTTTATTTAATTATCTGAAGCAACAGTTGAAGATAAATGAGCTTACGAGAGAAGCAGGTGGGCGCATTGACGCGCAGCAGACACAGGCGGGGTGCGCTGCGCAGCGTAGGGCATGCGGCTCTACGACGCGCTCAGGGCGTGGGCGTGCTTATAGGGCAAGGGTGTGGTTGCAGGAAGGGGGGCGCAGGCACTTGCGCAGAGGGGCGAGAGCGGGCAAGCTAACGCAGGTGGCTCAATCACGGTGCCAAAAGCCAGGCGGAGTGCAACTCAGGTTGGCATGCTCGAGCGAGATGTTCCTCGGGCAAGACAGAAAGTGATGAGTCGCTCCGTGCAAGTCAGCGAGGCAGTGGGGTTGTGGATGAGGGTACTTGGCCACCAGGTGCTGGTGCAATGACGCGGAATTGAATGGCGGTCATGTGGACAGAGAGAATGGAGGGGAACACATAAAAAGTTGGCCTAGTGGTGTGCAGACGAGATTCGTATGTAGGCTGCGAATGGGCAAGCAGAGAGAGGAAGGGAAGAATTTATATATATATATATATATGTATATATGTAAAATAGGATAATTAGGCTATTTAAAAATTCTCACCAAAAGCTAGCCCTAATTTTTCCTTTACTGGAATATCAATCCCTAACCTGAATCCTAGGCACTGAGAAAAACTCAAATATAATTTCATTCATCACTAGCAACCAACCATTATAATACAAAGCAATCTCTTTATATAAAGAGATCCCATGAATAGATTTGAAAATATAATATTAAATGAAGAACATAAAATGTCAAATAAATGAAAGTAAATATGAAACTAATTCTATTACAATAAAATAAAATCAGCTCCAAATATGATGAGTCTTCAAATCTCTCAAACCTGCTTTGAATCAAATCAAATCAAATCTGCTTTGAATCAAATCAAATCAAATATGAATAAAACTAATATGAAAATTTTCAATTAGCTCTAATTGATTTAAATTTGAATTTTGACATCATCGTAATTGTTGATTATGTTGATCTCTGTCCCCACCATCTTGGCTATTCCTTGTAGGCTAAAAATATTATTTTAAAATTATCCTTATTCATACACACACATACACGTACATGTACATATGCATGTACATATACGCATCATTATATATATACTACATGTATATATATATTTATAAAAATTACGTTTATCTAATTATTTATGTAAAATTAAATTTAATAATAATAAATAACATAAAGTTTTATTAAATTATATTTTTGGGTATTTTAGTACTTTTCTTTTTAATTTATTTTTTATTTCATATTTTATTCTAAGTATACAAAAGAATTATCATTCCATTTCCCTTTTTATTCCATTCAATTGGAAGCAAACATATTGTAAGAGTCAGTATGTGATAGCCTTTTTTTCTTTGGTTCTTATGTAACCAAATTGCTTTGGTATCTCAAGTCTAAATTATTTAGTCCTATTTTTTTCTTTTGATTCTCTTCATGTAATTATTTATCATTAAGTCTTCTTTGTACTAGACTATTTTATTGAGTTCCTTAAATTGCAAGTTGGAAATGTCCTTTCTTCATATGTTATTAGAATAAACAAGTTCCATATGTTTGAAAGCTACTTGGAGCTAAATAAAGAGCTGTTATTTTGATAGCGTTCTATAAAAATAAAAGATTTATGTAGCCAACCCCACGTAATAGGATAAGGACTAGGTTATTAGTTGTTCGTTGTATTTTTAGAAACTGGATTTTAAGTGTAATGTAAAATGTTCCTTTTTATCAGCTTAGAAAAGGCGTCAGTAGATATGCTCACTCAGAAATAGTTGGGTTGCCTGATTCCTTTTTTCTGGGAGGTACCATCTCAAGGTCTTCCCTACGTAAAGCAATGAAGCAATTTCAGAGATTAATGTTGGCTGCGCAGAATAAGCATCACGAGGTAAGTCTTATTCTTATTTGAATTTTATTTACTTTAATTTTTTGAAGTAAGATATCATGTAAATAAATTTTCCACTTCTTACCCACTTAAACAATGTGCTGAATTTAAAAATTCGATTTTATTTACGATGCATTGATTTCCCTAACTGATGAACATTCTCATCATAACTTGGGTCAAAACTAACTCAAACTATAGCAGCACAAGTATCTTGGTGGACAGAGTGTGTATAATGCTGTTGTTATGTGTTTTGAGTGTGTAAAATATAAATTCCATTATTTTGATGTTTAATATTTAAATAAAAAAGTTTGGTGCCGATGTATGTAGTATTTTTCCTTTGTGTTTCTTGCATATTATCTACTTGACTGGTTGTACCTAATTTGCTTTTCCAGCTTCAATACTCAGTAAAACAAGCAATGGAAAGAAATGAATACGCTGCACCCTTAGCTAACAGTGAAGTTGTATTTTTTGTGGTATGTTTTTTTTTTTCTAATTTCCTGTTTTTCCCTCTGTCAGTGAACCTTTTTTTCTACATGTTCATCTGTGGAATATGAATATGCAAGCACTTCTAATTTCATGTATCTCAGGCTTCCGCTATCGCAATACTTCCCTGTATGATGGCTTGGTTCATGTATTCAGCATACTTCAACTAAACGGAGCAATTAGCAACAACAACAAAAGCCGTAATCCCAAACTAGTTGAGGTAGGATACACCAGAGTAATAAGCAATTGATACAAATTAGTGTTAAACCGTTGGTTTACTTTGGTATGTACATCTTTCTAGTGTTTCTCAATTGGTGACCTAATTAGTAAATCAAATCCCGGTGATTTGAAAAAGAAGCACATCTATCGACTCTTTGTACATTACCTTGCAGTATTCACATGTGACTTGTAACTGTTGGTCTTGCATTTCAGAGAGATCTTAATTACGATTTTCTGTTTTGTATATATTTCACTCATGCATTATTGTAAAAAGTAATGCTACTCGTTCCTCATAAATGATCCTAAATATTACAGTCTATTATCATGTAAGAACTATACTTGAATTTAAATTTTAAAATAATTTATAGGGCTACAAATCATTTCTCTTCTATATAGGAATTCCTAATTGACTTCATTATTTTGTATTAATTTTACAGTAGCAAGTCCCACCACAAAGTTTTTAGAGGTGACACATTACGATTAGAAAAAGTCTGTTCCTACTCATTGTGTTTAATTGAGTAATACTAACATTTTTAAAAATCTCATACATTAAAATCAACTAAGTTTTTTTTGTCACATTATTATCACATAATTAAAATTAATTTTTTATTTTCGTACAAAAATCTTAATTTCATTTAAAATTTAGGATTGGGAACTATAAAATATTTCTTATTAATAAAGGCCTGTTGTCACTCATAGAACTCTCCCAAAGGCATCAAATAGTGACAATTACTCAACAGGCTAGTGTCAAATGCAAGTGTCATAATTCTTCCTCTTTGACTTCATATTTTTTCTGAACATGTGTAAGTTTTATTTTTTTTCTTCAGTAATGTGATATTTGAGAAACGAAACATGTGTCCTCCATTGATACCTTTAATCAACTCCTTGTATGATCTCTTCTAGATCTTCATTTTTTTTTCAGTATATTAAAAATTGTCATTCATTTGAAAATTATGATGAGTAATTTAAATCTAAAATCTCCTAATACCCACTATGATTTTTAATTTTCAGTGCACCTCTTTCTTGAATGCAACACTATTGATAATCTCATTTATTTGATGCTTGTTACTGACTTAGAATTTTTCATATTCGTTGTTAACATTTTTAATGGGTAAATTACATATAAGTTCTTGAGATACAAGGGACGTTCTTTACTAGTCTTTTTCCAAATTAGTTGACGTAGTACCTATTTTTCTTATTTGGGTATCAGAATATCGCATGACTTGTAGTTCCCAGGAATATTGAATCATTTCACCATTTTTTCTACATTTCAAAAAAAGAAAATGGTTTGTTTCATGTGCACATTATTTTGATCATGTCTTATATTAAAATGACATGTTTATTGAAATAATAATAATAATAATAACTATTACTAAATCTTTTATCATATTTTATATATACATATATTATATATGTATTATAATATAAAATATATTTTATTTCGAACAGATTTTGAGCTGGATCGAGCGGAGCCTAACCCGGCTCAGAATCAGCTCGAAATCATTACCAAACCAAACTTTTGGCTCGTTAGTCGTCTCGTTTAGCGACGACTCAATTTCGATTCGATCTAAAATCAATTCAATTTTCGATCTTCAATCCGTATTAACACCCTTACGTGAAAGTTGAAACCATAAAAATATTCAGTTTTACTTTTGAGTTATTGCAAGAGATGTTTTAACTGAAAATTTGCTTAAAAAAGTTTTAAAAACGATTCCACAATAGGCCAAAATCAACTAGGGGTGATAATTTATACTCGTACCCGATTAAATCTCCGCAACCCGCCTTTAATGGGACGGGTATGAATACTCAAATTTCATCCGCAACTCACAACCGCCCTGTTCTATTATGAAATAGGGCAGGTTCAGGTACGAGTCAATGATACCCGCCCCGACGTCTAACCGAACCGGACCGACGTCAATTAAAGCCGAACAGACGTGGACCAGCAGGTTTGACCAGTTTGATCGGGAACCGGTTGCTAGCCTGGTCCGGTTTTTCAATAAACCCAAAATCAAGTTTGAACCAAGTTAAATTGATGTGAACCGAAAAAATCGGACAAACCGTCGGAACCGTGAAAATCATGATATGTTAAATATGAAATTAAAGTAAATTTTTTATATTAAAGTGCAAGTGCACCCTAGATGCTAATTTCTTTAAAAAAAATCCAAGATACTAATTTTGATGATGCCCACGAACCTAAATCGAGGGTTGACTTCACTAACTTCCTGAACATTTTTTTTTATTTTTCCTCACTTGTAATTTATTTTCACACTCTACGATGTACATTTTTTACACTAATTTATAGTTCAATATTTGTAGATTTTGGAGATCTTGTATGTGAGAAAGAGACATATATGTACTTATATGAGGGACTGGGATGAGAAATGTATTTTGAGTTTTTTTTTTTTTCACTTTGGAGAATTATGTAAGCCTCATTGAGGGAATTTTTTGCGAGAGCATAGACTTTATCCCTAAGAGGAGTTTATGGGCCCATCTCATGACAGCCTCAAATAACCTCCATAAGGACAAAAACCTTTAATTAATTTAAGTCATTAGAATAAAATATCTTAATCAAGTAGCCCAAATCATTAGGGTTTTCCTATTTATAGCTACACAGAACTTTATCAACAGGATTTATTTGAAAGAAAGTATTGCGGACAAAATCCTAATTTAGAGTTGCCGTGTAATTGCCGCCCCTCCCTTCCCCCTCGGAGCTTGGTGTCATTGACCTCCCCGCCGACACTGCCATGCCATTCCGCCACCACCGCAGGCTTTTGGTTGCCACCGAGTCGGAGCCGCCACCACCAGATTGGATTCAATTTTCTTACTCTACTTATCTCTCTTTGGATTGCATCTCTCTTCTCCATCCTAAAACCACATGCTATTTGGATTTTCCTTTGTTCATACCTCTTTATTTGTGATTTGAATCTTAATACCTACCATGTTAGATTAAATTAGTCTATGAATTGTTTTATGGCTTTTTTATTAATCTCTAAAAAGGAACGTTTATTTGTAAGATTTAATTTAACAAATTCAAAATTAAACCTGAATAAAGATATTTTTTTATTGAAAATTATGAATGATGAGAAATAAAGTTAATTATTATATTAAGATATGTGAGGGATGTAATATAAAGTTAGTTATTATGTCGGAATATGTGAGAGATGTGATATAAGTTAATTATTATTTTAGTAATATGTGTCGGATGTGAAATAAAATTAATTTTTAATATTAAATTTTATATGTGATGTGATATGCTAAATTAAAATTAAATCAGATTAATTTTAAACTTCCAAACAAACGAGGATAAGTATTTTAAAGTTCCATTTTGATACCTTCTCTTTTATGGATGAATATTGCTATATATTTTGCATTGAACTTGTTTACACTCTCAAAATTGATTCAACTCTATGTTTATTGCTTTGAACTTGCTTAGGGTTTATTTCATTCCTAATTCTTCTAACAAATATATGAAGCCGTATTTTGCATTGCCTTTAGCACTAAATCCATTCACATTAGCTAAGTTTGCACGATATTTAGTATAAAATTCATAAAACAATCCTCCATTTAATAAAGTTTGCATAATTTTGCTTGCACATCAAGTGCTTGATAAAATGTTTAAGTTGTTCTCAGCATTTTAAAGACACTAAAATTATTCACAAAATTAATTGCACTTTTTTTATGAAAACAATTAATTGCACTCTTTGTAACGAAGTTTATGTAAGATGTGATAAAAAAATTAATTCATTATTATTATTATTATTATTTTATTCTTTACATGTGATGACTTTTTAGCGACGGCATAACCAATCTGGTTACGTAACCAAACCCGAAAGAGCTTAACAATAGGTCGAGCCAGAAAAAGAAAAGATTATGCCAAAAAGAAGAAGAATTATGATATAAAAAAAAAGAAGAAGAAGAATTAACTAACCTGTTACACAGGAGCCCTCTGCTTGAATTTAGTGTTTAGCAATTGTAACCTCCTCTGGAGAGGCGGTTTCTCATCCTTAAGACCGATTTTATCCACATAAAAGATTATCTTTTTCAAAGTTGTCAGCAATTCCTCAGTTTCACGACCCAACTCATTCTCTTGAATGCTCAAAATTCTTTTCAGCGTAGCTAAAATATTCCCATCATTCTTCCCTAATCTGCTCTGAATTGAGACCAAGCAATCAAGAGCTTCACCTGTCAAACCACAAAAAAAGTATTTCAATGTTGATCTGTGTTCCCACCATGGTTGAAATTTTAACTGTGTTCTCCAGTTTATTCATTATTCATGTATACCCTATCCAAATCCAAAAGGTGGAGGGCTAAAGTAGGTTAACAACTAACTTGTCACCTGTATTGACAGATTTTTCACTTGAACTCACAGAAAGCATTGATTTAAACAAAACTGGATGGACCTAAAGTAGTTTGGGATTAAGTCAACCATATGTAGGAAAACTCACTTTGGAAATGTAACAAACTTTTCGTTTTTGGCATGCTTGGTTATATTTCCATTCTATTTATGGCAACTCTGTCTGTAGCATTGAATTTTAGTATTTTGTAGACTTCGATGAATTGAATAAAAAAATTTATCTCCTCTTTCTTCCTTTTCTCTCGAGTGGCTTCTTCTTCATCTTTCCCTGATTCTAGCCCTTGCTTCTGTTTCTGCTGCTTCTTTGCCTTTCCTGATCTAATCGCAAGCATACATAAACAAGGAGGCTATATAAATTATCAGGGCCCATATATGAAATGTAAATCTCACCTACTGGAAGTGATTCTTTTCCAAACGCTTTCTCACGAGTACGAACCACTTCCAGAGCAAGCTTCTCAGCTTCTTCATCATCTTTTAAATGGTACAGGGTAACAGCAAGGTGCAGCATCGGAACACTGATTGATTGATCATCTTTCTCTTTCGTCTTTGCCATAATTTGCAGGCATCTCCTCAACAAGTGCTCTGCCTCACCAAAATCTTTCGACTGAAAATATGAGGTGGCAAGATTCAGAATATGATTCGCTGTATTTGGATGCTCAAGCCCATTGTACTTTTCACTGATGAGAATACACTCCTGAAGTATTTCTCTCCCCTCCTGTGCCCTGAGTATGTCAACTACAAATGTGAAGATTAAAAGAACTGTTTATGGTCAAGTTATTGTTAACACAGACTCTGGTCAATATTCAGCTAAACAACCAATAAATGTACAATAAGCACTGCTATTACGAAAAGTTATTTTTTTCTGGAAGTCCGAACATAATGTTATTTAGCAAGTGAACTATGATAATTCATGCTGATGATCAAAGTCACAATTATTGTGCACAAACAGGATTCCTGATTGTAAATTTCAAATTTTGGGGATAAGAAAGCCAGAATGCACAAATAAAACTACCTTATAAACATGGATTTACACAGGAATAGAACGGATAAATTCAAGGTTTGCTGTGTAATGTACGTTTATATAAGAGAATGATCCTAACACCGAGGATTTGAGATCAAAGGCTGTGTCAATTAATCTTGTTTATAAGAACAAAACTAAGAAACAAAACATACCTTCCTATGGCATGAAGCAATTCTGCCAAATCAATCCTCATTTTCTCCAGAAATTCATCGTCTAAATTCAAATAATTTGAATCATATATAACCTGAAGCCCACTTCTATAAAGAGTTACTGCCTCCTCTACGTTTCCTGAAAAATTAGCTGAGGTTAAGGTAAACAGCAAGTTATGACAAATGAGCATTAAGTATTCATGATTTTATTGTGACAATAAAATACCTTTTGCACACATCGCATGAGCCAAAGAAGACATAGCTATTCCAACCCTTCCATCAGTCTCTCCATAAATTTTTTTGTATATGCTCAATATTCTAGAAAAACAGTAAAACGAAAGGAGCAAAGGACATTAAAGAAAATAGCAACATGATGACACGGTAAACTCCAGGAAATTTTTCCAATCGTTTGCTATTTTAAATTATTAATTATCCACTTCAGGCTGCATAATCACAACTCAAATAAGTAATTAAAATAAGATGTCACATCAAGTTTATGGTTACAATTTTCAGTTGAGCCTCATCAAATAGTGTGTGTAGCACAACATGATCTGGGAACGGTGTACCCCTCAGGTTATGAGTTATTTCAACCTTTTTTTTCTAGCTTGACCATTGAAATCAGCTACTTTCAGCTTGAATCCAAAGCAAGAATTTGCAAGATGCCCACTCTCACAGTCGCTGGAGCTTGCAGATGCTAGAGCAAGCTATAGTACCAACATGCATGTGTGAGCCTTTTCTTTTATTCAAACAATTAGTTCCAATTTACAATAATTCAGTTAAAATAATGTTAATTATATTACATTTGGGTCCTTAAACTCGGGTTCCCATTATAAGTAGGCTTAAATATATTAATTAGCTGTAAATAAGTCTAGACATATTATGCGAATTTCATGATAGACTCATATGACTATTTATGCTTTTAATTAGGTTTCAATTTTGTTGATGTGGGATGCATGCGACTTTACAGACTTAAACTAGCAAAATGAAATTGATTTTCAATTTTGTTGAAATGGGATGCATGCGACTTTACTAATTTAAACTAGCAAAGTGAAACCGATTCCCTAGTTGATTCTCCTTAACTGCCTCTACTCTAGAATCTATCATTGCTATAATATTTCTACGCTTCTCTAAAGTCAGCTATAAGACAATCAAAGCCCACCTAGCCACTTAGCCCCCCATTAAAGTCGCCTTCTCCCTTTTAAATTACATTGGTCCAAGTTGGTAAGTGAGCTTCACGGCTACATGTTATAAGGTATTACCATAACTTAAGAGAGTAACATACATACAAAAAAAAGACCTACACTCAGAAATGAAGTTCAAATGCCACGCATCTTATGCTCTAGTAGCATACCTTATTCCAAACTTAAGTTCAATATATACAGTTCTCATACAATATATGGGCTACACCTTACGTCAAACCCATGCCATTATTGTAAGGAAAATAATCAAACAATATAGTGTCATAATGAATTTCAAATTTTCAATAGTCCAATTCACATCGGAAGACCAAATGGGACATACAGGTAAAATAACATTTCAGTGGAGAATGTATTTAGAGTAAAAGTTTAGACTGTCTCTTATACAGATCTTTTAATTGACAACTAGGAAAATTACATAATCTTACTTCTAATAAATAAGGAAAATAAATATGCTACAAAAATCAATGAAGATTATAAAATTTACCTCAAGATATCACAGTAAGTACATATTTCACATCAAACTTGATATTTTCAGTGATGCTAGCAAAAAAATAAAAGAAAAGAAAAAAGAAATTGACTGGTTTGCACATGGAGAAAAGATGCATGGAAAAGTCTGACCTGCTAAAGCAAGACTCTGCCTCTAATGCCTTCCCTTCACTAATGCAGAGATCACCAAGACAAAACAACGGAATCACCAGTTCATCACTATCCATTCCTCTATTCTTTTCCAAAATGTAGATAGCCTGGTCATAAATAGCCATGGCTTTAGTGGCCCGTCCAATTAATCTGAAGACTTTGGCCTTTCCCAAAAGTGGTGTAATGAGAAACAGGCTGTCTTGTCCTGTGAAATTTATACTTATCAATCCAATTAAATGGGATAAGAGAACAGCACATCACACAAGTCAACATGTGCCAAGGAATTTAGATTGACTTCAATGTTAAGATGACTTGACCACATTAGCACCCACCAAACTATCCAAGCACGAAATCAACCCATGAAACAACTCGGCACAAAACAAGAAGAGAGTATGTGGAGGGAATATGGACTAGCATCAAATCTGGCAGCTAAGATGAGATCGCACTACCTTGATTGATGGAAGGTCACCATGAATTTTGTGCAAATTGAATTTCATGATTCCATATTTAGGCGTTGTTGATTGATAGGGGATTTTGCATTGCAAAGAAAGAATTGGAGAGATGTCATATTTAGACTTGGTTTTATGTTTTTTGTAATATAATGAGTTCCATATTTGTTCTAAGTTTATTTGATATTTTGTTTTTAGTAGTTATTATCACATTTTCAAATTTTATCATGGGATCTCTAAATAAGAAAATTGGAGAGTTGATGAATGGAAATTGGTTGCATGCTTAGTTGTTAAATTTTGGTGAAGAAAAAGATATGGGTTAGCCTTAAGTAAAAATTCTTGAATTAGCCTAGTTATCAAAGTAAATAAAAAATATATACTTTCTTGTCTTTTCCCCTCAAACCCTACTCCATTATCTCCTCGGTCATATTAAATCTTCCAACGACCTCCACACCTCCACAATATCGACTCACAACAGAAACCACGAACAGATTGCAGTGGCGACATGGCCCGTGCACGGACTAAGCAAGCCACACGCGAGCAAATGCATGTGAGCTAAGCAACTCGCGTATAGCTAAACAAATTACAACAGCAAAAGAGCCTGCGTGCAAGTCGGTGACTCTCGTGCGAGTCTACTACCTTCCATACAGCTTTGTTCCCCATAAGGCCAGCTCAATCGCCCAGTTGCATCAATTTTGTTTAGATCTCAAGCCTAACTCCGCTCCGGTCTCTTGTGCACCACTCCAACCCACCCACACTAGCTCGTCCGCTTGAGCTCGCAGGTCCACGTGCGGCAGTACCAAAAGGCGTGCAAGCCACTCTTGTTCTCACCGAGAGCAAGCTACCCATACTAGCTTGCTACTCCACCCGAGTCTCCATGTCTAGTCGGCTAGCTTCCAGAGTTCTAGCTGATTTCAACTCAATCTACGTACACCTGAAGCTTCAATTTCATCTAGGTTGGCTTCGAGTCAATTAATTTCAGCCAGAGTAATAATTTTATTTGTAATTAAACTATTACTACTTACTTGAATCTTATAAAAATATTTGCTTGATTTAATTTATAGATTTGATCTACCATCTAATTGACCTAATTATTTGTTTGAGATTTATATTATTGTATTTTAATAGTGAGGAAATCCCTATCTTATTCTGAACCTAAGATTTGATTTTTTAAATTTCACTGATATGTCTTAATCTAATTGTTAATATTTATTTATCAAATAATTCAATTCAATTTTAATTTTAAAATAATTTATTTTGCGCAATTTTAAATCTTATTTATCATATAACAGCGTTATAAAAATATTTTGTGCTTAATTTAAATAAATTTTCATTTAAATTTATTGGTTTATATATATAATATAATTTTTACTTCTGCCTCATCGAAGAAGGAGAGGAGTAGCCTATAGTGACTCAATCCGAAGAGGGTGAGGATTAGAGAAATTCCTAGGCTTCTAACATGACAGAAAGGCAAGAACTCTTGGCAAACTTCTACGTCAGAAAGAGAGAAGCATAGAAATAAATCGTCTCACATCATAAAGAGAATAAAATTTTTAAACTATATAAATAATAACATGCCCTTAAGATGTAAAGGCATTTTTGGAAGTAAAATTGGGTCTGGTGATGTGAACTTCATAGTTAAGCGTACTAGAGCTAGAATAGCACCAGAATGGTTACCTTTTGAAAAATATCTCAAGTCATACAATTCTCTAAAATCAAAACAGACAATACCTCTACATGTAAATCATAAGATGATACAATATGATATTAGAGCTAACCACCTACAATATGATGTGTTTTAAGGATGAACCAAGCGAGAGCTGAAGAGCCTGTAATGCTCATAGCTGAAGAGGGCGAGAAGTAGCCTAGAGCAACTAGGACTGAAGAAGGCAGAGAGTAAAGAAACTCCTAACAGGCTTCTAGAATCATAAAGGGGTAGGGACTCCTAGCAAGCTTTTAAGTCTAAGAGAGATACAGGAATGAATTATCCCACATCAAAAATAAAGGAGAGTTCAGAGCTATAAACTAATAACATAACTTTAAGATTTAGAAACATTTTTTAGGGACTTAAGCATGCTTGAGCCAAAGTGTACTAGAATGGGTGACTTTTTGAGTAGCACCTCAAATCGCATACTTCCCTATAATTAAAACAGACAACATTTCTACATCTAGGTCATAGGACATTATAAATTATTCAATTAATATTTTTGTTAATTAAATCAATAACACTGAACCCAAGCGTTAGAGTTGATGATGTTGAAATAGAGAAAACCATTAAATATCTAACAAGTTTTCTTGGCTTGAAATGATTGTGTAATAATAAGAATAGAAAAGGACCAATAAACAATTATATTCTCCAAATTCACATTCATCCCTTTTTTGTCCCTAATCATCCCTATCATATAGACTTCATCCAGTATCTTTCATGAGATGCAATGGTTCTATCAGGCAGAGAATATCTCAACGAAAACATCAAAAAAAGTAAGATCCTAGATCATGTTCGAAAAAACAGAGGTTAGCAGCCTTGCCTGCAACCTTTTTTTATATTAACAACCTTGTCCTCATCCATTACCAACACCAACACCTTCATCAAAAAAAAAAAACACCACCTTTGTTGCCACCTCAGGCTAAAATAGATTTTCCACTCCTCTAATTCATTTTACCTCCAAGCAGTCACTTCACTATGATTGCTCAATACTATGTCCCTCAAGTCTCCAACAATTCTTCTCCCAAAAGCAGTAAAGTAGCTACTAAGAAGCCATCTTTATGCAATTCTCCATGAAATAAGTTCATACAAATTGATACTCAGAAAGGGAAAAAGGAAAAGTTAGCAATAGATTAAAAAAAGCTGCCATGAAAGATTTACTTTCATAAATCGCAATGTGATAATTATATGACAAACATAGGCCAATTTTCCACAACATATTAATTTTTAAGTAAACCCACAAACACCCTGCAAAACTTTAAATGCAGTATTTGCAGAAAAACCTGCAAACCACTTACCAAATTCCTTCTCTATAATCTTCAGGCATCTATCATACGTAATTGCAGCATCTTCAAACTTCCTCATTGTCAAATACATGCTTCCCATATGAACTAATATCGAGTCCAGGAGTGTCTGCTCATCTTTTAAGGCACTTACTATCTCCATCAGCTGTTATTACAAAGGGAAAACTCTAAGGGTCTTTAATCAAGAAGAGACGTACAGAAGTCAATATTTCTAAAAATGTTAAACAGCTACAACAACAGCAGAAAGAGCAACCTCTGGATATAGTCTCAATTTTGCATAAATTCACACTAACATCTGCAAAAATATAACACACAAGCTAGGGACAACATTAACATAATTTTAAACAAGAGAAAAACCACAGAGTCTATATCATAGCAATTAATGTTAATGTGCTTTAAATAACATAGAGCTGAGTGGAAAAGGTAAATCTATGTAGCAGACTCCAAGTAGTTTGGGATTATAACTTATTGTTATTGTTGTTATCGTCATCTTCATCATTGTTGTTGTTGTTGTTCCTTATAGCACATTTTTAAGTCTACTTTATCATTAGACACCACAAGGATCCGCAATAGTTTTAACATTTTAATAACCCAAACAATAATATATCTAAACAAAGAATACAGTTTGACACACTGAAAATGCAATAGTACATTATGTAAGTGCAATAGTCTATATCTAGTGCAGCTACATTACCAGCTCCAATAGATGCTCAACAATCTTGAAATCGCCGACAAGCATGTACCCCAAGGACAGGATGTCTAATGTAGCAGCCTGCTCTATTCCTTTAAGTCCATCATCCACCTGTTCTTTCACGATTTCATAATTTGCTTGAAGAATATATAATGCATCCTGTTTTTGGCCCCTGTCAACCATCGTTTTAAGATTGTTGAATAATTCTTCTAACTGACCCTGAAACACAACCGTATCATTTCTTCCAGTATCAGATTCATTGAGCATCATAGACCTGTTTTCAGAAATGTTAGAATAATAGAAACTTTATTTTTTGAAACCTTCACTAAGCACAAATATGTTGAGAATGAATAAAATAACAAAAGTAGTCCAGTATAAATAAAAAACTACTCTTCTAACACTCCCACCATAAGTTGAAGCATAGATATCATATAACTCTAGGTTGTTGCAAAGTAAGAAAAACTCAAATGACCTAAGGGTTTCTTAGAATATTAGTAAGCCGCTCCATGCAACTAACATGAGTAAAAATCCTTTTTGTGTGCAAAGAATCTCTAATGAAAAGACAAAATCTTTTTGGTGAGTATACAATCTCAAATGAAATAACAATCAACCTCAATATGCTTAGCCCTTTGAAACATAAGATTGTTGGCAATATAGATAACTGCCTTATTTTCCCAATGTGAAACCATTGATCAATTGACCTGAAAACCAAAATCTCCCAAAAAGATCCATATCATCAAGCAATATCTCTATACTCAACCTCCAATGCTAAATCTGACAACCACATTTTGCTTTTGTTTTTCCAAATTATTAAATTTTCAATGACAAATATACAAAAATCAGTAGTAATTCTTTTGTCAATCATAGATTCTACATAATCAACATTACAATATGCTTCAACAACAAGATTGCTGTCACTCATATAGAGTAGCTCTTTGCCTCAAGACTTTAGGATTACATGGTTTCACGTGAGTAAACAAGTTAGTAACGAAATGAATATACAAGCAGAATTTATCAAGATATAATATGGATCGACATAACTCAAGTCTACATCCACCTCAGCCCAATCTAATAATTCACTATGACGAAACACTCCTTTAGTCGAAAGGCGAAGAAGCATGTACAATCTTCTCATAAAATCGTTGGTTTCCTTTAGAGGGGGTGAACAGACAGAATGTAGGATTTAAAACTATTCACATTAAGTTAGAACACATTAGTAAACAAGAAAGTATGGCATGCAGAAGTAAGATAAATGACAGTATCCAAAAAAAGTACATCACGATATATGTGGTTCAGCTCATCCAGAAAAGTACATCACGACATATGTGGTTCAGCTCATCCAATGCCTACATCCACACTCCAACGGCAATAAAGAAAACCTCATTAAGAATATCACTCAGATGGACTGAGAACCACTTTGCACCACTACTTTCCAACCTTCCTCCTCTACAATAATAGCTCACACCGAGCAACTCCTTCCCCACATAGAAGAACACGCCCACACAGAGCAACTCGTCCCTCACACAACAGAACATATCTACACAAAGCAAGCATTTCTCATATAGAAGAACTCGCCCACACAGAACACTTGTTCCCCACACATTAAAACAAAAGAAAGAGATGGAATACAATACATAAATACAAAACAATCTCACCTATGATCAACCTTAGAATACATCAAGTATTAAAAGAAGGATCATCCTTGAAGTACTTGAGCAATTGATCATAGTTATGCCTTAGAATCACTTAGAATAGCACAAAAATAATCTCATATGAAAGCTCTTTGCTTTTCATCATATCTCAGATGAAGGGGACGAGGCATATTTATAGACGTTTTAAAACCTCAACAAACAAGCAAAAACCCCCAAAATAGGTATATAAAATGACTAGCTCAAAAATAGAAAAATAGAATCACTTTAAAATCAATTTTGGTATCAGTCCGATGATCAAAATCCATTCAATTATACACCATTGAAAAGTTCTTGAAGCTTACATTCCAACACAAAAAACATTGTCAATCGAAGATTTATAGAGAAAGTCATAGCCAAAATACTGAAGGCTATAAAAAATCAATCTATTATTTTGGTATCAGTTCGATGGCTTAAGTTGTTCACATATCTTAAGGAGGGTCTCATACTGTTGAGAATCAACAAGCTATTTTTTGGTCAATCTTCTACCCTCACAAGAAGAGACACTGCATACTCATACACTCGGAGTACGATCAAAGTCATCGTAAGCTCTTGGTGCGCAACAGAAGTCATACTCACTATAAGGCTCGTATTCTTTATAGGGATCATACTCGACATAGTCAATATAGGGATCACGCTCATCATAATAATAATCATAAGCATCATAATAATGTTCACCACAAGGTGAAAACACCACTACTTGCCTACTAGAGGGACGATAGTAATCAGGCTCATAACGGTATGAGGCCGAAATGTGGTCATGATAATATCAAGCCGATTTAAATATTTCAGGTCTCTCCATTAACCTACATCTCTCTAACTCCTATCATAATCATAAAGGGAATAATAAGATCTATATCACTTTACTTGCTCCCTAGACAAATAATTGTTTCTATATGAATGGTTAGACCTATATGACATGATTTATTTTTTTTTGTAAATGCAATGCAAATGATTGAATAACCTACTAAACACAAACCTAAAGATTAATCAAATAAGGATCGATGCTACTAAAGAGCAACACACAAAACATACTTTGACGCCACATTAATGCAACGCAAGAGTCAATTTAAGATGATCCTAACGCTACTAATATTATGTTAATATTTAGGTTTTCAAATGTAGAAAATAGACTGAAAAGGAATTTTTGGCAGGATTTTAATTTAAATTAAAGTGCAAATGAAGAGGAGAATAAACTAGTTGACTTTTAATCATACTAGCTCGCACATTCGCATAGGACTTCATGAAAATTATAAGGATTTAGTGATGCTCTAAATAATGCAAGCAAACATAAGCAAATTAAATAAAACATTGATCAAGTCTCTAAAAGATAGGCCATTACGCATAAGAATCTTGATTACTCTTAAACGTGTAGGGATATTCCAAGGTACTGATATTAAGATTGGCAGGTTCAATACGAGCTATTAACTAAGGATAAGCCAAGGCCAATTCATGAAATCATCAAGGTTTGTTTAGCATGTAGTCTTAAGAATGATCTTTGCTTCAACAAAATAAATGGCCATGAATAATATTCAGATCAAGCAAGCTAAAGACATTAAGTGAATAAATTTTAATATCAAACCTCGTGATACATTTTCTTGTTAAGTGGATTCTAAGTTCTGATTGATACATTTTCTTATGGTTTGAGCTCCACCAGGAAAGCAGTAAAAAGAGACACTGCTCAAACAAACTATCAAGGATATTAAGAGGAAGAAACAAAGTTCTAACATCCAATAAATCTCAAGTCACCAGGAAAGCAGCCACTCTGCAACTCCCAACTGAAACAAGCTGAACTCAATGCTACCTGCGCAGAATCAGAGCCAAATTGACGCCACCAGCATCGGACCCGAAGAACAGCAGAACACCAGCCACAGGACCCAGCTGTGCCGGCCCCGAATACGTGGCCACCTGCTCGGATTCGTGAAGAGAAACACCAACTGTGCACTCCACTCAAACTCAGAAATCATATCAACTCATCATCATAATCTCTCACCAGGCCATGACTGAAGCTTTATAGAGGAGGGGGGAGGCCGAGGGTTTCAACCAACCTGCGTTCGAACGTGGAAGAGGCGGGCGGTCGTGCTGCACGGAGTCCGCGAGGGTCGGAGACGTGCGCGGAAGGACCGGCTGGTCGTGCGCGGCGTGGGACAAGAAGAAGCCGACTTGATCGGCCAAGGCGAGGCAAGGCGAGGCCTGCGCTCGGCAGGAACAGAACGCCAGCAGCCATTGGAGTCCGGATCCTGCGAAATATTAGGGCTGGTATTGATTAAATATTTTGGATCAATTGCACTTTAATCTTATAGTTGCTGACCTTTTATAAATCAACCCAAGAAAACTATTCTAAATTCAATTTACATTAAACCCCAAATGAGATCCAAATAAGACCTGATTGACCTCAATTGAACAAGACACAATATACCTGAGTTCAATTGAATCAATTCTAACTTAATTTGCCTAATTTTAGTTTGATTTGACCTGAATTGAACAAAAATAATTCAATTTAGATTAAATCAGCTCAAATTAATAAAAACTAAATCCAAAATAAACACAAAATACACAAGTGAGCATTCCCAAACATATAACCAAGGAAAAAAATTAGTTATAATAAAAAAAAGAGGATGAGTATTTATATATATAGTCAAGAAAAAATCTATATTGATATCAATTATACTAATTACTAAAAGAAATAATAATATATTTTTTTATAATTTCACAAGATCTTAACTATTTCTTGAATACTAAAAAATATTATATCATTATGACATGTATATATATATATATTTATATAAAATTAAATTTAATAATAATAAATAATATAAAAAAATTTTAACTTACACTTATGAATATTTTAATATATTTTGTGTGTAAAATCAACCTGAAGTTTAAAAATAAAAAGTAAAAGAGATGGAAATAATTTGCAGTGAGCCTCCTATCTGAGGAGCTCAGGTGCAATTTACCCTGGACCAGATATAATGTAGGACTAAAATATTTCTAAGTACAAAAATATAGTATTAGATTTAAATTATATAGACATGCATAACATAAAGAAAGACTACTGGAGCAGGAAAGTAGTAACACTGTTGAAGAAAATTGGAAGACAAAGGAGCAATTCAATATGTGCTAATACAAATTACATTGCACTGGATAAATTGATGAAAAAAAATTCATATTTCATAAAGCCAAACGGATTGTTAAAATATTGATATTAAAAAACTGAAGATAGAAAAAAAAAAAAATTCTATTTTCAATTATTCTTCTATTTACATTGAATATTAAAATATACTGGAAACTGCGTCTATTTGAACAATGTAGCACCCAGCTATAACAAATCATTAGCTTCATTCACCATTTAAAGTTCATCCAAAATGTAAAATCACCTTAAACAAATGAGTTATATCAGAAATTAAAGACATCTTCTTTATTATGATATATGATGACATATATTATGCACGGCCTAAACATGACATTCATAAAAAAATTCAACCAATAAGCCATTTCCACAGAGCAGTTTAAAGCTGGTTGGAGTTGAAGATGGATGAAATAAAGCTTAAAAATCATCGTAAAATTAGGATCAGAAAAGGCAAATAAAATACATAAAACAAAGATACAAATGAAACCAGTAATTGTTTAGAAGATAATTATGGAGACACCCATGGCGAAGCACCCCACAGCCACCCAAGGACTTAGACGCTCACCTAAACCAATTAAGAGGCATAATCAGACTTCAGAAAGCAGCAGATAATAGGATATGCGATGCAGAAAAGAATAAAATAGCAAAAAAAAAAAAAATTTAAAAAAAGTGGAATACATTTTAATGAAATCAATTTGGATTTATCTACTGTGAAAACATGGTGGTACCTTCTATATAAAAAAAGGGTGGTACCACGAAATCATTTTGAGCTTCAACATACAGCTTAAGGGAGCATTTGGTTTAATGTTATCTTGATATTATGTTATGTTATCTAGAGAAAGTAACCAAATATGGTGGTACCTTCTATAAAAAAAAAAGGTAGTACCACGAAATCATTTTGAGCTTCAACATACAGTTTAAGGGTGAGTTTGGTTTAATGTTATCTTGATGTTATGTTATGTTATTTAGAGAAAGTAATTATTTGATTTAATTATATCTAAAAATAATCTTCTATTAAATTATGAAATTATTAGTCAAATGATGACATCTAGATTACATAACATAACACCAAGATAACAACGAACCAAACTCCCCCTAAAACCTTTTTTAAAAAACCATTCAAGCTTAAAGCCTTAGCTTAAAAATTAATCATTAATCATTGTTCAACTTTGTACTAACTAAAACACCGAGTCCTAGACTAACCAAACAAACCTAAATGAGTTTCATCAAGAGTTAAAATTCAACAGTCAGGATTAACTAAAAGACCTTTTTAAAATGATTACAAATGTATGTCTTTTTTTTCCTTTTAATGATTAAATTAAAAAACTTATCGAGGCTTAATAAAACTTTAAATTGATGGTTTAACTTGGAGCACTTTGTGCCTTAGGTTTTGAATAGCTGTTAGTGCTAGGAAAAAATATATGGGAGGAGATTGAGCCCAGACATGTTTCATTTCTTCAAGTGTTAAAAAAAAATAAGACAATTGTATTGGTTCTCACACAAAACTTGAGTTTAATTAACAACTTAGAAACAGACGACCGTATTTAATTATTCCTCAGACTAAACCTATGAGTACAAGAATATAGATTTGGTTATTCACTACAAATAAACAACAACAAGATTTGTGGGCCCTAAACCTCATCACATATAGTATGTAGACCATTCTTGTAACATGTACTGATTTAGGATTCTAGAAATAAGAAATTTAATATTATAAAGGAAGCAGAAACAATTGCAGAAGGATAATAGTGATAACCATTGTAAAGCCTCAACTAGCAGCACCATAAACAGCACAAACAGTAAAATAAATTGTTTTAAATTGATGGAATGATCAGCTTCACCGAAAGCATCTATATGATCTTCCCTCCCAACCTTGATCATATGTTTTACTATATCATTACACATTATTGTTTTTCTTTTATGTTTTGGAACTATGTTAGTAGGGCAGCTATACTTCAGACTTTATGTTGATAGGAATGCCCACCATTCGTCTTGTAAGGCTAGGTTTGTGTTTGGGTCTTCTTTGGGTGGCCTCAAAGTGAATTGGGACAAAACAGGTGTTAACAAGCCAATCTAGTGCTTGTTGATCGATTTCAATGCCACAGTCAATCTCCAAATTGATTGTTGAAGGATTCACCTGTTGCAGAATTGCCTTGACAGTTAGCCATTGGTTGATTTCATTAAATTGACTAAAGGACAAATCGACTAACAGCTGATCAGGAGCTGAATGAGCTTACCAGTTCATTTCTCTACGTTGACAGTTTAGAAACCGACTAACATCTTGAGGAGTGGCGCAGTTTCAGCAATTGCAAACATTTTTCTCATTTGATGTCCATGTGGCATAACACTACTCCATTGTTCAGACGTGAGAATGAGGTCTAATGCATATAAAATCCCATCATATTCATTCCTAGAGAGAGGTTGCCGTTAATGTGAAGATTTCCTACTTGATATTGAGAAGAATGAAGAGTTCTTCTCTAAATTTGTGGCCCAACATAAGCAGTGCTTTAGATTATCCACTGTTCCCAAGTTTCAAAGTTTTCCATCCAGCCTTTGTTATTTGCCTTCGCACTACTTAAAAGGGCAATTGATCTTCCGTAAAATATTTCTTTTATTGATGTTAATCACATTCTCTCATAAGTTCTCATGAGAATTTTATTTATGTCTGTATTGGAATAAATCACACTACCTACAAAATTCCTAGCTTTTCATGTATTAGGCTGATTCTCTTAAAATCTTGAAAAGAAATTTCATTTTCTTGTTTACTTTTCACTGATTTACATGTCTCATCTTAATTTAATTTAGAGCTCCATGAAAATCCATGTAATTTGCAAACAACATAGCATGGTTGTAGATTTTGGCTGAAATATGCTCTCTTCGCATGGATAGTGTGTGCATGTGGATGTAAAGGAATTATTCATGATTAGTGTCTAATTAAGTGCATGTTCATGTCCATATGCATCACAGTATAACTATTGAAACTGAAAGGACAAGAAAATGAAGACCATTGGGCAATTTCTGTGGAAATCACCTGAGACCCAAAATTGACCAATAGTTCATGAATCGATCACCAGCCTGGATTTAGTTAGAACTTAGAATACTGGTTTCACTTTCAATAGCTTCTTTGAACTGTAAATTTAGAATATCCAGAGTTCTAACTAGATTCCATCAATTAAACCTAAAGTCACCTCCACACTACACCATAACTTCTTACTCAAAATCCTATTTCAAGAGTCATTACATTACCAGTGCAAAGGGTAAGAATAATTGACATATATGCAGCCTTACCTTGCATGTTAAAATTATTTCCTAAACTAAAATTAGGAACTATAGATTACACGGCGTCTCCAAAAATGCAGGACCATTTCTCAATCTTAAACAAATTCATCCTCTAATGCGCAAGCAATCATCACGTGTATTTAAATTTACTGGCTTATAAAGTAATTGATTTGATTATTGAACCTCTAACGGAATATTATGATCAATTTCACAGGAAAGTAAATGTGGAGATAATTCTCTAGTGTCTAAAACGTTCAATGTATTATACAATATATCTTTGTGTAACAAATTACACAGTCTTAAAATTTGTTTTATGTATGTTATTTCTAGAAAATTAGACCTTGAAGAAGCTCTTGTGGGCTAATCAACATGTTTGATCAAATTTTCATCAGGCAACAAAACATAGCTATACAACAAACTAACCCTTTATCCCACTAGGTAAGATCGATTACATGAATACTTTGTTTCTATTGCATTTTATCAAATAACAAACCTTCATTTAGTTTCAAATATGTAACATCATTCATTGTAGTTTCTTGACATATCCTTTTTGGCCTTCCCCTTCCTCTTTTTATATGGGTAAGATTTAATAGTCCAACTTCCCTTACTGAAGCTTCTATCAACTTACGATTTATATGTCCAAATCATTTAAGCCGACTCTCTCTAAGCTTATCTTCAATTGAGACCACTCCAATATTCTCGCGAATATATTTATTTCTCATCTTGTCCCTTCGCATATACCCGCTCATCCACCTTAATATCCTCATTTCTGCGACACTTATCTTATTTCTATGTTTTTGAACAAAGCATAGCCATGACAGTAGAAAACAATGGACACTAGCTGATGAAGATGAAATTAAGGAAACAATGCCTTAGAATAACTAAAGCTGACACTTTGCAAAAATTGTAGCATGACATTTGTAGAATAATACTGATAATATACTATTATATATGACAAACAATTCCTAACATTTGCATAATAATGACACTATATTTTGTAGATGGGACAGAACCTGCCAGCAGCAATAGTACACCAAAACACGAGAACCAGTAAAATTTTAACAGAAGAGGGAGACATTGTAGTCTTCCCTTCAACAACATAATCCACTAGCAAATTATTATAGACCTAGTGTGTCCCAGTCAACCATATTGCAGATCAAATGCAGTTAGTCAATTCTTCATTTTTGATCATCTAATCTGTAAACACCACTGTTTCACTTGGCTCATAACCATAAGTTTCAATGGTTCTAAGTTTGCTTCAAGCACCAGACGAAGACATGTAAAAGGTTTTTTAATCAAACGCATATTCAACAAGTAAAACGTGTTGATAAATTCCTATTTAGAGTGACATTTTGAACCTTTGAAATCCTTGTTAACTGAAAAGAAAATCCAAGCATGTAGGATCAGAAGTCAGATATTATTCAAGCTTGAAAAAGAATAGATGGAATTATGAACAACCGCAATGAAATACCTATTCTAGCTGCCTTCCAAAAGAATCCACGGAACCTGCAACAGGATGCCAAACTTTAGACATACCTAAGTTCATATATCAATTAGTTTGTGCAAATTAGATATGAAAATTTGAAGGGAGATTTATACACACGACACACAAAAGTGTCATATTTGTGTGTCATATTTACTGATTAAACACCTAAAATAAATAAATATTACTCTAAAAACACCCTAAACATATTAATATTTTCAGCTCCACACTGTGGTATTCATTCATCACTAACTGTCAAACCTAACCGTGATTTTTAATTTAATTTTTAGAAATAAGAAATAAACATTGAAAACTATTCAATAATTGAAAACTATTAGTAAGATCACATATTAATATTATGTATCAAATCAGTAAAGTGATATTACTAATGTTTTTGTAAATAAAATTTAATATTAATAATTATTTATAAAATATTTATGCGAACAAACTATGATTGATGACTAATATAACCATGATTGACGGAAATATGATGATAATTAGATTGAGTCAAACAGCAGGTGACGAATAGATACCACAGTATGGAGTGAGTAATACTAATTTGTTTGGGTGTCTAATGGGTAAATACAGTAGTTTTATGTGTCATGTATGTAATTTCCTCAAATTAGAAATAACATATCGAGTGAGGCTTCTTTCCAATAATTTTTTTTTATTAGCTTCTTTCCAATAATGAAGTAACCATTTAAATTTAACCTATCATAAAAAAATTAAGATGCAGATAAATCAACACTTGAGAAGAATCCAAAAAGGCAAAAAATTTATTACAAATATATATGTCCAACTAGGCCAGTCATACCCAAAAACACAATTAACAGCACTAACAAAGCTACCAAAATTAGTCACACCTCAAGTATGCATACATAACAAAACAATTACAACAACAACAATAATGAAACCTTAATCTCAAACTAGTTGCAGTCATGGATTACTCATTTTCAACTTATGAAGCACAAACATGATATGACGATATTAGTACAATACAAAACAAATACGACGACAAGACAAATAAAAAAATAAAATAGAATACAGATATATCAAAATATAGTAACTATTTTGATATGAATATATAATGCGTCATACTTGTAGGATCGGTATGGGTCTAGATGGGGGTGAATAGACATCCTAATTAAAATTTTAGTGAATTTAATTTATTTAAATATAATGAGTTAGCATAAGAATAATAATAACATACTAAAGCAAATGAAAGAATGTAGAGCAAGAACACGAATATTTAACATGGTTTGGCTAGTCCACGGCAACCAAACTACCAATCCAACTATATAACAAATACTCCTTTATTCTACGGTAGAGAAACCTGTACAAGATGATTAAAAAATCAACTCCTAAGGCTTTGCTCACATACAAGTAAACAATAAGCCCTAACCTATTAAATTATTGCAAAATTTCTCTCCTCTTTACAAAAATGTAGAGTAAGCACTAAGAGGAGGAGAATCTAAAAAGAAATAAGCAAAAATGCTAGAAAAAGAATCAACTCACTCTCCTTTCAAAGATTGGACTTAAATGTGAGAGTAACAAAGAGAAAGAGCTTGAGCACAATTTCCTTGAATCCTTGTTTAATCATTTCTTAATTTGCGCTTTGAATCTATGAGAGTTATGAGAGGTGGGTGAGTTAGTTGGAGCTCTTTAACATGTAAAATGCCAAGAAGAAGGCCAAGGAGGCAGCCAACCCTCTTAAATAGTGGAGGCTCCAACAGTTAGTACAGTGGAAACTAGCAGTAAGTGATCGATCAAGCCATTAGCCATTAGAGTCTAACAACTAATTTCTGGTCATGTTTGACCGATCAGCTTCTTTGATCGCAGTTGATTGATCAACACTTGCAGAATTCTCAGCTAACAATACACCGTTGATTGATCAAGCCAAAGGGGTGCCACTGTCTTTGATCGATCCACTGATCGATCAATATCAATTTGATCGATCCACTGATCGATCAATATCAATTTGATCGATCCACTGATCGATCAAACAAGATTCACCACCTAAAATTGTCACCTTTGATCGATCAAACAATTGAAGTTTATTGACTTTGATCGATCAATTGGTCGATCAAAGGCAATGAAGTCCCATTTTACCAGTTTTGAACTCAACATTTCTTTCATCTAATTCTAATACGCCAAGAGCAAACCAATGAAGGAAATATACACAAATATATAGAAAAATGAGTAAAGATAAAGGATCTTCAAGCTTCAATTTCTTGATAAAACATAGTCAGTCCATGCTTGAATGAATAAATATTTTAACTCGATAATAGTTTATATTTCCTGAAATTAACAAAACTTAGACAAAATCATAAGTTATAGTCCAATATAAATTAGTTACTAAACATCAAAATACTACAAGAGAGGAGCCAACAATATTATAATATTTAAGATGTAGTTCATATGTTAGACTATAATGAGTAGTACACATTGTTGACATATTTTAAAATATTTTTTTAATTTTCTTGAATTTCATTACACTTTGTAAAATATTCTTGATATTACTAAAGGCAATACTTAAGTTTTCAAAATTTTAAATTAAAAATAATATTATAAAATTTGTTCAATTATTTCTCAATGAGTAATAGAGTATCTAGCTAAGACAATTCAATACATATCAGTAGGTTAGAATCAGTTTTAACCTAAATCTGACTCAAATCAATTAGCTCTATATAAATGAGAAACAATACTATGACCTGAATTGGATACAGTGATCTAATTAAAGTAATGCATCTCCTCTCTTCGAGATTTTAATTCACTAAATAAATAAGTAAAACAAAAAAAAGGCAAAAGCCCTTTCAATTCCATAAAATGAGCCTAGAGAACTCAAGCAACATAGTCAACATTTGATAGAAGTAGTGGTAGGGGTGAGAAAGTGTCAGTTAAGGTAAAGGAAACAATGATGACATTGAGGTAAGATGAAGTTGAGGAAGCAAAAGCATTCAAATGTCACATCTTTTTCAGCTAGAGAAATTCTAGTGTGCATAAAGCTCTCCACTCTTCCAATTGCATGAACCAAACATTCTGGGAAGATGAGACTTCCGCAAGATCCTCCCCACAATATTATCACCACAATAGAGTTTAACATGCCCCTTATGCCCTGGGCGACACACATACCGCAATGGTCGAGACAAAGGGTCGCGCGGTGGATGTGAAGAAGTAAACCATTGTCTCGGCATTTTGGAATTAGCACATCCTCACAAGATCGCGACCCTTTGTCCTAAGCCTCGGCCATTGCAGCACGTGTGTCCCGTTCGAACCAATGACATTCGCTACAAGGAAAACCACTGTCTCTCAGTCTCTATAGCAAGAAATTATGTTGCTATAAGCCCTTCTTATTTTTTGACATAGGCCAAACTGATTTATAAAAGCGAGTGATTTCATCCAATTCAATTTTAAAAGTGATATATATTAGTGTGAGTGAGTCATTACTAATGATCACCTCCCAAATGATTCTTAGTCTTCCTTTACCCTTTCTTTATGATCATGACTTGAATTCGCTTACATTTACCCACAAAAATAGTTAGAGATTAAACATTGGGCATGAACTAACCACTTTAAAACCCATCTTATAGCTTCAAAAAAAAGCCACGTTATCTCATTTAGGAGTCACACTCACTTCATCCCTAATACAAGTGTCCAGATAGTGGTCCACTCTAGTGAGACAACCATCCATTCTAGCATCTAAATCTCCACCTAACTAATCTTATGCGCATGCTACCATTTAATAGCACAATGCTCATGAGGATACTTCTTCTATGATCAACATGTCCAAACTTGAAATATACTTTAGAAATGTGTAATATTTACTTTTCTCGTGATATCATTGTTAGAAGCTTCAATAATATGCTATTGGTCCTATATCAATAATACTTAAGAATTCTAATAATCAATGAAAATTTATCGACTCTTTCCGCTCTTTTGGATGAAAAACAAACCTAAACAATAAAGTTAAACTAGCTAAACGAAAGAAGCATTAGAACTCAATAAAACAACATCAATTCAAATCCTAATCAGCAAGTATTACATTTTTTTTTGATTGGTATGAAAAGTAGCCTATGAATGCTTTACGCCTAATCATTCTAGATAATGCTTGCATCCTCTAAAACATTACACAACATAAATTAAAGTATATTATTGTGTTCTAATTTCAAATTAAAAATATTTCACATTGTCACCTTTTTCACGCCTAATATATTTCTGTTTGAAATCATGTAGGCTGACATATATATATCTCCATTATAATTTGAGACTCATTTTAAGTAAGTGTTTGCCATCATCAAATCATAACAAAAGGTACACTCTAGAATAACGTCTCCCTAGAAACCAAGAACCTGCAATTTTTCATGTAACAAGTTGAAATGAAAATACATCAAACAAATGTTAAATTATAATTGGATTTAAAGATGAGCATGATAGGAATTACAAAAATTAGATGGATAAAAAGCAGGTTAATAAGCAGCATACAATGAGTTTATTAAACTTTGGACTAGCATAACTACCAAATTTCTTTAGCGAAATTTTATAAACATAAAGAATAAAGAATAATAAGATAAGAAGATTTCGGTACCTTTCAAAAAAAAAAAAGAGGATATTAAAAATTTTGCTACAGATGAATGACTAGCCAATGTCTCGGATATAGTAGAAAAATATGGAACTTTAAGGTGACAAAAGAAGAATTTCAAGAAAATTTGTGTAATTAAGTACCACAACATTCATATTAGTGGCAACGAAATAAAAAATTTATCTCTTAGAAGCAAGTCAAGTTTATTAAACAATTTGAGGACTATTAGAATATATATCCTGTAAATAAATTATACCTGATATCCTATTTTTTTATTTACTAGTTCCATTATTTGATACTTTTCTTAGTACCACATCCTCTACTGCATATAAGAAGATCCAATATAATTATTTACAATCTTTCTTATTTTTCTTGAACCAAAATTTAACACCAATTGTGGCAATAAGCATTAACTGATGACCTTAGAAAGCACTGCCTATTGAAGTTTGGGACGGTAGATAATGATGGCCAATAAAAACAATTTCTAGAAAAAGGAAGTTCAAAAAAATGTCATGCAAGTAGCCTACCCATTGCAATATCTGTATTATAATGTAAGGTTTATGTAAATCCTACAAATACAAGCTGTTGTCTGAACTTATAACATTCTCTCTCTAACACATTACTAAAAGCACATAGGCATAATGAATACAATATAAATACATCTATAAAGTCTAATTATATATGTTCATATGTGCATATATTGAGTTAAATAAGAGTGGAATAAATTCCTATCAGAGTGAATTGCCTTCAAGCCTTACAAAAATCAATTTGACTTTCAAACACATTTGCCATCCCTGCTGTTCTGAGAAATAAAATTAGTTTTATAGTCAAACTGACACAAAAGCATTTCATAGGAGAGCTTAGGAGATCTTGACATAATCAAAAAACCTTGTCTAGGAAAAACAGATTGGTAGATTGAAAAAGAGTTGGCATCCAGTCTTGTTTGTGCAAATCAGGCACACAAACACATGAACAGAATTAAATATAATGCGAGCACACACATAATGCCCTAGATAGAACACTTAGGTAATGGCGTAATGCACATCTATGCATGTGATATATGTGTGGGGTGTGCGGGGATGTGCTTATACACACACATAATTAGACATAAATATATACATATTGATATTTATATTTACATGTACACACATCCATATATATGAGTATGTTTATAAATATATATATCTACAGTGGACCAACTGTTTGCACATAATTTCCAAAACTAGGAAAATTTATCAGTCTAATTATATACATTACGGCCCCGTTTGTCTAGGAGTTTAAAATTAACCTGGTTTAATTTTAATAAAATTTAATATTAAAAATTAAATTTATTTCACATCCTACACATATTACTAAAATAATAACTAACTTATATCACATCCCTCACATATTCCAACATAATAACTAACTTTATATCACATCCCTCACATATCCCAACATAATAACCAACTTTATTTCACATCATTCACAATTTTTAATAAAAAAATATCTCTATCCAAATTTAATTTTAACCTTCTTAAATTTAACTTTACAAACAAACACACCCTACACGATCAATATTTCCATAGGAAATGCTTGCGTTTAGCATCTGAACTACTTTCATAAGACACAATTATGTCATTTGATTGCTATGACAAAAAAAAAAATTTTGATGGTACTATGACATAATTGTGAGGACCCAACAAAATCCAAATCTCCAAAAAAGCATTATACGTTACTCTGATATGGTGTGCTTAATCAACAACTTGAGGTGTTACAATTTTGCACACAACGTGTGCAATTATTTCCTTATTCCACTGTCTTGCATAATGTGGCTAAAGATAATAAAAGCTGCAGATCTCATGACAGACGTTATGCTCCTTAAATCAGGAGCATCCTACTCAGGAATTCAAAACTATAGTAAAATGACATCTATTACTTAAGAAATGAAAGCATGAGCTGGTTCTAAATTAGAATTTTTATCTCTGAAAATTTGTTATGAAAAATAAATTTTTAAAAGGTGCATTATGATGTTTCAATGACACACGGAAAAAAACCATGTAAAAGATTTCATGGAACAACAAGATGAAAGTAAAAAAAATATAATATTATAAAAAGTTATTCAACGATAAGAGAAGAATTGGAATTCATTGAAACGGGCAAAGACATACCCAGTTCTCTGCTCGAGTATGGCAGGGAATTGCATCTTGATATACGTACACGTGCATATAACCAAAAGCACCACCGTCAGAAACGAGTGGAAATTAAAGAGCGCAGACTGTAACAATCAAGCGAAAGATCGAATCAGACTACAGATCTTCCATCTAAAAGCTCATACGAAAAGAACAAGAAACCCTCGAAACCCTCCACACAATACCATGAGGTGGTTCCGACTGTCGCACGTTCGCGAGCCTCGCGGCAAGCCTATAAAGAATCTCGAATCCTGAGCAAGCTGCGATCGCAAATCCAAGCACTTGGGAATAGGGTTTCCAGATTGACACGGAAGACGAAGAAGAGGGAGTGAGGTACTGTCAATCGATAGGATTCGGATCGGGTTGACCCCGACCCGGATCCAATTCTAATATATTCAGATCGAATTAAAAATTGAATCAGATCGAGATCAATTCAAATCTATTCCATGACTCGTCACGATTTAAATTTTTGGATCGAATTTTGGGACGATTTGAAACTTTTTTTTACATAATTTAATATTATTTTTTTAATGACTACAACTATTGGTTGTATATATATTCTTATATTTTTAAATAAAATTTTGATTACTAAAATTTACAATATAAATCTATTATAGTAGAAAATATAGGAATAATATATAAATATCTAAATATCATATCACTGACATCAGCATTATATTACAATATTACAAAACAAAGAATCAATAATTGAATGAAAACATTACACAAAAAATAAAGCGCAGTTCTGTTAAAGCTAGCACTAAATATTTTATCTCAATAATAAAAAATATTTATAACTATTTATCCCATTTCACAATGCAAGCACTTCCTGGTTATTGCGCTTAAAATAACTTGCAATAGCCTCTTTAATAATTATAGGCCTCAGTCACATTTCAAAACCTTCATAAAATAAAACAACAATTAATATATGTAATTAAATAATAAATATATAAATATGTAAAATAATTTCATACTTATAAATTTTGGGTCGGATTTTTTTCGGGTCGGATCAGTATCATCCCGGATCCGACCCGACAATACTTAAACGTAGCGGGTCGGTTTTTCGAAATAATCGTGCGAGTCAAAAATTTATTCTATTTCATAAGATAATCGGTTCGGATCACGGATCGGATTGGATCAAGATTCGACCTATTTATAGGCCTAGTGAGGTAAAAGGGGTTCGCCTGTTCGGTCCGTGGACCCGGTATAATCAAGCACTCGGAATAGCGTTATGTATTATTGAGAAATTTTTTCTTATTTTTATGCCATGTTTATCTTAATAAAAAAAAATTAGTAGTCTCAAATTAAAATTAAAATTTTTAATTTTTAATTAAACCGAGCTCGCACAAAATCCTCTCTCTCTCTAAGCAAATAGCCCATTACCTTATTCAAGTCACTAAGCAAATAGCCCATTACCTTATTCAAGTCACAATAATAAGGGAGCTTTTCATGTCATATTATTTAAAAATAAATAATAATTATTTAATTTGATTATATTAATAAATAAATTGACAAAAAATTATAAATATATGATAATACTATCTGGGTTTCTAAAGTAGATCAGATTCCATGAAATTCAAAAAAAAAATAGTAAATTATATTTAAGTCTCTAATTTTACAGCATAATATTATGCAAATTTACAATTATAAATTGTTAACTTGTGGGCCTCTTACTTTTGCTATAATTATGAACTGGGTCCTTTTAAAACTTTTTAAAATTAATATTTTTTAAATTTACTAAACCACCATTCCCTTCTCTCTCATGCACACTGGATCACTCTACTAGAGGTCGAATGTCGACGAAGGGGGTGGAGTGACTGCCTGTCGATGGCGAGATAGTGACTCCCCTCTCTTTTTCTCTCACCGACAAAGTGGTCAGTAAAGGGGCACACATCCCTCCTGAGGGTTAAGGGTAGTTTAATTAGTAATTTTAAAAAAATATTAATAGCTAAAATTAAGGACCCGAATGTTAAGCATAATTTAGAATTATGAATTTACTTGATATTATGCTGTAAATTCAAGTCTCTGGATGTAATTTATCGAAAACAAAAAATATACTATTTGGGATATTCTCGCCTAAAACTTTTTTCATGTGATTTAAGCAAGTGTATGAGCTTGCTTTGTGACTAAATTTATAATCATGATTTTAAAAGCGACAATAGATTAAAAGATAAATGTGATTTCTGTGGGATTACGCACCTGCCTTAGCTCGAGCATATAATATTTACCGTCCATTGCAATTTTGGGCCAGGGGGTAGAAACTCTCAAAATTGATTAAGAACCTCACACTTTATGGGCCATAGGCTACGGGGCCGTGGGATGACGATCCCGAAATGTGTAAAGACAGCTGAGGCGTAGTATGAGAAATCATGGGCCCAAAAGAGTAAAATAAAATTAATTAAAAAGGAACTTACTCGTTAATCATATTTTTTATAATTATTCTGTTATTATGTTTATATTATAATTATTAGGCAAATCATGTTATACTTATTTATATTTAGTTTTTGCATTGTGCTAAGTTATTATCTATTCTACATATATACTGTCTAATTGTTCATAAGAAACTCATGATATACATACACATTTATTTGATAGTACTCGTATTATAAATTATTATTTGATACCTTCTGTTATATAATTTAAGTACGCATAATTATCATAGTTATTGCTATCATGTTATTTATTTATTTAATTTAAGTTCATGAATGTTGCTATGTACGTATGTAATAATTCTTTTAGATCTCAAAATAATAAATTTATGATCATAAAATTTTATTAAATATTTTATATGGCTCATAGCTAGTTGATATCTCCTACTAAGTCCTATTGGTGGACTGACACTATTTTCGATAATATTTTTACAGATTTAGCACAAGCATAAGAGGCATGGGTGAGAGGCAATTAGAAGATTATTTTAGATTATTTGTGTTTAAGATTTTATATTTATTTATAGTATAATATAGTAATTGTATATTGAGAATAGATTTATATTAAGATATAGTGGAATTATTTGAGAATAAAAAAAAAATTGGGTAACAGCCGAGGTCGTTACACTTCTAGCTTGAGGCTTAGGCCTTTGGGCTTAGTCCATTAGGCTTTGGGATTCAGACTTGGTCCTACAGGTTTGGGCTTCGATCTTTGGGCTTCGAGGTTTGGGCTTTAGCATTCAGACATTGGACTTCAAGCTTTGGGATTAAGCCTTCAGGCCTAGGGTCTCAAGTTTGTGCCAACGGACTTTAGCCTTCAAGCCAAAGCATTCGAGCATTGAGATTCAAGCTTTAGACTTGGGCCTTTAAGCTTCAGGCTTCTAACTTAACACTTTAGCCTTCGGGCAATTGGCTTAAGGCTTCGAGTTTCAGGCTTGAGTCTCTAGGCTTGGAATTTTTGGCTTTAGGCTTTGGCCTTCGAGCTTTGGGGTTATTCCTTCAGTATTCAGGCTTCGGGCATAGCAATGCATTCAGGCATTGAGCTACAGATTTTATGCTTTCGGGTTTGGGCTTTGGCCTCCGGGTTTTGAGCTTCAAACTTTGGGCATCGAGCTTAGGCATTAAGGCCTCGAATTTTGGGCTTCAAGCTAGGTCCTTCGAGTTTTGGCCTTAGGGATTCTGACTTTGGGTTTTGGCCTTTGGACTTCGAGCTTAGGCTTTTGTGCTTCAAGTTTTAAGCTTCGGCCTTCAGGCTTTGCGATTTCTCCTTAGAACTTTGTCCTTCTGGCATCATGCTTTGGTTTTTATGTTTCAAACTTGGGCATCGGCCTTGAGGATTCAGGATTTAGGCTTCGCATTTCGAGTTAAGGCTTGAGCCTTCAGGGTTTCGACTTCAAGCTTTGTGCTTCGGGCTAAGGCCTTCAAGCTTCAGGCTTTTGTCTCGAACCTTCACACTTTAGGCTTTGGCATTCAAGCTTCGCATTTCAAGGTTTAGGCCTGCCCTTTTGGGCTTTGATCTTCAGGGTTAGGGATTTGAACTTGGGCTCTCGTGCTTCAGGCTTTAGGCATTAGCTTTTGTGCTTCACGATTCAGGCCTTTGGATTTCTAGGCCTTTAGGCTTTTAAAGCTAGAAGGATAAAGCCCAAAAGCCTAAATCTCGAAGATTGAATGCCGAAGCTCGAAAGTCGAAGCTCAAAGTCTAAAAACCCAAGTACAATCCCGAAAGCCAAAGGCCGAACACATATGGCCAAAGCCCGAAACCCGAAGTCCAATGAGATAAGATAATCCCAAGCTTGATGCCTAAAGCATAAAGCCACACAACCCCAACCAGAAGGCCAAAATTTGAAGCCCAAAACCCAAAAGCTAAACCCCAAGTAGAAAAAGCCCTATATGCGTTGCTAAAAGCCTAAAGCCCTAAGCTCGAAATACAAAGCCCAAAGACCAAAACATAATGTCTAAAACTTGAAGCCTGAATTTCAAAGCCCGAGCTTAAACGCCAAAGGCTGAATCCCAAAGGCCGAAGCCCAAGCTCGAAGTTCGAAACTGTTGACGTAGGATGTGGGGGATCCCAAGAAACACCAAAAAAAAGAAAGAAGTCCTGAGAGACGGCGGCACGCTAAAGGATAAGCCTGTCAGTTAAGCTTCAAGAAAGAGAAAAACACCCAGAGCAGCACACAGAGGTTTAAGGTGGTTCAGAGAGGAAGTCCCCTATGTCCACCAGTCGATCAGCGAAAAGTTTTCACTAAAAGAAAAAGGTAGCCGTGAGGGCTTGTATAATGCTTATGAAAGGGAAAGAGGGAGAGAAAGAGAGCTCATCAATTGGGGCTCTAATACAATAAGAATGGGAGAATCCAGGAGATTGCTTGCACTCTGGCCGCTCTTGTTGATTCTCTCCTCCTGGATCTGTCCTCTTCAAAACTGTTCAAGGGTATTTGTAGGCGATGGACTATACAGCTTTGTCCTGATTTTTCGGAGAAAAGGAGGTGAGCAAGCTCTGAGCTCACGCTGCTTGTTGGCCGCCGGAGGGACGAAAAGCAGCAAAAGGAGAATGCTAACTTTTAATATTGGTACTGCTTCTGGGGATCCGTGACAGCTGGAGCATGCGAATCCTTGGTTTGCTTGTCTGGGAAAAGTGTTTTGTACGGAGAACGGTGTGATCAAGCCAAGCTGACTGTGACAGGCACCGCTTTGTAACATCATCATCTATGTTATCAGAGATGGTCCTGGCTCATCGTGGACAAGGCTTGATTTAACCCTCGTATCTGAGGTTTGACCGAAGTCTGAAACCTGTGAGAACAGATAAATGAGTTAGTAAATAAATAAAGGCCAAATGCCAGCTCGGTGCCATGTGTACGGCAGGGATGCAGCGCTGGAACCACATGTTAACATCAGCCCCCCGTATTGATATGGGTCCTGGAATGCGAACCATCACGATGGTGGATGCGCTGCCCGAGACTTGTTAGGATAAAACGGGGGTGGCGTCCTCCTATCTGTATTCTCTTCCTCTAGCCTTTGAGTTTCTGCAAGAGAGAGTAGATCATTTGAGAGATGGCGGAAAGAAAGAAGTGGGTGACTCTGTCAAGCTTCTCAAAGAAGAGAGCCAATGATCTTCCTGTTGACGCCCCTCCTCCTGAGAAGAGGAGGCTACTGGAACCATCTGAAGGGTCGCCGAAACCGGCGATGGCGAAGCCTGTTGAAGTGCTCCAAAAGGAAGGAGCGGGAGCTGGGGCTGTGGACCTGGAGGCAGAGGCTCTGTTAGTCAAGGTCTCTGCAGTTCTGGTGCAGACGCTGGAGTCTATGCAGGAGCTAGTAGGTGCAGAGGCCACAGAAGTGGTGAATATCTCTGATTCTCTAGTCAAGCCACCTTTGAAGGCTAGAGAGCGGAAGGAGGTGATCTTAGTAAGTGAAATGATTGCGGGGAAAAACTAGTGCCTGAGAAGATCCTACTCAAGGATGAAGAGATTGAGCAGCTCCTTCCCAAGTTCGAGATTCCTTCTGCAGAGGGCGTGAAGAAGGCACCCCTTAAGATTTGCGGTCCCGCTCCTCTTGG
The DNA here is from genome assembly GCA_019297695.1 of Apostasia ramifera. Lineage (NCBI taxonomy): Eukaryota > Viridiplantae > Streptophyta > Magnoliopsida > Asparagales > Orchidaceae > Apostasia > Apostasia ramifera. The sequence continues at coordinate 249,856 of JAEMOT010003869.1, read as the reverse complement.
TATACCAATCCCTCCTTCTAAGAAGAAAAGGAAGCCCGTCTTCCCTTCTTTCCTTCCAACGAATCTCCAAAATGATGAGGAAAAGGAAGAAAAGGGTAGGAAGGAGGAGGGCAGTAAGATGGAGGAGGCGACTAAGGGGAAGAAGGAGGTGCCCTCTCAGGTTGCTCCTAAAGTCGCCCTTAGCATTGAAGGGCTAAGAGGCAAGATGGAGGAAGTGATTAAGGAGAAGGAGAGGGTCCCTTCAGTTGCCTTTAATGTCACCCTTGGCACTGAAGAGACATGGGGTGTATTGGGAAAAAAAGTTGTTCAAAATAAGGAGAGAGGAGGAGAAGATCCTGGGGAGTACCTCCCAGGTCCTGGAGGTGGTAAAATCTTTAAAGGGCAAGAAGGAAGAGAAGTCTTGCCATCTTCTGAGGATAGAGGAGCTGGAGGGCGCATGTTGCAAGTCACGAAGCGCTCTCAAAGCGATCATAGGGAGAAGCTAGGGAAGTTGTATAAACTGGAAAATAAGTTGGCTTCTCTGGCTCTGAGCAACGCGGAATAGGCCAGTAAGAGTGAGGCTGTAAGGGGAGAGTCCCACCGCAGCCTATCGGATGTGAACCAAGCCCATTCTGCTTATGTCAAAGACCTCCAAAAAAGGATAAAGGAGTTATATGATGAGAGGGAGGCCTTGAAAGAAGAAAGAAGCTGGCTAAGGAATGAAGTTGCAAAGGCCAGAGAGGTATCGTCGGGGGGAAAGGAGGCGGCCTCCGAAACTCATCTTCGAAAGGAGTTGCTAAAGTCTGAAGTTCACTCCTTGAGGGCCTTGGTGGAGAATAGCTCTGGATGGCGGGGACAGCATATGAAGGATCTGGAAGAAGCAGTGAGGAGGGAGGTGAATATCATCAGCGCCTCACCGGTGGGTCACCACGTGAAGAATCAGGCAGCTTTTGACATTCTCCTGTAGACATTGGTTGATGTAAGTATCTTAAATTAGGAGAATATCAGAAGTCCTACTGTTCTTTCCTTCTGTGGACCTAAGGGACCAGACAGGTTCTTCGACGCTAGGAGCCACTGCCCAGAGGAGGTTCCTCCAGCAAGATCCTATGTTGGCTGGGGATATCATCTGTCTCCCCTACGTAGGAGTACTGAAAAAGGCCAAATTACTCCCCTCGAGGCTAGATGGCTAGGCTGGAGTGCTCCCCCCGAAGTCTAGCAGCAGGATCAGCCAGGGAGCCAGAAGTGACTTATCTCCGTCCTCTCCTAACTCCTTAGTCTCATCATCAACATTATATTTGAAGGGACCATAGTTGAGGAGAGGAGTCCAGGTAGCTCCCGGGCGATCTTCTTCCTGTTGTGAGGAGTGTAATAGATTGGTTTCAGAGTGGGGGGTTCCCTCATGTTTGATGTTGATACTATTACATTAGGTGTCTAAGTTCTAAAGTATTGTATTTTGTTTATTTTTCCTATACTCATAAGAGAAACATATAAGAGAACAGAGAAAATGAAATCTGTAACAAGTTTTATTAATGAAATGCATCTTTTCTTTCAAAAACTTGTTCTGAATGAATTCTGTTTGTGTTTGTCTTTTCTTTCGTGTTTGAGACAGGTACCATAAGATTAGAAAAGAGAAAGAACAAGAATTTATAAGTGTGAAGTATAAAACTAATGATAAATTCTAAGTTAAAAAGATGAAAGCGGCTATCATCGTACACGATCATAAAACATTGGACGATAATAAAGAAGAACAGCACGTCCCATTGTTTCAAAACGTTGGGCAAAATTATGAAGTATCGTGCACGACGTATGATGAAACATGGGAAAGTGGCGCTTCGATAATCGTGTGCCGGTTCGAATTCTGAACTTGTTAAAAGATATGAATAGTCTGATCGCGTCTGCACGCTGATCGAAAAGATCAGATGGCCAGAAGACGGACGGTCGCAGCTGTTTCTCATTAAGCTTTTCTCAAAAGAAAACTGAAGCATTTGCCCGCCTTCTAACCCTAAGAGAAAAAAGAAGCCCTTGCCCCGTCCGCCGTGAAACTAAGCAATGGGAGGAGGAGATATTGAGTGGGCCGAACTGGCCGATCAGTTCCATAAGGATACCAAATATCAGGAGAGTCTCTTGATGGAGCACGAGGTGCTCAACACGACCAAAGGGTTTAGAGGGAACCCCAGCCTGATGGTCATCCCCCCTTCTGCCGATTTCCGACCAAACAGTCCTCCTAAAGGGGCGGTATGCATATACCGGGCACAGGTGGAGTCGTTTTGATGCTGTCGCTGCAACCGGAGTTTAAGGAAGTCTTGAATTCATACCAGATTGTGCCGGTGCAACTTTCCCCAAATGCCTTGCTTATATGTACTCCTTCCTGAAGCTGTTGCAGGCCCGGGAGATACCATGGAGCCTGACGTTGTTCAAGAGTCTATTCAGCTGGATGGCGGTACCTGGGTATGGGGAATGTTTGGCCCTGCGATCAAAGATGAGGAAGGCGATGTTCTCAGGGGCAAGTAGTTCCCACTCAGACTGGAGGAACTACTACTTCTTTGTGGGAGGGGATTTGGGGATCCCCCTGAGGCCCGGAGTCTGCCCTCCTGAGTTCATCGGCGATGCTAAGTGGATGGCTGGGATGTCCATCCAGAAGAATTTGGAGATGTTGAAGGGGCAAAGCTGACCCCTGAAGGACTTCCTCAGGCTCGTGAAGAACAACATATCTTTGAATGCCAAGGCGCTAGGATATGTCATCTTCAAGGAAGTCGCCCCACCTTATGGCGCAGTTCTGATGAAGAGGGCCAGGAGGGGGCAGCCTTCTGCCGTCCAGCTCAGTAAAGAGGTTACTAAGGTGGAGGAGGAGGAAGAGGTGACAGAGGTTCCAGAGCCGATCTGCGGCAGAACCGCCGTTGATATGGTGTCCTCTCCTGAGGACACCGCAGATGACAGGAAGACCTTGGCTGAGCTGGGATACACGGGAAAGGGAAAAGAACTCGTGACTGCCGCCAAGCCCCAGGCGATCCCCAAGGGTGACAAAGGGATTGCCGTAGGGGAAAAGGAGGAAGAGAATAAGGCCGAAGGAGGCCAAGGAGGGGAGAAAGTTGGGAGCCCCTACCTGGACTTAATCCTCAGTGAAGTCCCTAAGAGGAAGAGGGGTCTTCCTAAGGACGCACGTCAAAAGTCTCCTTCAAAGAAGGGGAAGACCTTGGCGGAGCGAGAAGGGGCTGCCGGAGGGGGGCACAATTGGCAGCTGAGCGTGGAGTCCCCATTCAGTACCAATTTCATTGGGGAGTTTGAAGCCGGGGGCTCGAAGATTGCTATGAACGCGACAGAGGAAGAGAGAAAGATGACCATTGCCTCTCAGCAATCATCGGGCCAATTTAACACCGTTCGAGGAGATTTAGGACTGGTCGTAGGGGGCGGACTAGTGACCAGGGACTTGGAAGAGAAAATGGTTTACTACGGACCTCTACGCCGGCATCATCTATAGGGCGGTCACGATAAAAACTCTTATGCCCTTCTTCCTTTGTTAGTTTGCTAGAGATGAGCTAATTCTACCCCATCTGTCAGATAATTGCTCGTCTGCCCTTGGCTCTGAATAGGGCCTTGAGGACGGAGGAGCAGGTGCTGGAGCAAGGATGTAAACTTCATCGACAGGGCGAGGAAATTGAGACCTTGAGAGTGCAGCTTGCCGTGAAGTCTTCTCAACTTAACATCGTTCAGGAGGAGAAGGCTAAGCTACAAGAGGAGTTTGTAGTTTATAAATCTACAATGAGTATGCTGAAGGCTGATAATAAGGCCCTGCAAGAGAAGTTGGACAAAGTCGTCGGAGACCAAGAGGCCATTGTCGCGGAGAGGTCTACGGCGGCTGTGAAAACCTACAAAACAAGCTTACCTTGTAAAAGGAGAGGTTAGATGGGATCAAGCGAGCATGGGAAGGATTGGCCTCGACTTTGATCCAAGGGGGCAAAATCACTGCCTCTGACCTTGGAGAAGTGGATCCCTTTCCTTGCCTGGCCGCTAATCCTATTTACAGGGAGGAGGGTTTTGACTTAACTGACAACCTCATCCATCAGATGTTCGATCTTTTGGATGGGATCAGTGAAGACTAACTCACTTTCCTTGTAAGATGAGTGAATTGTAACCTCAACTCTTTGTAATTTTGAAAATAAATGAATAGAAAGCTTGTTTTTTCTTGCATACTTGTTTATTCTGATGTATATGAAATGAACAGGTGCCTTTGTATTGGGTTTGAGATGTTTTGATTGACTTTATAAGAAGGCCCCTTATAGCAGGTTAGTAATAAAGGACTTTTGAGTCACATAGAACATTCCCAACTTGAACTTTGAAACTTCACAAATCCATATAGGAAAGAAGCAATGACGATAGGAGAAATTCCGCCTAGAAGGAATTATCTGACCCAATGCCATAAGGACTCGATCGTCTGAAACATCGTGATCGATATTTGTACTTGAGGCATGGGCTGACCTTGGGGGTTTCATAATTTTGGCTTGAAATCATATCCCTTTATGCACCTGCACAGGAAATAAGTGACAATAATAGTGGAGATCCTACCTAGGAGGAGTTATCTGACCCAATGCCAAAAGAACTTGATCGTCTGAAATATCGTGGCCTATGTTTATACTTGAGGCAAGGGCTGATCCCCGTTAGAGCGGCAGATCCTAGTGGGAAGCTAAGGCACTCTGCTTAGGGGGGACCTGTATCATGAGTAGATAGCAGAGACTGCCCTAAGGTTATGAGCAGACCTTCGGACATTCCGCTAGCCGGATAGGCTTATGGAAGGGTTCCAGATATAGGTAAGAGACCCCGCATGCCAGGCGTAACTAGGCTCAGTGATCTTCGTATATGGAAGGTTAGTTATGTGTACGAGGCTCGGGCACCTTGGTTATGATGGTTGAGAGTGTTGAGGTTGAAATCATACCTGAGCGATAGACGTTAGGCTGATATGAATACTCCAATATGAATTAATAGATGTAAGATTTATTGTCACAAGAACTTCGGAGTTCAAGATATAACCTTTGGGACAGCATAAAGAAACCGAGATATATTTTTGGAAGAACCTAGATGTCTATTAATAAAGAATGTCCCAGAACTCATTGATTGAATCCGTGTAATAAATTCCTAAATGAATCTATATAAATGAATCTTGTATAGGGAGGATAAAGATGAACTGCTACCAGGGATCAGGTGTAAAATTTCTTTAGATCATCCCACTCCAAGTTCTGAGGAGTTGGATGCCTTCAGAAGTCATGAGATAATATGCGTTCAGTCCAGCAACCTCGTGCACGATATAAGGACCTTCCCAGTTGGGCTCAAGTTTGGGAACTCCCAAGTTGCTGCCAGCAAGAAGCCGCCGTTTGAGCACCAGATGGCCTTGAATGAAATCTCTAGGGTTAACTCTGCAGTTGAAGTACCTTTCAACCCGGCGCTTGTGCTCCAAGCACTTGAGTGCGGCCAACTCTCTCTTCTGCTCCAAGCGATCCAGATCAACTCGTCGTGAATCACCATTTTCGTCCATCCAGGATTGTAGATCTTCGAGATTGAAGTTGGCTGCAATTTCTACTCTGGGGGAGGAGTGTTCTAGCTCAACTGGTACGACTGCGTCCATCTCGAACGAAAGGGAGAAAGAAGACTCCTGAGTGACCTCGGAAGGAGTTGTATTGTAAGCCCAAAGAGTACCTGGTAATTCTTCCGGCCAACAGGTTTTGGCGCCGTCTAGGCATTTCTTTAAAATATTCAAGATGTTTTTGTTAGCAGCCTCTGCCTGCCCATTAGTATGAGAGTGCCAAACGGATGCATACTTGAGATTAATCTGATGTTGGGCGCAGAAGTTGTAAATTCACTGGTTGGCGAATGGAGTGCCATTGTCCGTGATGATCACCATCGGTACGCCATATCTATAGACAATGTTAGCCCACAGGAAATTTGTGACATTCTGCGCAGTAGGCTGAAGCGCGAAGCCCAAAGCTCGAAGGTGCATGCTCGAACCACAATGGCCCAAGCCGAAATCTTGAAGCCTAGCACTCGAAGCCCAATTCCCATAGATCGAACCCTGATGGTTGAAGCTTGAAGCCGGAAGCTAGAAGCCCGAAGACAAAATCCCAAGGCCCATGCCTGAAAGCCTAACCTATAAGGTCCAAGCTCAAAGCCCGAAGCCTGGAGCCCGAAGCCCATAGTCCTAAGCCCGAAGGCTAAAACGTGAAGGTCCAAGCCCGAAGGCACAAGCTAGGAGCACAAAGCCCATAAGCTCAAGCCTAAAGCCTGAAACCCAAAGCAAGAAGTCCCACCCCTGAAGCCCTAAGGCCTAAGGTTGATGCTCTAAGGTGGAAGGCTCAAGCCAAATACCCGAAGCCCGAAGGCTCAAGCCAGAACACAATGGCCTAAACCCAAATCCCTGAAGCCAAAAAGTCGAAGCATGATGCCTCAAGCCCCGAGGGTCAAGAGTCTAAGTCCAAACCTTGCAGGGCCAAGAGTCAAAGCCCAAAGCTTGAAGCACGAGGGCCCAAGCTCTAATCCTTTACCAAGAAGATCGAAGCCCAGAGGCACTAGCCTGAAGCCTAAAATCTAAAGCTCGAAAGCCAAAGAGCGAAGCTAATATGCCCAATCCTCTAGCTCTCCTAGTAACGGCGAGAAAGCTACGCCCATATTTTCAGTCCCACACTATCCAGGTTGTCACTGATTAACTGCTCCTGAAGATACTACACACTCCTGAGGTCTCGGGAAGGCTGCTCAAATAGTCCATTGATCTGGGCGAGTATGATATCAAGTATGTCTCACGAACAGCAATCAAGGCTCAGGCGTTGGCAGATTTCATCGCCGAGCTTTCTACTTCAAAGCCACCGCTTGCCAGACATCAGACCGAGCTCTGGTCCCTTCATATCGATGGTGTATCGGGATCGCAGTCCTAGGGGGCTGGGATTCTCCTAACCAGCCCAATGGGAACCACCATACACCAGGCCGTGACACTTCAGTTCAAAGCTACAAACAATCAAGCGGAGTATGAAGCTCTTATTGCAGGACTAAGCTCTTATTGCTGTGTGCATGGCTGTGAAGTGCAAATAGGTATTCAGTGACTCCCAATTGGTCGTCAACCAGGTGAATCGAGCATTCAAAATAAAGGATAACATTCTAAAAAAAAATCTGCAACAAGCCCAGTCCTTAATCTCTCAGTTTGAAGAATTCTTCCTAATGAATATTCTCAGAGAAGAAAACCAAGTGGCAGATCGGCTCGCAAAGGTGGGGCTCCCCGACCTCCGCCAAACTCAAATATTCGAAAGGCCAAATTTCAAGTGCACAGAAATCCACTCTAAGAAGCATCCGCCTTGTTGGATGGACGGATCCCTTTTAAGGTCTGATTTATGACATATCAATGAATTTGAGTTGAATAATGATATTTTTGTAGCTATTCATTGCATTACGTTGAATTCAAGTAGAGCATAAGCATTTAGAGTATGATTCATTGCATAATAAATTATTTTAACTGAATACAAGCAATTGTGTGAGTATTGAATTAGTTTTTATTATATTTAAAAAATATATATGTAATTTGATTTTAATCTTGTCTATATGAAGGTTTTTAATAGAAGACTCTGATCACACACTGAATGTTTGCTATATTGATATATTTTAATCAAAAATTGATATTTGGCTCTCTATCAGGGACATTTGATTGCATTTTAATGTAATACCTATAATTACACATCTATTTGTAAATATATAAACAACTTTAAGAGAATAAGCTCTTTTAGGGGCTGAATTATGATATATCAATGAATTTGAGTCAAATAGTAATATTTTTGCAGCTATTTATTGCATTACGTTGAATTCAAGTGGAGTACAAGTATTTAGAGTACGATTCATTGCATAATAAATTATTTTAACTGAATACAAACAATTGTGTGAGTATTTAATTAGTTTTTATTGTATTTGACGAGAATATATGCAATTTGACTTTAATCTTGTCTATATGACAGTTTTTAACATAATACTCTGATTACAAACCTAATATTTATTATATTGATGCATTTCAATCTAAAATTAATATTTGATTGCCTTTTTATTGTAATGCCTATAATTACACATCTATTTGTCAGCACATCGATTAATTTTAAGAGAATAAGCTCTTTTAGGGTCTGATTTATGACATATCAATGAATTTGAGTTGAATAGTAATGTTTTTGCAGCTATTCCTAGCATTACATTGAATTTAAGTGGAGTACAAGTATTTAGAGTATGATTCATTACATAATAAGTTATTTTAATTGAATACAAGCAATTGTAAGAGTATTCAATTAGTTTTTATTATATTTGAAGAGAATATATACAATTTGACTTTAATCTTGTCTATATGAAATTTTTTTAATATAATACTCTGATTACACACGTAATATTTGCTATATTATTGTATTTCAGTCGAAAAATGATATGTGGTGATCTATAGGGACATTGGATTGCGTTTTAATGTAATACCTATAATTATATATTTTTTGTTAGTATATCAATCAATTATAAGAGAATAGGCTCTTTCGAGACTGATTTATAATATATCAATGTAGTTGAGTTGAATAGTAATATTTTTGCGGCTATTCATTGCATTACGTTAAATTCAAGTAGAGTACAAGCATTTACAGTATGATTTATTGCATAATAAGTTATTTTAACTGAATACAAGCAATTGTGTGTGTATTCTATTAGTTTTTAATGTATTTGAAGAAAATATATAAAATTTGACTTTAATCTTGACTATATGATAGTTTTTTAACATAATACTCTGATTACACACCTAATATTTACTATATTGATGTATTTCAATCTAAAATTGATATTTGGCGATCTATCAGGGACATTTAATTGCATTTTAATGTAATACCTATAATTACACATCTATTTGTTAGTATATCGATCAATTTTAAGACAATAAGCTCTTTTAGGGTCTAATTTATGACATATCAACGAATTTTAGTTAAATAGTGATATTTTTGCAGCTATTCATTGTATTACGTTGAATTCAAGTAGAGTATAAGTATTTAGAGTACGATTCATTGCATAATAAGTTATTTTAACTGAATACAAGTAATTGTGTGAGAATTCAATAAGTTTTTATTGTATTTGAAGAGAATATATATAATTTGACTTTAATATTGTCTATATGAAGGTTTTTTAACATAATACTCTGATTACACACCTAATGTTTGCTATATTATTGTATTTCAGTCGAAAAATGATATGTGGTGATCTATTAGGGACATTTGATTGCGTTTTAATATAATACCTATAATTATACATCTTTTTATTAGTATATCGATCTATTTTAGGAGAATAGGCTCTTTTAGAGACTGATTTATGATATATCAATACTTTGAGTTGAATAGTGATATTTTTGCAATTATTCATTGCATTACGTTGAATTCAAGTAGAGTACAAGCATTTAGAGTATGATTCATTGCATAATATGTTATTTTAACTGAATACAAACAATTGTGAGAGTATTCAATTAATTTTTAATATATTTGAAGAGAATATATGCAATTTAATTTTAATCTTGTCTCTATGCAGTTTTTTAATATAATACTCAGATTACAAACCTAATATTTGTATAATTACACTTTAATTTGTCAGTATATCGATTAATTTTAAGAGAATAGGATCTTTTAACTGAGTACAAGCAATTGTGTGAGTATTCAATTAATTTTTATTGTGTTTGAAGAGAATATATGCAATTTTACTTTAATCTGGTCTACTTAAAGGTTTTTTAATATAATTCTCTGATTACACAACTAATGTTTGCTATATTATTGTATTTTAGTCGAAAAATAATATGTGGTGATTTATTAGGAACATTTGATTGCATTTTAATATAATATCTATAATTATACATCTTTGTATTAGCATATCGATCAACTTTAAGAGATTAGGCTCTTGTAGGAACTGATTTATGACATATCAATGCAATTGAGTAGAATAGTAATATTTTTACGGCTATTTATTGCATTACGTTGAATTTAAGTAGAGTACAAGTATTTAGAGTACGATTCATTGCATAATAAGTTATTTTAACTGAATACATGTAATTGTGACAGTATTCAATTAGTTTTTAATGTATTTGAAGAGAATATATGCAATTAGATTTTAATCTTGTCTATATGAAGATTTTTTAACATAATACTCTGATTACATATCGAATATTTGCTATATTGTTGTATTTCAGTCAAAAAATGATATGTGGTGATCTATTAGGGACATTTGACTGTATTTTAATATAATACCTACAATTATACATATATTTGTTAGTATATCAATCAATTTTAAGAGAACAGACTCTTTTAGGGACTAATTTATGATATATCAATACAGTTGAGTTGAATAGTGATGTTTTTGCAACTATTCTTTTCATTACGTTGAATTTAAGTGGAGTACAAGCATTTAGCGTACGATTTACTGCATAATAAGTTATTTTAACTGAATACGAGCAATTGTGAGAGTGTTCAATTAGTTTTACTGTATTTGAAGAGAATATATGCCATTTGATTTTCATCTTGTCTATATGAATATTTTTTTAATATAATACTCTGATTACAAACCTATTGTTTACTATAATTACACATCTATTTATCATTATATCGATCAATTTTAGGAGAATAGGCTTTTTTAGGATCTGATTTATGACATATCCATAAATTTGAGTTGAATAGTGATGTTTTTGCAGTTATTCATTGCATTACATTGAATTCAAGTAGAGTACAAGCATTTAGAGTACGATTTAATGTATAATAAAGTATTTTAACGAATACAAGCAATTGTATAAGTATTCAATTAGTATTATTGTATTTGAAGAGAATATATGCAATTTGACTTTAACCTTGCCTATATGAAGGTTTTCTAACATAATACTCTGATTACACACCTAATATTTACTATATTATTATTTTTCAGTCGAAAAATGATACGTGGCGATCTATTAGGGACATTTGATTACGTTTTAATTTAATACCTATAATTTTACATCTTTTTGTTAGTATATTAATCAATTTTAAGAGAATAGGCTCTTTTAGAAACTGATTTATGACATCAATACAGTTGAGTTGAATAGTGCTATTTTTGCGGCTATTCATTGCATTACGTTAAATTCAAGTAGAGTACAAGCATTTACAGTATGATTTATTGCATAATAAGTTATTTAACTGAATACATGCAATTGTGAGATTATTCAATTAGTTTTTAATGTATTTGAAGAGAATATATGCAATTTGACTTTAAACTTGCCTATATGAAGGATTTCTAACATAATACTCTGATTCATTTAATTGCATTTTAATGTAATACCTATAATTATACATCTTTTTATTAGTATATCGATCTATTTTAGGAGAATAGGCTCTTTTAGAGACAGATTTATGACATATCAATACTTTGAGTTGAATAGTGATATTTTTGCAATTATTCATTGCATTATGTTGAATTCAAGTAGAGTACAAGCATTTAGAGTATGATTCATTGCATAATAAGTTATTTAACTGAATACATGCAATTGTGAGATTATTCAATTAGTTTTTAATGTATTTGAAGAGAATATATGCAATTAGATTTTAATCTTATCTATATGAAGGTTTTTTAACATAATACTCTGATTATAAATCTAATGTTTCTATAATTACACATCTATTTGTCTGTATATCGATCAATTATAAGAGAATAGGTTCTTTTATGATCTTATTTATGACATATCAATAAATTTGAGTTGAATAGTGATGCTTTTGCAGCTATTCATTACATTACGTTGAATTCTAGTGAAGTACAAGCATTTAGAGTACGATTCATTGCATAATAAGTTATTTTAACTGAATACAAGCAATTGTGTGAGTATTCAATTATTTTTTAATATATTTGAAGGGAATATATGCAATTTGATTTTAATCTTGTCTATATAAAGATTATTTAACATAATACTCTTATTATAAACCTAATATTTGCTATAATTACGCATCTATTTGTCAGTGTATCAATCAATTTTAATAGAATAGGCTTTTTTACAGTCTGATTTATGACATATCAATGAATTTGAGTTGAATAGTGATGTTTTTGCAGCTATTCATTGCATTACTTTGAATTCAAGTGGAGTACAAGAATTTAGAGTACGGTTCATTGCATAATACAGTATTTTAACTGAATACAAGCAATTGTATGAGTATTCAATTAGTTTTTATTGTATTTATAGAGAATATATGTAATTTGACTTTTATCTTGTTTATATGAAGGTTTTTTAACATAATACTCTGATTACACACCTAATGTTTGCTATATTACTGTATTTCAGTCGACAAATGATATGTGGCAATCTATTAGGGACATTTGATTGCATTTTAATGTAATACCTACAATTATACATCTTTTTGTTGGTATATCAATCAATTTTAAGAGAATAGGCTCTTTTAGGGACTGATTTATGACATATCAATGCAGTTGAGTTAAATAGTGATATTTTTGTGGCTATTCATTGCATTACGTTGAATTCAAGTGGAGTACAAGCATTTAGAGTACGATTCATTGCATATTATGTTATTTTAACTGAATACAAATAATTGTGTGAGTATTCAATTAGTTTTTAACATATTGGAAGAGAATATATGTAATTTGACTTTTATCTTGTCTATATGAAGGTTGTTTAACATAATACTCTGATTACACACCTAATGTTTGCTATATTGATGTATTTCAGACTAAAAATGATATTTGGCGATCTATTAGGGACATTTGATTGTATTTTAATGTAATACCTATAATTCCACATCTATTTATCAGTATATTGATCAATTTTAAGAGAATAAGCTCATTTAGGGTCTGATTTATGACATATCAATGAATTTGAGTTGAATAGTGATGTTTTTGCAGCTATTCATTGCATTATGTTGAATTTAAGTAGAGTACAAGTATTTAGAGTACGATTCATTGCATAATAAGTTATTTTAACTCAATACAAGCAATTGTGTGAGTATTCAATTAGTTTTTTTTTTGTATTTGAAGGTTTTTTAACATAATTCTCTGATTACACAACTAATGTATACTATATTATTGTATTTCAGTCAAAAAATGATTTGTGATATTCTATTGTGTTTTAATGTAACACCTACAATTGTACATTTTTTTGTTAATATATCAATCAATTTTAAGAAATAGGCTCTTTTATGGACTGATTTATGACATATCAATGTATTTGAGTTCAATAGTAATATTTTTGTGGCTATTCATTACATTACATTGAATTCAAGTGGAGTACAAGCATTTAGAGTTCGATTCACTGCATAATAAGTTATTTTAACTGAATACATGCAATTGTTAGTGTATTCAATTAGTTTTTAATGTATTTGAAGAGAATATATGCAATTAAATTTTAATCTTGTCTATATGAAAGTTTTTTAACATAATACTCTGATTACACACCAAATATTTCTATAATTACACATCTATTTGTCAGTATATTAAAAAATTTTAAGAGAATAGGCCCTTTTGGGGTCTGATTTATGACATATCAATGACTTTGAGTTGAATAATATTTTTGCAGCTATTCATTGCATTACATTGAATTCAAGTTGAGTACAAGCATTTAAAGTACGATTCATTGCATAATAAATTATTTTAACTCAATACAAGCAATTGTGTGAGTATTTAATTAGTTTTTATTGTATTTGAAGAGAATATATATGCAATTTGACTTTAATCTTGTCTATATGAAGGTTTTTTAACATAATACTCTGATTACACACCTAACGTTTTCTATATTATTGTATTTCAGTTGAAAAATGATATGTGGCAATCTATTAGGGACATTTGATTGCATTTTAATATAATACATAGAATTATACATCTTTTTGTTAGTATATCATCAATTTTAAGAGAATAGGCTCTTTTAGGGACTGATTTAGGACATATCAATACAGTTGAGTTGAATAGTGATGTTTTTATGGTTATTCATTGCGTTACATTGAATTCAAGTAGAGTACGAGTATTTAGAGTACGATTCAGTACATAATAAGTTATTTTAATTAAATACAAGTAATTTTGTGAGTATTCAGTTTGTTTTTAATATATTTGAAGAGAATATATGCAATTTGACTTTAACCTTGTCTATATGAAGGTTTTTTTAATATAATACTATGATTACACACTTAATGTTTGCTATATTAATGTATTTCTATCTAAAATTGATATTTGGTGATCAATTAGGGACATTTGATTGCGTTTTAATGTAACACCTACAATTATATATCTTTTTGTAAGTATGTCGATCAATTTAAAGAGAATAGGCACTTTTAGGGTTGATTTATGACATATCAATGAAGTTGAGTTGAATAGTATTGTTTTTGCGGCTATTCATTGCATTACGTTGAATTCAAGTGGAGTACAAGCGTTTAGAGTACGATTCATTGCGTTATAAGTTATTTTCACTGAATACAAGCAATTGTGTTAGTATTCAATTAGTTTTTAATGTATTTGAAAAGAATATATGCTATTTGACTTTAATCTTATCTATATGAAGGTTTTTTAACAAAATACTCTGATTACACACCTAATATTTGCTTCATTGATGTATTTCAATCTAAAATTGATATTTGGCAATTTATTAGGAAGATTTGATTGTATTTTAATGAAATACCTATAATTACACATCTATTTATCAGTATATCGATTTAGTTTAAGAGAATAGGCTCTTTTAGGATCTGATTTGTGACATATCAATGAATTTTAGTTGAATAGTGATGTTTTTGCAGTTATTCATTGCATTACATTGAATTCAAATGGAGTACAAGTATTTAGAGTACGATTCATTGCATAATAAGTTATTTTAACTGAATACAAGTAATTGTGTGAGTATTCAATTAGTTTTCAATGTATTTGAAGATAATATATGCAATTTGACTTTAATCTTGTCTATATAAAGGTTTTTTAACATAATACTCTGATTACAAACCTAATGCTTTCTATATTGATGTATTTCAATCGAAAATTAATATTTGGCGATCTATTAGGGACATTTGATTGCGTTTTAATGTAATACCTATAAATATAATTCAGCATAATCATAAAAAATAAAAAAATTTAATGTAATACCTATAATTACACATCTATTTGTCAACATATAGATTAATTTTAAGAGAATAAGCTCTTTTGAGTCTGATTTATGACATATCGATAAATTTACATTTTTGTAGTTATTCATTGCATTACGTTGAATTCAAGTGGAGTACAAGCATTTAGAGTATGATTCATTGCATAACATGTTATTTTAATTGAATACAAGCAATTGTGAGAGTATTCAACTAGTTTTTATTATATTCGAAGAGAATATTTGCAATTCGACTTTGATCTTGTCTATATGAATGATTTTTAACATAATACTCTGATTACACACCTAATATTTGCTATATTGATATATTTCAATCTAAAACTGATATTTAGCGTTCTATTAGAGACATTTGGTTGTATTTTAATGTAATGCCTATAATTACTCATCTGTTTATCAGTATATCGATCACTTTTAAGAGAATAGGCTCTTTTAGGGTCTGATTTACGACATATCAATGAATTTTAGTTGAATAGTGACGTTTTTGCAGCTATTCATTCTATTACGTTGAATTCAAGTGGAGTACAAGTATTTAGAGAACGATTAATTGCGTAATAAATTATTTTAATTCAATACAAGCAAATGTGTGAGTTGTTAATTAGTTTTTATTGTATTTGAATAGAATATATGTAATTTTACTTTAATCTTATCTATATGAAGGTTTTTTAACATAATACTCTGATTACAAACCTAATGTTTGCTATGTTGGTGTATTTCAATCGAAAATTAATATTTGGCAATCTATTAGGGACATTTGGTTGTATTTTAATGTAATACCTTTAATTATGCATTTATTTGTCAGTATATCGATCAATGTTAGGAGAATAAGCTCTTCCAGGGTCTGATTTATGATATAATAGTGAATTTGAGTTGAATAGTGATGTTTTTGCAGCTATTCATTGAATTACGTTGAATTCATGTGGAGCACAAACAGTTAGAGTACGATTCATTGCATAATAAGTTATTTTAACTGAATACAAGCTGTTGTGTGAGTATTCAATTAGTTGTTATTGTATTTAAAGAGCATATATGCAATTTAACTTTAATCTTGTCTATATGAAAGTTTTTTAACAAAATACTCTGATTACACACCTAATATTTGCTTCATTGATGTATTTCAATCTAAAATTGATACTTGGCAATTTATTAGGAACATTTGATTGCATTTTAATAAAATACCTATAATTACACATCTATTTATCAGTATATCGATTTAGTTTAAGAGAATAGGCTCTTTTAGGATCTGATTTGTGACATATCAATGAATTTTAGTTGAATAGTGATGTTTTTGCAGTTATTCATTGCATTACATTGAATTCAAATGGAGTACAAGTATTTAGAGTACGATTCATTGCATAATAAGTTATTTTAACTGAATACAAGTAATTGTGTGAGTATTCAATTAGTTTTCAATGTATTTGAAGATAATATATGCCATTTGACTTTAATCTTGTCTATATGAAGGTTTTTTAACATAATACTCTGATTACAAACCTAATGCTTTCTATACTGATGTATTTCAATCGAAAATTAATATTTGGCGATCTATTAGGGACATTTGATTGCGTTTTAATGTAATACCTATAATTACACATCTATTTGTCAACATATAGATTAATTTTAAGAGAATAAGCTCTTTTGGGGTCTGATTTATTATATATCGATGAATTTGAGTTGAATAGTGATATTTTTGCAGCTATTTATTGCATTACATTGAATTCAAGTAGCGTACAAGCATTTAAAGTATGATTCATTGCATAATAAGTTATTTTAACTGAATAAAAGTAATTGTGTGAGTATTCAATTAGTTTTTAATATATTTATAGAGAATATATGTAATTTGACTTTAATCTTGTCTATATAAAAGTTTTTTAATATATTATTCTGATTACACACCTAATGTTTACTATATTGACGTATTTCAATCGAAAATTGATATGTGGCGATCTATTAGGGACATTTGATTGCTTTTTAATGTAATACCTATAATTACACATCTATTTCTCAGTATATCGATCAATTTAAGAAAATAGGCTCTTTTAGGGTCTGATTTATGATATATCAATGAATTTGAGTGGAATAGTAACGTTTTTGCAGCTATTCATTGCTTTACGTCGCATTCAAGTGGAGTACAAGTATTTAGAGAACGATTCATTGCATAATAAGTTATTTTAACTGAATACAAGCAATTGTGTGAGTATTCAGTTAGTTTTTATTATTTTGGAAGAGAATATTTGCAATTTGACTTTAATCTTGTCTATATGAAGGTTTTTTAACATAATACTCTAATTACAAACTTAATGCTTTCTATATTGATATATTTCAATCAAAAATTATTATTTGGCGATCTATTAGGGACATTTGATTGTGTTTTAATGTAATACCTATAATTACACATCTATTAGTTAGTATATTGATCAAATTTAAGAGAATAGGCTCTTTTAAGGTCTAATTTATGACATATCAACGAATTTTAGTTGAATAGTGAGGTTTTTACAGCTATTCATTGCATTACGTTGAATTCAAGTAGAGTACAAGTATTTAGAGTACGATTCATTGCATAATAAATTATTTCAACTGAATACAAGCAATTGTGTAAGTATTCAATAACGTTTTATTATATTTGAAGAGAATATATGTAATTTGACTTTAATTTTATCTATATAAAGGTTTTTTAACATTATACTCTGATTACACACCTAATGTTTGCTATATATGTGTATTTCAGTCAAAAAATGTTATGTGGCGATTTGTTATGGACATTTGATTACATTTTAATATAATAACTACAATTATACATCTATTTATCTGTATATCGATCAATATTAAGAGAATAAGTACATTTGGTCTGATTTATAATATATCAATGAATTTGAGTTAAATAGTGATGTTTTTGCTGCTATGCGTTGCATTACGTTGAATTCAGGTGAAGTACAAGCATTTAGAGTACAATTCATTGCATAATAAGTTATTTTAACTGAATACAAGCAATTGTGTGAGTATTCATTCAGTTTTTATTGTATTTGAAGTGAATATTTGCACTTTGACTTTAATCTTGTCTATTTGAAGGTTTTTAAGTTTTAAGAGAATAGCTCTTTTCGGTCTGATTTATGACATATGAATGAATTTGAGTTGAATAGAGATTTTTTTGTAGCTATTCATTGCATTACGCTGAATTCAAAAGGAGTACAAGCATTTAGAGTACGATTCATTGCATAATAAGTTATTTTAACTGAATACAAGCAATTGTGCGAGTATTCAATTAGTTTTTACTGTATTTGAGGAGAATATATGCAATTTGACTTTAAACGTGTCTATATGAAAGTTTCTTAACATAATACTGTGATTACACACCACCTAATGTTTGCTATATTGATGTGTTTCAGTCGAAAAATGATATGCGGCAATCTATTTGGGATATTTGATTGTGTTTTAATGTAATATCTATAATTTAACATCTATTATAATGTAAGAGAATAAGCTCTTTTCGGTCTGATTTATGACATATGAATGAAGTTGAGTTGAATAGTGATATTGTTGCAGCTATTCATTGCATTACGTTGAATTCAAGTGGAGTACTAGCATTTAGAGTTTGATTCATTGTATAATAAGTTATTTCAACTGAATAAAAAAATTGTGTGAGTATTCAATTAGTTTTTAATGTATTTGAAGAGAATATATGCAATTTAACTTTATCTTGTCTATATGAAGGTGGTTTAACATAATATTCTGATTGCACAACTAATGTTTGCTATATTGACGTATTTCCATTGAAAATTAATATGAGGCGATCTATTGGGGATATTAGATTGCGTTTTAATGTAATACCTATAAGTACACATCTATTTCTCATCATATCGATCAATGTTAAGAGAATAGGCTCTTTTAGGGTTTGATTTATGAGATCAATGAATCTGAGTTGAATTGTAACGTTTCTGCAGCTATTCATTGCATTACGTTGAATTCAAGTGGAGTACAAGCATTTAGAGTACGATTCATTGCATAATAAATTATTTTAACTGAATACAAGCAATTGTGCGAGTATTCAATTAGTTTTTTTTGTATTTGAAGAGAAGATGCGCAATTTGACTTTAATCTTGTCTATATGAAGGTTTTTTAACATAATACTCTGATTACACACGTAATATTTGCTATATCGATGTATTTCAATCGAAAATTGTTATTTGACGATCTATTAGGATTATTTGATTGCGTTTTATTGTAATACCTATAATTACACATCTATTTATTTGTATATCGATTAATTGTAAGAGAATAGGTGCTTTTAGCGACTGATTTATGATAGACTGTAGAATTTGAGTTGAATAGTGATGTTTTTTTAGCTATTTATTGCAATACGTTGAATTCAAGTGAAGTACAAGCATTTAGAGTACGATTCATTGCATAATAAGTTATTTTAACTGAATACAAGTAATTGTGTAAGTATTCAATTAGTTTTTAATGTATTTGAAGAGAATATATGCAATTTGACTTTAATTTTGTCTATATAAAGGTGGTTTAACGTAATACTCTGATTACACACCTAATGTTTGCTATATCGATGTATTTCAGTCGAAAAATAATATGAAAGAATTTGAGTTGAATAGTGATGTTTTTTGCAGCTATTCATTGTATTACGTTGAATTCCAAAGGAGTACGAGCATTTTGAGAACGATTCATTGCATAATAAGTTATTTTAACTGAATACAAGCAATTGTGTAAGTATTCAATTAGTTTTTATTATTTTGGAAGAGAATATTTACAATTTGACTTTAATCTTGTCTATATGAAAGTTTTTTAACATAATACTCTGATTACAAACTTAATGCTTTCTATATTGATGTATTTCAGTCAAAAATTGATATTTGGCGATCTATTAGGGACATTTGATTGCGTTTTAATGTAATACCTATAATTACACATCTATTAGTTAGTATATTGATCAAATTTAAGAGAATAGGCACTTTTAGGGTCTGATTTATGACATATTAATGAATTTGAGTTGAAAAGTGATGTTTTTGTAGCTATTCATTGTATTATGTTGAATTCAAGTGCAGTACAAGCATTTAGAGTATTATTCATTGAATAATAAGTTATTTTAACTGAATCCAAGCAATTGTGTGAGTATTCAATTATTTTTTAATGTATTTGAGGAGAATATATGCAATTTGACTTTAATTGTGTCTATATGAAAGTTTCTTAACATAATACAGTGATTACACGCCTATTGTTTGCTATATTGATGTATTTCAGTCGAAAAATGATATGTGGCGATCTATTTGGGACATTTGATTGCGTTTTAATGCAATACCTATAATTTAACATCTATTTGTCAGCATATCGATCAATTTTAAGAGAATATGCTCTTTTAGGGTCTGATTTATGACATATCAATGAATTTGAGTTGAATAGTGATATTTTTGTATCTATTCATTGCATTTTTTTTTTTTTTTGTAGCTATTCATTGCATTTCTTTGCATTCAAGTGGAGTACAGGCATTTAGTGTACGATTCATTGCATAATAAGTTCTTTCAATTGAATACAAACAATTGTGTGAGTATTCAATTAATTTTTATTGTATTTAAAGAGAATATATGCAATTTGACTTTAATCTTGTCTATATGAAGGTTTTTTAACGTAATACTCTGATTACACACCTAATGTTTGCTATATTGATGTATTTCAATTGAAAATTGATATTTGGCGATCTATTATGATTATTTGATTGCGTTTTAATATAATACCTATAATTACACATCTATTTATCAGTATATCAATTAAGTTTAGGGGAATAGGCTCTTTTAAGGTCTGATTTATGACATATCAATAAATGTAAGTTGAATAGTGATGTTTTTGCAGCTATTCATTGCATTACGTTTAATTCAAGTGGAGTACAAGTATTTAGAGTACGGTTTATTACATAATAAGTTATTTTAACTGAATATAAGCAATTGTGTGAGTATTCAATTAGTTTTTTAACATAATACTCTGATTACACTCCTAATATTTGCTATATTGATGTATTTCAGTCGAAAATTGATATTTGACAATATTTTAGAATTATTTGATTGCGTTCTGTTGTAATACCTATAATTACACATCTGTTTATCAGTATATCGATTAATTTTAAGAGAATAAGCTCTTTTAGGGACTGATTTATGACATATCATAGAATTTGAGTTGAATAGTGATGATTTTGCAGCTATTCATTGCATTAAGTTGAATTCAAGTGGAGTACAAGTATTTAGGGTACGATTCATTGCATAATAAGTTATTTTAACGAAATACAAGCAATTGTGTGAGTATTCAATTAGTTTTTAATATATTTAAAGAGAATATATGCAATTTGACTTTAATCTTGTCTATATGAAGGGTTTTTAACATAATACTCTAGTTACACACCTAATGTTTGTTATATTGATATATTTCAGTAGAAAAATGATATGTGGCGATCTATTAGAGACATTTGATTGCATTTTAATGTAATACCTATAATTACACCTCTATTTGTCAGTATATTAATCAATATTAAGCGACTAAGCTCTTTTAGGGACTGATTCAAGACATATCAATGAATTTGAGTTGAATAGTGATATTTTTGCAGCTATTCATTGCATTACGTAGAATTCAAGTGGAGTACAAGCAGTTAGAGTACTTTTCATTACATAATAAGTTATTTTAACTGAATAAAATCATTGTGTGAGTATTCAATTAGTTTTTATTGTATTCGAAAAGAATATTTGCAATTTGACTTTGATCTTGTCTATATGAATGTTTTTTAAAATAATACTCTAATTCAATAACTAATATTTGCTATATTGATGTATTTTAATCTAAAATTTATATTTGGATATCTATTAGGGACTTTTGAATGTATTTTAATGTAATACCAATAATTACATATCTATTTATCAGTATATCGCTTAATTTTAAGAGTATTGGCTCTTTTAGGGTCTGATTTTTGACATATGAATGAATTGGAGTTGAAGAGTAATATTTTTGCTGCTAATCATTGTATTTCGTTGAATTCAGGTGGAGTACAAGCATAGAGTATAATTCATTGCATAATAAGTTATTTTAACTGAATACAAGCAATTGTGTGAGTATTCAATTAGTTTTTGTTGTATTTGAAAAGAATATATGTAATTTGACTTTAATCTTGTCTATATGAAAGTTTTTTAACATAATACTCTGATTACACACCTAGTGTTTTCAGTCGAAAAATGATATGTGGCGATCTATTAGGGACATTTGATTGCGTTTTAATATAATACCTACAAGTATACATTTTTTTGTTAATATATAGATTAAGTTTAAGAGAATATGCTGTTTTAGGGACTGATTTATGACATATCGATGAACTTAAGTTAATAGTGATGTTTTTGCAGGTATTCATTGCATTACGTTGAATTCAAGTGGAGTACAAGCATTTATAGTACGATTCATTATATAATAAGTTATTTTAACTGAATACAAATAATTGTGTGAGTATTCAATTAGTTTTTATTGTATTTGAAGAGAATATATGTAATTTGACTTTAATATTGTCTATATAAAGATTTTTTTAACATTATACTCTGATTACACACCTAATATTTGCTATATTTATATATTTCAGTCAAAAAATAATATGTGGCGATCCATAAGAGATATTTGATTGCTTTTTAAAATAATATCTCGTTGAATTCAAGTGGAGTACAAGCATTTAGAGTATAATTTATTGCATAATAAGTTAGTTTAAATGAATACAAGCAACTGTGTGAGTATTCAATTAGTTTTTATTGTATTTGAAGAGAATATATGTAATTTGACTTTGATCTTATCTATAAGAAAATTTTTTAATATTATACTCTGATTAGACACCTAATATTTGCTATATTACTGTATTTCAATCGAAAATTGATATTTGGCAATCTATTAGGGACATTTGATTACATTTTAATATAATACCTACAATTACACATTTTTTTGTAAGTATATCAATCAATTTTAAGAGAACAGACTCTTTTACTGACTTATTTATGACCTATCAATGAATTTGAGTTGAATAGAGATATTTTTGCAGCAATTCATTGCATTACGCTGAATTCAAGTGGAGTACAAGCATTTAGAGTATGATTCATGGCATAGTAAGTTATTTTAACTGCATACAAGCAATTGTGTGAGCAAGCAATTAGTTTTTATTGTATTTGAAAAGAGTATATGCAATTTGACTTTGATCTTATCTATATAAAGGTTTTTTAATATTATATTTTTATTACACTCCTAATATTTTCTATATTGATGTATTTCAATCGAAAATTGATATTTAGAGATCTATTAGGGACATTTGGTTGCGTTTTAACGTAATACCTATAATTACACATCTTTTTATTAGTATATCGATCAATTGTAAGAGTATTGACTTTTTTAGGGACTGATTTATGACATATCAATGAATTTGAGTAGAATAGTGATGTTTTTGTAGCTATTCATTGCATTAAGTTGAATTCAAGTGGAGTATAAGCATTTAGAGTACGATTCACTGCATAATATATTATTTTAACTTAATACGAGCAATTGTGTGAGTATTCAATTAGTTCTTATTGTATTTGAAGAGAATATATGCAATTGACCTTTGAGCTTGTCTATATGAAGGTTTTTTAACGTAATACTCTGATTACTCACCTAATATTTACTATATTATTATATTTTAAATGCAAATTGATATTTGGCGATCTATTAGGGACATTTCATTGCATTTTAATTTATCAGTATATCAATTAATTTTAAGAGAATAGGCTCTTTTTGAGGCTGATTTTTGACATATCAATGAATTTGAGTTGAATAGTGATGTTTTTGCAGCTATTCATTGCATTACGTTGAATTCAAGTAGAATACAAGCATTTAGAGTATGATTCATTGTATAATAAGTTATTTTAATTGAATACAAGAAATTGTGTGAGTATTCAATAGTTTTTTTCGTATTTGAAGAAAATATATGCAATTTAATTTTGACCTTGTCTATACGGAAGTATTTTAACATAAAACTCTGATTACACAATTAATATTTGCTATATTGATGTACTTCAATCGAAAATTGATATTTGGCGATCTATTCGAGACATTTGATTGAGTTTTAATGAAATACTTATAAGTACACATTTTTTTGTCAGTGAATTGATCAATTTTAAGAAATTAGGATGTTTTAAAGATAGATTTATGACATACGAATGAATTTGAGTTTAATGATGATGTTTTACAGCTATTTGTTGTATTATATTGAATTCAAGTGGAGTACAAGCATTTACAGTACGATTTATTACATAATAAGTTATTTTAACTGAATACAAGCAATTGTATGAGTATTCAATTAGTTGTTATATTTGAAGAGAATATAAGCAATTTGAATTTGATATTGTCTATATGAAGGTATTTTACCATAATACTCAGATTACACGATTAATATTTACTGTATTGATGTATTTTAACCGAAAATCGATATTTGGCATCTATTAGGGACTTTCGATTGTATTTTAATGTAATACCTATAAATATATATCTTTTTCTCAGTATATCGATTATTTTTAAGAGAATAGGCACTTTTAGGAACTAATTCATGACATATCAAAGAATTTAATTTGAATAGTGATGTTTTTGCAGCTATTCATTGCATTACATTAGATTCAAGTGGAGTACAAGCATTTAGAGTACGATTCATTACATAATAAGTTATTTTAACTGAATACAAGCAATTCTGTGAGTATTCAATTAGTTTTTATTATAGTTGAAGAGAATATATATAATTTGACTTTGATCTTGTCTATATGAAGATTTTTAAACATTATACTCTGATTACACCTAATATTTGCTATATTGATGTATTTCAAAAGAAAATTAATATTTGGCAATCTATTAGGGACATTTGATTGCGTTTAATATAATACCTATAATTATACAACTTTTTGTGAGTATATCGATCAATTTTAAGAGAATAGGCTCTTTTAGGAACTGATTTATGACATATCAATGAATTTGAGTTGAATAGTGATGTTTTTGCAGCTATTCATTGCATTACGTTGAATTCAAGTGGAGTACAAGTATTTAGAGTACGATTCATGGAATAATGAATTATCTTAACTGAATACAAGCAATTGTGTGAGTATTTAATTAATTTTTATTGTATTTGAAGAGAATATATGCAATTTGCCTTTGATCTTATCTATATGAAGATTTTTTAACATAATACTCTGATTACACATCTAATGTTTGCTATATTATTGTATTTCAATTGAAAATTGATATTTGACGATCTATTAAGGACATTTGATTGCATTTTAATATAATGCCTACCATTACATATTTTTTATCAGTATATCAATCAATTTTAAGAGAATAGGCCCTTTTAGAGACTAATTTTTGATATATCAATGAATTTGAGTTGAATAGTGATATTTTTGCAGCTATTCTTTGCATTACATTGAATTCAAGTGGAGTACAAGCATTTAGTGTACGTTTTTTATATAATAAGTTATTTTAACTAAATACAAGCAATTATATGAGTATTCAATTAGTTGTTATTGTATTTGAAGAGAATATATGTAATTTGACTTTGATCTTGTCTATATGAAGGTTTTTTAACATAATACTCTGATTACATGAGTAATAATTGCTATATTGATGTATTTTAATCGAAAATCAATTTTGGCATCTATTAGTGCAATACCTACAAATACATATCTTTTTGTCAGTATATCGATCAGTTTTAAGAGAATAGACACTTTTAGGAACTGATTCATGACATATCAATGAATTTAAGTTGAATAGTGATGTTTTTGCAGTTATTCATTGCATTACATTAAATTTAAGATGAGTACAAGCATTCAGCGTACGACTCATTACATAATAAGTTATTTTAACTGAATACAAAAAACTTATGTGAGTATTCAATTAGTTTTTTTGTATTTGAAGAGAATATATGTAATTTAACTTTGATCTTGTCTATATGAAGGTTTTTTAATATAATACTCTGATTGCACACCTAATATTTATTATATTGATATATTTCATTCGAAAATTAATATTTGGCAATGTATTAGAGATATTTTATTGTGTTTTAATATAATACTTACAATTACACATCTTTTTATCAATATATCGATTAATTTTAAGAGAATAGGCTCTTTTAGAGACTAATTTTTGACATATCAATAAATTTGAGTTGAATAGTGATATTTTTGCAACTATTAATTACATTATATTGAATTTAAGTAGAGTACAAATATTTAGAATATGATTCATTGCATAATAAGTTATTTTAACTGAATACAAGTAATTGTGTGAGTATTCAATTAGTTTTTATTGTATTTGAAGAGAATATATGCAATTTCACTTTGATCTAGTCTATACGATGGTATTTTAACATAATACTCTGATTACACAACTAATATTTTCTATAATGATGTATTTCAATCGAAAACTGATGTTTGGCGATCTATTAGGGATATTTTTTCGAGTTTTAATGTAATACCTACAATTATGTATTTTTTTGTCAGTATATCGATGAAGTTTAAGAGAATAGGCTATTTTAGAGATTATTTTATGATATATCTATGAATTTGAGTTGAATAGTGATGTTTTTGCAGCTATTCATCGCATCACGTTGAATTCAAGTGGAGTACAACCATTTAGAGTACGATTCATTTCATAAGAAGTTAGTTTAACTGAATACAAGCAATTGTGTGAGTATTTAATTAGTTTTTTTTGTATTTGAAGAGAATATACGCAATTTGATTTTGATCTTATTTATATGAAAGTTTTTAAACATAATACTCTGATTACACATATAATGTTTGCTATATTTATGTATTTCAATCAAAAATAGATATTTGGCGATTTATTAGGGATATTTAATTGCGTTTTAATGTATTACCTATAAGTACATATTTTTTATTAGTACATCGATCACTTTTAAGAGAATAAGATCTTTTAGAGACTGATTTATGACATATAAATAAATTTTAATTGAATGGTGATGTTTTTGCAGCTATTCATAGCATTATGTTGAATTCAAGTATGATTTATTACATAATAAGTTATGTAAACTGAATGCTTGCCATTATATGAGTATTCATTTAGTTTTTATTATATTTGAAAATAATATAAGCAATTTGACTTTGATATTGTTTATATGAAGGTATTTTAACATAATAGTCAGATTACACAATTAATATTTGCATTATTGATATATTTTAATCAAAAATCAATATTTGGCATCTTTTAGGGACATTTGATTGCATTTTAATATAATACCTATAATCATACATCTTTTTGTCAATATATCGATTAATTTTAAGAGAATAGGCACTTTTAGGGACTGATTTATGATATATCAATGAATTTGAGTTGAATAGGCTCTTTTTGAATTGTTGTATTTGAAGAAAAAATATATGCAATTTGACTTTGATCTTATCTATATGAATGTATTTTAACATAATACTTTAATTACACAACTAATATTTCCAATAATGATGTATTTCAATCGTATATTGATATTTGGTGATCTATTAAAGACATTTGATTTAGTTTTAATATAATACCTATAATTATATATCTTTTTGTCAGTATATCGATCAAGTTTAAGAGAATAGGATCTTTTACAGACTGACTTTTGACATATCAATGAATTTGAGTTAAATAGTGATGTTTTTGCAACTATTCATTACATTACATTGAATTCAAGTGGAGTATAAATATTTAGAGTACGATTCATTGCATAATAAGCTATTTTAACTGAATAAAAATAATTGTGTGAGTATTCAATTAGTTTTTATTGTATTTGAAGAGAAAATATATAATTTCACTTCGATCTTGTCTATACGAAGATATTTTAACATCATACTTTCATTACACAACTAATTTTTCTATAATAATGTATTTTAATCGAAAATCGATATTTGGTGATCTATTAGGGATATTTGATTGAGTTTTAATATAATATCTACAATTATACATATTTTTGTCAGTATATATCTGTCAAGTTTAAGAGTATAGGCTATTTTAGAGACTGTTTTATGATATATATATGAATTTGAGTTAAAAAAAAAAATCTATGAATTTGAGTTGAATAGTGTATTTTTATAGCTATTCATTGCATCACATTGAATTCAAATGGAGTACAAGCATTTAGAGCACGATTTATTACATAAGAAGTTATTTTAGTTGAATACAAGCAATTATGTGAGTATTCAATTAGTTTTTATTGTATTTGAATAGGATGTACACAGTTTAATTTTAATCTTATCTATATGAAGGTTTTTAAACATAATACTCTGATTACACACCTAATGTTTGCTATATTGATGTATTTCAATCGAAGTGATTTTAACTGAATACAAGCAATTATGTGAGTATTCAATTAGTTTTTGTTGTATTTAAAGAGAATATATGCAATTTGACTTTGAACTTGTGTATATGAAAGTTTTTTAATATAATACTCTGATTACACAACTAATATTTACTATATTGATGTATTTCAATCGAAAATTTATATTTGGCGATCTATTAGAAATATTTGATTGAGTTCTATTATAATACCTATAAGTACACATCTTTTTGTCTGTATATCAATCAATTGTAAGAGAATATGCTATTTTAGAGGCTGATTTATGACATATTAATGAATTTAGATTAAATAGTGATATTTTTGCAGTTATTCATTGTATTACGTGAAATTTAAGTGTAGTACAAGCACTAAGCATACAATTCACTGTATAATAAATTATTTTAACTGAATCAAGTGATTGTGTGCGTATTCAATTAGTTTTTTTTATATTTGAAGAGAATATATATAATTTGATTTTGATCTTATCTATATAAAGGTATTTTAATATAATACTTAGATTACACAACTAATATTTCCAATAATAATGTATTTCCATTGAACATCGTTATTTGGCGATCTATTTGGGATATTTGATTGTGTTTTAATTTAATACCTGCAATTACACATTTTTTTATCAGTATATCGATAATTTTAAGAGAATACGCTCTTTTAGAGATTGATTTTTGACATATCAATGAATTTGAGTTGAATAGTGATATTTTTACAGCTATTCATTGCATTACATTGAATTGAAGTGAAGTATAAATATTTAGAGTACAATTAATTGTATAATAAGTTATTTTAACTGAATCAAGTGATTGTATGAGTATTTAATTAGTTTTTATCATATTTTAAATGAATATATGCAATTTGACTTTGATCTTACCTATACGAAGGAATTTTAACATAATACTCTGATTACACACTTAATGTTTGCTATGTTGATTTATTTTAATTGAAAATCAATATTTGGCGATCTATTAGGGATATTTAACTGCGTTTTAATGTAATACCTACAATTACATATTTTTTATCAGTATTTTGATTAATTTTAAGTGAATAAGCTTTTTTAGAGACTTTTTATGACATATCAAAGAATTTGAGTTAAATAGTAATGTTCTTACATGCTCTTCATTGTATTATATTGAATTCAAGTAGAGTACAAGCATTTAGAGTATAAATTATTGCATAATAAGTTATTTTAACTGAATACAAGTAATTGTGTGAGTATTTAATTAGTTTTTATTGTTTCTGAAGAGAATATATGTAATTTCACTTTGATCTCGTCTATACAATAGTATTTTAACATGATACTCTGATTACACAACTAATATTTCCTATAATGATGTATTTCCATCAAACATTGATATTTGACGATCTATTTGGTACATTTGATTGTGTTTTAATTTAATACCTGTAATTACATATTTTTTTGTCAGTATATCAATTAATTTTAAGAGAATAGGCTCTTTTAGAGACTGATTTTTATTATATCAATGAATTTAAGTTGAATGTGATATTTTTGCAGCTATTTATTGCATTACGTTGAATTCAAGTGAAGTACAAATATTTAGGGTACTATTCATTGTATAATAAGTTATTTTAATTTAATACAAGCAATTATGTGAGTATTCAAATAGTTTTTATTGTATTGAAATAGAATATATGCAATTTGACTTTGATGTTGTTCACAACTAATGTTTGCTATATTGATGTATTTCAATCGAAAACTGATATTTGAAGATTTATTAAGGACATTGGATAGAGTTTTAATGTAATACCTACAAGTACATATTTTTTTATCGGTATATCGGTCAATTGTAAGAGAATAGGATATTTTAAAGACTGATTTATGACACATGAATAAATTAAAGTTGAATGATAATATTTTTACAAGTATTCATAGAATTATGTTGAATTCAAGTGAAATACAAGCATTTGGAGTATGATTTATTACATAATAACTTATTTTAACTGAATGCTAGCCATTATATGAGTATTCAATTAATTTTTATTATATTTCAAGAGAATATAAGCAATTTGACTTTGATATTGTATATATGAAGGTATTTTAACATAATTCTCTGATTACACGATTAATATTTGCTATATTGATGTATTTTAATCAAAAACTAATTTTTGGCATCTATTAGGGACATTTGATTGTGTTTTAATGTAATAACTATAAATACACATCTTTTTATTAGTATATCGATCAATTTTAGGAGAACAGGCTCTTTTAGGGACTGATTTATGACATATCAATGAATTTAAGTTGAACAGTGATGTTTTTGCCGCTATTCATTGCATTACGTTGAATTCAAGTGGAGTACAAGTGTTTAGAGTACGATTTATTCCATAATAAATTATTTTAACTGAATATAAGTAATTATGTGAGTATTCAATTAATTTTTATTGTATTTAAAGAGAATATATATAATTTAAATTTGATCTTGTCTATATGAAAAAATTTTAACATAATACTCTTATTACACACCTAATATTTGCTATATTGATGTATTTCAATCAAAAAATGATATTTGGCGATCTATTAGGGATATTTGATTGCGTTTTAATGTAATACTTATAATTACACATTTTTTTATCATTATGCGGTTTGCACGCGGTTTGCACCATTTGATTCCGACGGTGAAGAGGCTGATTCCGGCGACGAGGCCCTCCCAAAAGGCGAAGGGAAAGGAAAGGCATGAAGGCGGCGAGTGGACGCCGACCAGACGAGCGCGGCACAAGCACTCACCCCTCCAGAAATCGCTGAGAGAGGCTGGAGATCCGAGTGGGTAGGGAGGATGGTGAGGCGCCCGTCGTTGGCAAATAGAAGAAGCAGGGGAAGCCAAAAAGTCCTGGGGAGCATAGCCAACGAAGGGGAGAGATTTTACCTCCAGGAGGTGAGCAGCCTCTGGCAACAACCACTCCACCTTCATCTCAACATCTCTAACACCTAAACCATCTGTCTGGCGGGGGAGACAGCACTTGTAAGGCGCCCAAGGGAGAGCATAGCTAGGGAGTGGGATAACTACCGAAAGTGGGCCAGGCTTCCCGCCGCAGTCCTCCACTGCCCCCTAGCCAACTGCCATCGGGAGCAACTGCAACTGCACGCCACGGCATCTGCAAAGGCGCCTAAGGGAGAGCTTAGCGAGGGGATAGGATAACTGCCGGAAGTGGTAAGGCTTCCCACCGCAGTCCTCCACCGCCCCCTAGCAAGCCACCGTCGGGAGCAACTACACCTGCACGCCACGGCCTCCTGCAGAAGCCAGCGACGCCTTCTTCTACTTCTCCGGCAGCCGAAAGGGATCACACTGGGGAGGACTGCGGCCATCCGTAAGGCTGCGGGGGCGCTAGTAGCAGGGCGGGTCAACCTGCTGAGATGAAGCCCAAGCTGCCAGAAGGGAGAGGGAGTAGCAAGTTTGGCGGCGAGGAGTTGTCATCCACGGCAAAGCTCTTACCGACGTGAGTGTCGGCCCCGGGGAGAGGAAGTTCGTCGGGCTCGACACCGTGCTGCTCCTCGTTTCTGGTGGCACTGGATCTTCCGGTGGCACTGGATCTTCCGGTGGCACTGGATCTTCCGGCATCCCTGCCAGCCCTAAAGTCCGCCGCCAGCAACACTAAGCAGCCACCTCTAAAGTCCGAGAAGGACAGAGCCACTGCGACAAGCTCCGGTTGGTGACAGCAAGCCAGAACCTCTCCACCACCAAGACCGACCGAGGGGAAGGGCTAGAACACCGGAGAAAGGAGAGAGGGAGGGAGGAAGAGAAGGAGGAGAGTGAGAAGGTTTGCCGACGACTGTCGCCGCCGTCGGCCGCTGCCGGCATCCCTAAGGCCAGCGGCGACAAGGATCTCCAAATTTCCTAGAATGAGAAGCTCTCCAAAAGTGAATTCTAGAGAGAGAGAGAAAACGAAAGGGGTTTAGGGTTTAGGGTTTAGGGTTTAGTGTTTAGGGTTTAGGATTTAGGGGTTAGGGGTTAGGGTTTTAGGGTTTAGAGTTCAGGTTTAGGGTTTAGGGTTTAGGGTTTTAGGGGTTTAAGGTTTAGAGTTTTTTTTTTTTTTTAAGAAATAAAAAGGGGGAGATATTATTCATCGAGCCCCCAACCCGCGAAAGAGGCAAACAACATAGGCCTAAGCCAATACATGATAAAACATAGGGCCAAGGCCCAATACATGAGATAACAAAGGCTATGTAATTATGGTAAGCAAAAGCCCACCACAAACCATACAGCCCAATACACTAGTAGCTAAGAGTTAAAACTAAGGCTCAGGCCAATTAAATGCAACTATTTGGAAGGCCCACTGTGAGAGCGCGGCCCAACAAGAAGCCCAACTATGCCTATCAAGAAAGTCCATGTAACTAGAAGAAGGCCCAGCCCACCACTCTGAAATCATCGGGCACATGCAGAATCCTTCTAACAGCCCATTAAAAGGCCCATTAATTTAATCATTGTTTTCCTCTTCCTCATCTTTCTTATTGGTTCATTCCTTGTGCTTGTGCTAGTTAGAGTCTTGATGTTTATGTAGCATATTTAAATTAGTGTGTAACTAATGAATCTCAATATTGGTTACAAGTTAAACTAGTAAATTTGAAGAGAATAATAGCAAGCTTAAAGATTTGGCTTCGATCAAATATCAATATGTCTTATGTTTATTAAAGAAGCGTTTGATTCAATATTATCTTGATGTTATGTTATGTTATCTAGGGAACACAATGTTTAGTTTAATGATATCTATAAATAATCTTCTATTTGATTATAAAATTATTAATCAAAAGATGACATCTAAATGTCATGACATCGAGATTATATAATATGACATCATAATAACAACGAACCAAACGCCCCCTAAGTATTTTGGTTTAGCACCACCAAAAAAATAAGTCAGCTATATTTAAACTAAGCTTGAATATGAAAGTCTTTACATGATGCAATTAACTTTAAGGATTATCATCATTAATATAAACTCGAGCATCAAAGTGTTTAAGAAAGATTACAAATCAACAGAGTTAATTACCTTTATTTTCTAGTTTATTTAAGTGAGTAGTTATAAAATTGATAATTCTAATATGTGCAAGTATGTGTGAAATTATAAACAATTGGCCTTGTTTGGTTAAATCCTTAAAACTTTCAAAATTCTTTCAAAATTATTTTTATTAATATTTTATAATTATTTCATACAATTTTAAATGTTAAATATTAATTTTATTTTATATTCTACATAAATTTTGATCTTAAAAAATAATTTTATTTCACATCCTACATGTAATTCAATAAAATAAGTTAACTTTATTTTACATCCAATATAATCTTCAATAATAAAATAACTTTATTTCATATCATAATATTCAAAAAAAAAATCTCTCTATCCCAATAAAACTTTAAATATTATTAAAATATATTCCAACAAATGAAGCACAGCATGCTTTGTAATAAATTTAGTCCCATGAGACCCAATCCTATCTAATTTTTTTTAGGGGGATTTACATACAGAACACTGAATTCATCACAAATTAAGCATTTCACCATCTTTTAGTAAATATTACATATATCACACTAAAAAAGAGTGTGATATGTATAATATTTACTAAAAGATGGTGAAATGCGTAATTTGTGATGAATTCAGTGTTCTGTATGTAAATCTCTCTTTTTTTTATGATTCATAAGTTATTATCATATAATTTTTTGGAGGAGAACTCTTTACACATGGTTCTAAAGCTCTTATACTAAACTCAGAATAACCATAAGGCACATAAGCTATCATCATGTTGATCTAAAGTATATATATATATATATATATATTAGGGACCTAACTCTATATATAATTCAATCTAATTTTTATACACCGAAGAAGGTTATCCCTATGTTCTTCAATTGATTCAGCTGTATATGGATATCCATTTTGAGTTGCCCTCATGGTGAGCAAAATATAGAAATTAATGTAACTTATGAGTAAAATTAAAAGATATAAACACTTACATAATTATATACATAAAATCATGTTTTGAGAAGTGAGTGCTAGCTACGTAGAATATGGTAGAAATACGGCTCAAATACATTATGAATTTTCAGCCTAAATATTTATATAAGAAGTTCATTGAATGAGCGAGATGGTGTTAAAACATTTGTTGTAAACATGAATTCGATTAACTAGAACTTAAGGAGAGAAGCAATAATAGCTCACTATCGTAATTCTTAGCATGTATCATAATTAATTTTGAATAAGAAAATCTTAGAAAAGTTTGTTTTATTTTCGATGAAATGTAACAAAACAGTGCTATGATGAATTAATTTTGATGATGATAATCATATTAGTGAAAATTAATCAATCTAATCATGCGCCTCTATTTTACGTCTTATTTACATAGGTGGAGCAAAAATTGAATGACCAAATATAAATGACAAAGATTGCTTGACAAAAAATTTTCAAATTTATAAAAAGGTTAATAAGGTGTTATGAAAATTTATACTCAAATCAAATTAAGTCTTTTAATATATTAAGCATATACATACATTAGTCCCAAGCTATATTAAAGATCCATTCATCATATATATTAATGGAAAGGGCTTTGCTTGATAGCCTGTCGTTAGATTTGATAGTCTAATTCTTTTTAGCTCACATTTAGCCTCAATTTTAACCATTATTTATCCCTAAAATCATGGCCAACTTCCCAAATCTAACATGGCATGCTCTAGTATTATTTTTTTGCTTTAAATTAATGCAAAATCTCCTATATAACAAGCTCCCCTTTGCTCACAAATAGCCTCTCTTAAACCCTTAGTTGATTTTTATTTTGCATATAGTCTTTGCCTATTCACATCTCCAGCGCTCATTTTGCCTCAATAAAATTTCTCCTCTAAACTCTCAACTCCTTTTCTTAACTTTAGAGAAGTTGATCATACTACTTGCTTGTTGTGTTTCTCAGAAGCAGAGACGATAGACCATGTGCTAAAAGATTATGCATTTTTCGCTACTGTCTGGGCATCCGTTGGGTTGCCCATTTAGCTAGTCGGAACCCGCTTCAGCTCAGCGAAGGACTGGATTAGCATTTTATTGTGTGGCCCAAGTAGGCCCAAATCTGAATTAAGCGCTATCACTCTATGGGCCATTTGGAATGAAAGAAATAATAGGCTTAAGAGGGGCAAAGACAAATCACCAGAGGAAATAAGTTTTTTCACCACCAACTATCTCGTAGAGGTGGAAGCAACCCGGGAGTCAAATAATACTACCACAAATGAGCTTCAAAAGGTCTGGACTCCTCCTAAACATCCAACCATTAAACTAAATATTGATGCGGTAGTAGACGATAAAAGAGGAAGGTTGGGGGTTGGAGTCATCACTAGGACCTCCACGGGAGAAATGATTGCATGCCTTTCAAGTAACATTCATGGGCCTCTTGAGCCAACGCTTGCAAAATGTTTGGCAGTCAAGCAAGCATTTGTTTTAGCCGAGAAGATCAAAGCAAGCAACATTTGGATAGAGGGTGACTCCTTGGAAGCTATTAAGCTAATTCAGGATACTGGGAAGGACTTTTCCATCATTCGCCCTCATCTAAAGGCAATAAAGGATCGCATGAAGTTGTTGAGTAATAGTATTATCACTCACATCCGACGGGAGAGTAATAGAGTTGCACACACCTTAGCCCGATACGCACTTCATATAGAGGCTCGGAAAAGTGTGATTTAAGGAAGCTCCGTGTTTTATTCAAGCCGTTATTAGAGAAGAAAATGCTCATGTATAAGATGGACTCTCAGTGTAGTTCTGTTTTATCTTAAGTTTGTTGCACCCTGAAGGGTTTTTTATCAAAAAAAAAAAAAAACTTTAGAGAAAGTTTCATTTGATTTCAAGCTCATTTCAAATTATTTTCGCTTCAAAACTTATTACCGATTTAGTATTTTTATTTGATATTATTAATTTATACCTTATACTGAATTTTTTTACACGCTCTTCCTAGAATTTCTTTTATACTTCTTACTTTACTTTGAGAAGAGATTTAAAGCAAAAAGCTCAGAGTTTTCAATAACCTTGGATTATCATACTAACTTGTAAAATTTTGAAGATTTAGTCATGATCTAGCTTGCCTTATTATTTTTCTGCAATTTTTTTTATGCTCTCTATATTGAGTGGTACTTAAAAAAAAATATTTTAGGCGTCTAGCTTGTAGAAATAGCGAAGATTTTTTCATTATATTAAAGTAGTTTTGAGTTTGCCCTAAGCTTAGAAAAAAAGCATTATGTGCTTTTATCGTACTGGTTGATCTTGTCTTAACTAAACAAGCTCGATAGTAGAACTCCTTAAATTGGAAAAGTTTAGGGTAGTACGTTAAGTCAATTAATATAACTAAATCGATATTTATTGTTGTGTCATTTCTCTCTTTATTTTCAAGTAACCACTACGAAAAATAATGATCTATTGAGAACAAAATACATTTAGAAATACAATATAATTCATTAAATCATATTTAATGTTATTTAAAAAATTATTTGATTGAAGTATATTTTTAAATATAAAAAAATATTATAATATTATGATATAAAATAAAATTAATTTTATTATTAAAAAATATATTAAATGTGAAGTAAATTTAATTTTTTTTATTAAAGTATATGTGAGATGTAAAATAAAGTTATTTTTTAGTTAAAATTATATCAAATAAATTAATTTTTGTTATTAAAATATATATATTACGAAATAAATAAAAAAAATATTAAAAAAAATTTGTTTTAAAACTCGAACTAAGTGCTGGTCCCACCATCTTAAATAATGCCGCCACCCGACCGTCACCGTCACTCCATCACTCCACCATACAGCTTTAACACGTGGCTGCATCTTCTACACTTTATTAGGACACGTGGACGGATACCAGCTGAGCGCAACCGCTCGAACAATGATGTCCCCTCTGTCACTTCATGCGCGCAAGGTCTTCGGCGTCGGAGAGACACGTGGAAGGATCCCGGCGAAGCTTCAACGGCTACGGCAGCATCCGTCGCCCCCACGTCGCCCCAAGAAAATTCGTCGGCCTTCTAGAAAAGCGAAATAAGACGCGTTCAAAGCCCCAAAAATGTACCCACCATTAAATATTCGGTGGACACCGGACAGTTCACCCACCACAACCAGTGGGCCCGTTTCACGTAGAAATACCTTTGCGAGTAAGAAATGGGAATTATTATTATTATTATAAAAAAGAAAAGAAATGGGAGTTATGAAACCGTGGGACCCGTTACTGATTTAAAGAATTATTTATTCATAAGAAAAAAAAATTGACTCAGAAAATATGAGAACTGTAAATAAAATGTCATACAGAAACATGCATGGGACTTATTTAATTGAAGGATAAATTTGAATAAAGAAAAAGAAAATAATTTATTTTATAGAGTTGATGGGAAAAAATTTTATTTTAATATTGGGAGGTGTGTAGGATGTGAAATAAAGTTAATTTTAAAGTTGAAATTTGTGTTGGATAAAGTTGATTTTTAAGGTTGGAATTTGTGTTGGATGTGAAATAAAATTATTAAAATTTATAATAAATTTAAAATATTATTAAGATATTTTTTTGTCTATTTTTGGACTCATGCCAAACAAGGCCATGGTGTCCATAAATGACCGCATAAAACTCACAAATTTAATATTTTTTTATTATTTTATTGGCATACA
The DNA here is from genome assembly GCA_019297695.1 of Apostasia ramifera. Taxonomy (NCBI): domain Eukaryota; kingdom Viridiplantae; phylum Streptophyta; class Magnoliopsida; order Asparagales; family Orchidaceae; genus Apostasia; species Apostasia ramifera. The sequence goes on along the minus strand of JAEMOT010003869.1, from coordinate 211,730 downwards.
TTTTATTGTTTATTGAAATATATTAGCCAAATAAATATTTACAAAAAAAGAAGAATACATATAATTTAGAGATAATTACACGTGGACTCTTGTGATAGATCCATTAATTTATGTAAATCTAAAAAACAGAAATATTCTATTTAAGACTCAGCAAAATATGATATTATTGCTTATTTGGGTTCTCCTATAACTAAAATTATATAAGAATAAAAAAAATTAACAATACTCATATTTATCTTCTATCTCAGTCTGTGTCATTGTCACATACAAATTGGTTATATTTCTGGGTCGTCTTTTATCTGCACATATATTCAGAAAGTAAAAGCTCTATTGAGGAAGTCAAACCCCTTTCACCTCTTCCTCTTCAGCTTTCTCCACCCTGTACTCTCCTTCGCTCCCAACCTCTTCCCCTTCATAATTATCGCAAACTCTTTATTACCACCACTATCTATGCACATACTATTTTTATTCTTTTTATCATTAATAGAAGATCCTTCATTGTCTCTAATCTAATTATTGTTATATATATTATTATCATAAGTTTTAAGCACGGAGAGGTGAAATGAGAAAGAAAAATTAAAAAAGAAGAGGAATTTTGTATTAAAAATATTTGAAAAAAAGAAAAAAAAAATATTCAATTACAATTAATTAATTAATTTTATGAAAATCATAAAAAATTCAACTAGGACATGTTTTGAGCAGAAATGAACTCAATAATTAATGTTAATTCAGTGGCAGCTGCACAATTGTAAATAAAAAAAAAATTAATAACATTATTTTTGTAAAACAGTTCTAGATAGAATATTTTTAGTTAGGAATCAGATGTAAAATTTTTTTTGAATTTATTTCTGTAGAGTAATTTGTTTGCTTATATTAAACTTATTTAATTTTAAATCACAAATGCCTAACATTAAAATTTAATATATTGTAAGTCCATTATTTTAAATTTTCTTTTTATTTTTATTTTTTATTTGATTTGATTCTTTTTAAATATATAGAAGAAAAGAATGTTGATATTTTTAATAATTTAATTAAGGGATAATTACCTACATGCCACACCATTTAGTTTTATTTATGCCTTACCCATCCATTCTTAGTTAATTATGCTATACACACTCAAAATATTATAAAATCTTACATACACATATTTTAACTTATTTTTATTATAATAAGTAATCATAATTTTTCAATAATTTAACTATAGTTAAATTACAAAAAATCTGAGCAGTTCATCATATATATTATTTTAAAAATATTTAAATATATTTTGAGTGAAAATCTTAAAATCTTAATATTTAGGTGGCGGCAGAAGAAGTAGACATCCGTGACGTGAATTAATTTTAGGACAAATCAGCGCTTTAGTGTAGTATTGATGAAGAGAAAAATATGTACTTTTAAGGATAAAAATATAGTTTTAATGATTTACTAACAGAAATTTTTTTTTTAAATAGATTTTGATTAAGTTTTAACTTAAGTGTGTGTATGTAAGATTTTGTAATATTTTGAGTGTGTATAGTATAATTAAGTAAGAATGGATGAGTAAAGTATAAATAAAATTAAATGATGCGGCACGAACGTAATTATCCCTTTAATTAAATGATCAGAATTAAATCAACTCCGAAATTCCTACATTGTGTAATTACGAAACTGCCATTCCAAAACGCGTAAGCCACAGTAGCCTTCCTCGAAGTTTCAACTCCAATGCTTCGTCTAGAAGACTAGTGGTAAGCGCCCTCTTCTCTCCTTTATTTCATCGAGCATCTCCTTTATTTCATCGAGCATCTCCTTTATTTCATCGAGCAGGTGGCGAGCCTTTGCAAGTCTTCACCAAATCGCCGGCCTTCGATTCTCTACTGAAATTTCGAAAGGGTAATCGAGAGCGATGGAGAGTGGAAGGGATCTATCCTCCTTTTGGAACTTCAGCGACCAGCTCCGCCTCCACACTGCCGGACTTGATAATCTCTCCCTCGGCGACAGCATATGGTCCAACACTTCCTTCTACTCCGCCGGCCGCCGGCAGGAAGACAGGAGGAACATCGGCGTCGCCGGATCTGCTGTGATGCCGGAGCTCGGCGGAGCCGGCGGGTGGAAGGTCGGATTGGAGGTCCCCCAGAAGCTTGCTTTTACTACCAATAACGCGGTTCGGTATAACAACACCGAAATCAGCGGCGATAGCTTGAAGAACATCAAGGATTCTGGCAGCGGCAAGGGTGTAAGTAACTATAATGTTGGAAGCAAGAATTATTTCAACAAGGCGATTTCTAGGCCGGAAGTCGGCGCCAAGAAGGGTACCGGCTTCAACAACGAGAGTTTCGGTAAAGGGGGAAAAACTAAGAAGAATAATAGTAACAGTAACAAGGATAATAGTAATACTAGTGGGAATTCTGTTGATAAGAGGTTCAAAACTTTACCGGCGTCAGAGGCTTTGCCGAGGAACGAAGCGGTGGGAGGTTACATCTTTGTCTGCAACAACGAGACTATGGAGGAGAATCTTAAAAGGCAACTTTTTGGTAAGTTCTTGCTTTTTTTTTTGGGTGTTAACTTTGAAATGATTTCTCGGAAAATCTCCATAGTCTTTTAAACTGTTATCCCTTTGGCTTCATTTTGATCGGGGATTATAGCAGTTGAGCTTATTTCGGAGCTTAAATTTTTTTGGTCTTAAACTGAACATTTGTTTTTGATTGTCAGTGAGGCGGCTATTTTGATTCCATGGCTGTTTAGTCCCGTTTTTGGTTATATATAGTGTTGCTTGGGATTAAAGTAGGAAACTAGTAGATCAAAGAGTTGAGATAGGAATTTGTAGGAAAATTAAAATTAGTCAGCGGAATTCTGAATTGAAATTTGGATCAATTTGGAGTTGGAGATTTTAATCCACACTAAACAATTCCTTAACGGAAACATTATTAAGGCGATTATAATATTCGTGAAGATCAAATTCTGTTTGTGAAATAGATCATCCGTATATCTACAGCAACTTTTTCTTTTTGTGCATCACAGAGATTTGGAGTTGTGAAACAGTTTGTTTCATTTTGATCATCTCCATGTCAATTTGTTTGCTTTTTTGGTAATTCAAAAATTCTTCTTTTTGTGAAATTGTTTTACTGAGTTTGATTTTTCTCATAAAATGCCAATTCAAAATTTATTTCCTTTGTAGTTCTATCAATATTAACTTTTGATATCAGGTCTCCCTTCACGTTACCGGGACTCAGTCCGGGCAATAACCCCAGGACTTCCAATCTTCTTATACAACTATTCGACCCATCAGCTTCATGGAATTTTTGAGGTATTAATATTGTCATAACCCTTCTGCAGACTTTGTTCTTCTAATGTTATTAGTTATTTTGATTCTGAAGAACTTTTCTGACCCAACAGGCTGCTAGTTTTGGAGGAACAAACATAGATCCTGCAGCTTGGGAAGATAGGAAGCATCCGGGAGAATCACGTTTTCCTGCTCAGGTATAGTTCATGTAGTTCATAACTTTACATTCCCAATGGAAAACTTTTTTACGTACATATGATTTATGAACTAAGTGAAAACAAAGGATTCATGTGGCTAACCCCACCTAGTGGGATAAAGATTTGATTGTTCTTGTTTGTTGTTGTATATTATTTGTGAACTCAGTGGTTATGGGGGGTTTCTGCCTTGTTATAAAAAAGGAGATTTGGGTAAAGCAAACTCCCTTCTTGGACGAGCACAGGGCGTCTTATAAAAAAGAAATTGTAGAATCACAAACATTTGTTTGTAGTGCTTTATGCATGATCTCTGGAACCAGTATCATAACACGCATTTCTCTTCTTAACTCAGCTCTAAAGCAAAGCTCTCTGCGAATACCTGTGATTCAAGTTCATGCGTAATCAAAATATCTCGATTTTTTTCTTCTCCTTCTCATCTCTTTTAACTCCATGATTTAATCCCTTCACATCTATGATTTCCTGGAAATACACACATTTAGTTTGAGAACTTCTGTGTAGATCTTTTAACAAACTCGGCTTCTTTAGCTTTATTATTTGTTGATCATACTACTATTTAATTTATCCATCTGAAATTTATTTTGCATCATTTCTTTAATTTGTTGAGATAATAATTAAGAGTTTTATGGTGTCATAACACTCGTTGTAGGCTGACCGAGAACATGTATAGAGAGATTTTGCTTATTTGGGTTGCTTTAATGTTTACTTGCTGTGTTGGCTAATGTCTTCTCTAAATATGCCTCACTTAAAAATTTAAAAGGATGAAATTTAGTGCTTAATTTCTTTGAGATCTGAAGTTTCATGCTAATACTTAAGCTTTCCGATTTCCATTTAGTTCCGTTGTTTCAGTAAAATCTAATATCAACATGATGAGAGTTCAGTAATCTCTTTTACGGACTTTGAACATCCAAGGATCCCATTGTATGACCTACTATTGAATAGCAATTTTTCATGGGTATTGCAGGATGTAATTATGAAGAAAAGAATAGGCGGACAGTATTTACTTGCTATGAACCAATTTTATCATACAATTCATCACTAAGTAGCCTTTTTCCTTTTCCATTTTTCTATAGGTTCGAGTAGTGACAAGAAAGAACTTTAATCCTTTAGAAGAAGATTCATTCAGGCCAATCCTCCACCATTACGATGGCCCCAAGTTCCGGCTCGAGCTAAGCGTACCTGAGGTAAAGTGCTCCTTAAAGTTGACAGTGCTGGAATGCGAAAATAACTGAAAAGCATCACTGATCCAACATAATGCATTTCTCTGTGCAGGCTTTGGCCCTTCTTGATGTATTTTCGGACAATACTGCTTGAAATCAGGTGAGATGAGACTTGTGCATCAATTGTTTGTGTCTGCCTATGTGGAGCAGAGCATCTGACAATGAAGTGGACGCTTGGCAGAAAGATAAATCTTATTAATGGAAGTGAGTTTATTAGTCTATGCGTGTATAAGTGGTATAATTTTTTTAAAGTCTATATAAATGGTATATCTGTGTGATAGAAGCTGCGGCTTTGCATTTTGTAATCATACAAAATTTAGTTACAATATATACATACATATATGTATGCTATATAAAACATAAACATATGAGAGAATATTTACAAATGCAGTTATTGTGATTTTTTGTCTATTTTTTTTTTGAAGTCTCGAGAATTTGATGTGCCTGTATGAGAATTTAAACTCCATATTTGTTTAGTGAAGTAATCATGTTGGTATGATGGATTGAGATGATGCAGCTTATTGTCATTTTTTTAATAGGTAATTAGATGGATAGACTTTTGGTTTTGAACCCGTGAATGCAGAAGAACTAATTAAGAGCCTTAAAAGGTGAAGCTGATGTTTGTTGTTGACCTACTTTCTTCCACCACTAATTTGCAGATAATATTATTTGCTCCTAACCACTTAGTTGGCCGACAGCCAGAGCAACCAATTTTTCCAAAAGATCTGCTGATAATCTTTTTTCATTTAGCCTTTACGAGTCACTTCAGGCCTCGTTTGGTTCGAGCTTTTTTTTTAAATATGAAAAAAATTTATTTTATTTCTTAAATTTAATAGGAGAAAAATTTATTTTACTATTAGAAAGTATGTAAAATGTGAAATACTTTTAATTCTAATATTCGTATTTGTATTAGATGTAAAATAAAGTTAATTTTTATAGTTTAAATTTTTTTTGGGCAAAAAAATCCTCTCGAATCAAACAGGCCCAAGAAAATGATCTAGTGTAATGCATTCACATTAATCAAGGGTAAGTAGTTAAACCATTGGAAAAGACTTGAAAAAATTGTCATCAATTAAATTATTTTGATATGTTATAAATTATTATCTAAAGTAAGATATCGATTAAATTATTTTGATATGTAATTTATTAGTTATATCATAAATTACGTAGTATGTTATGAATTATTATCTTTAATTAAATTACTTTGATATATCATAAATAATTATTCAAAAACAAGTCTTTGATTGAATCTAAACTACTTAAATATATTATCTAATAGTTATATAAAAGTATGATTTTAATTTTATTATTTTGATATATCACGAATATTTATACAAGACCAAGAAATCAATTTAATATTTTGATATATCTAATAATTGTATAAATGCATTTTTTTAGTTGAATACATCGTTGTGTTATGAAAAATTGTCTATGAATTAGTCAAAGATTGCGTTATTTTTTTTATAAATCATCTGTTAAAAGGGTGTAATTTCAATTGATTTCCTTTTTTGATATATTCAGTTGGCTTAATTTGATATATTTTAAATAATTACGTAGGAGCAAATTATCAATTAAGTTACTTTGATGCATCGTATAATAATTTTATAAGAGTATTTTTATATTTAGATTATTTTGCTTGGTTGCTTATAGATATTACGATGAAATTTAACTAAATGTTCTTTAAGGCCCCAATTGTTTTGAAGTTAAAAATTAATCTGATTTAATTTTAATCAGATATATCACATCACACGTACAATTTGATATCAAAAAATAACTTTATTTCACATCCTACACACATTACTAAAATAATAACTAACTTATATCACATGTCTCGCATATCCCAACATAATAACTAACTTTATATCACATCCCTCACATATATCAGTATAATAACTAACTTTATTTTATATTATGTATAACTTTCAATAAAAAATATCTCTATTCAAATTTAATTTTAATTTTATTAAATTTAACGTTATAAATAAACAGACTCTAAGGGTCTGTTTGTTTGCAAAGTTAAATTTAACAAGGTTAAAATTAAACTTGGATAGAGATATTTTTTTATTAAAAGTTGTGAATGATGTAAAGTAAAGTTAGTTATTATGTTGGGGTATGTGAGGGATGTAATATAAAATTAGTTATTATGTTGGGATATGTGAGTGATGTGATATAAGTTAGTTATTATTTTAGTAATGTGTGTAAGATGTGAAATAAAGTTAATTTTTAATATTAAATTTTATGAATGATGTGATATGCTTGGTTAAAATTAAACTAGGTTAATTTTAAATGGGCAAATAAATGGGGCCTAAATGTTAATGAATAATTAAGTGGTGTTTAAAGTTGATATGTAATAAGTATTAATATGATGTAAAGAATAACTAATTATACCCAATAGTGGTCATATTTAAGATGAAACAGCGAAGATTAAAATATAATTTGCTATTTTAAGTCGCAAAAAACTTACTATATTGATGTTCAGATAAGCACTAAGGCTCTCATGTTGATGAGCATAAAAATGGACGAATTGATATTTTGATATACGTTAGATGTGACAACTGAATTAAATTGTTGGTAATTTCATAGTAATCGGACTTATTTGTTTGAGTTGTAATTTGAGTGTTAGTGATCTTTAGTTGGCATTGATTGTGTTATTAATCAGGGGTGACAATAATTATCTTTTTTCTTAGATTGTATTATTCCCATTAGGGATTATTCTGTGTTATTAGTCTATTATTTAAAATTATTAAAATTATAGGTGAATCAAGTCCTGCTCTAAAATTAGTTTTTATTGTGATTTATATACATTCTAAGTGTAGATATTTTATTCTATCGATATTTTTAATTTTTTTAAATATTTCTTTAATTTTATTTTTTGTGATAATTTATAATTTAGTTATCGTTATTGGTTCTTCAAAACTATTTGTATTTCTTTCAAAATATTCTATAAAATGCATTACCTTTTATATTAATTGTAGGCTAAATTTTTTTTTTATATATGTTCTTACCTTTGATATTATTTTTAAGTTTAATTATTTTTTGATATAAGTTATTATCAAATATAAATTATTCATTATGTTTATTAGTTGTTGTATTAGCTTTTTTTCTACATCTACTTCTTCATTATCTTCTACGTTTTGCATTAATATATAATTTATATTTTCTTCATTTTCCTCTTCAGATTTTGAAGTTATTAGAGAATCTGAGTTAGTAATATCAGATTCATTTTCAGTTTCTATTACTAAGTTATCTATGTCTTCAATAGAAAATATCTCATAATCAATATCAGATAAGCTCAACTTTCTATATTATTACAAAGTTGTCATATTTTTCATGGAGTTTTTTTTTTAAATTTAAAAATTGTAATTTCATAAAAAATATGTAAAACTTATTAATTTTTTAAAAAAATTTTACCTTACATATTATATTAAAAAAAATTATCATTTTTAAAATAAGACATAAATCAATGATACAACTTCTCATTGAATAAAATAATATGAGGCAATACAAGTATGAATTATATAAGAAAAAAGATGGGGTAATATAGGGTGAAGTAAATTAGAAATATGCATTAAATAAGTATAAATAATAAAGTACATATAGTGTAAAGAATATAAGTTTTTGTAGAGGGAGCTAGGTCTAGAGGGATATATGCTATTGATGGATCGGATTATTGTATGGATGCCCTTCCACAAGCTGAGGGTCATCCTTTATATAGAAATTATGGCTATCATGGCTATAAGTATCTCGTGATGCTCCATTATTACAATAATGGCTATAGTGCTGCCACTTGCCCTCTATTATTATTGATTCATGGCTATAGTGCTACCAGTTGTTCTCTATTATTGCTATAAATGGCAGTATTATTGATCGATTATTGCCTTTGCTTTTTGTAGATTCCTTTGTTTATTGCCTTTGCTTTTGTAGATACTATGCTAGTAGAAAATTAGTCATCTTGTAGCGAAATATTATCTGGAGCTGATGAGACTCTGATCTGAATATCTTTTAATAATTCTTCGGTTTGTGGTCCTCAGTAAAATTTTATTTCGTTAATGCCTGTATCAATCTCTGTTAAATTATCTTCATCATATAACATGATACATCCATTGCTAATATGTTTGTAATTGTGGCGTTCTTGAAAAACAGATAATAATTCTGAGAGATTTGTCTTTTATTCGTAATCCTAAGAATAACCAAAGAATTCTTTCGTAGGAAGTTTTCCTCTGATTCTCTGTCTAGTTATTCTCTATATTTGGAAAGCCAGTATAAGTTCTCTGTCTAGTCATTTTTCATATTTGAAAAGCTGGATATACCAGATATTTATATGGTTCAACAAATGTAGATATAATTTCAAATTCTAGAATCCTTTCATAGATCTATGTAGTAGATATGATTGTTTTTATTATTTGTGGAAATCTTTTTTACTCTTCATAGTGATGTATATCTATTATAATTCTTCTGACTATTTCAAATTTGAGAATTGTTCTAGTAGTAGATATGATATCGCTTTATCTTCGTATATGGTGTCGAGAATCCTGTTCTGAAGATCTTTTGGTAATAGTGTTTTAAACTCAAAGACTCAGATATAATTTACTCAAAAAATTATTGAAAATATAAGATAAAAAGTAATGTTAATTTTTAATTTTTAATATTATAATTTGTATAAAATTTGAAAAAAAAAAAATTTAATTTTTTATTCTCAGAATTTATAGTGTTAGAAAATATAAAAAGCATAAATTAAACATAAAAATGGGCAATTACGACAAGCACCTATATTTATGTATTCAACATCTAAACTATAAAATTTTTAATGCACTCATTTCATATATTTGTGCAAATTATAAATTATTTAAAAAGTACCTTTGACAAGTTATATTTATGGCTTATAAATAATTTTTCATATATTTTATGATATGCAATTTATTAAAACTAATGTGAAATATGTTAAATATATAATCTATTATGCAATATGTAAAATATATAGTTTATTATGACATATTTGTAAATTTTTTCTATAAATAAATAATCTATTATGGCGTGTTTATTAATAATTAGAATGTTTGTTTTTTATATTACAATGTTGTATTAATTATAAAAAATAAAAAATAATATTAAATTAATTATTATCATATTTATATAATTTTTAATTAAAAATATAATTTATTTTATATTTTGTATTTTATATTTTTAATATATTAATTAATATTATTTCACATTTTATTTAATTTTTAATATAATTAATTAGTATTATTTCTCATTATATATATATATATGCGCATAATTTTTATAGTTATGGTTTTTTTGTCAATAAAACACAGATTTTCTTTCCATATTATTAGATCCTTGCCCACACTTTTCAAAAAAAAAAAAAAAAAAAAAAAATCCTTGCCCAAGTCCATGTCTTCTCGAACATTCCAAAGCATGTAGCCTTTTCTTGCCTTCATCAAAACCAGACCTTTCCTCCTTCCTCTTCTTTTCGACGCCTTCTACCTCTACCATCAATTACTTGTTTGAGGGCCGGAACAGAGGATTAGAGATCCAGAAACGAGCTCTACCCAGACGAAGCAGCACTCTGCCAAGAAGAAGGGTATAGATTAGAGTATAGACTGCGTAGACATCGGAAGTAGTTTTACGGCGAGGAAGAAGGGTGGATCGGGGATGGGTGTGGACTACTACAAGATCCTTCAGGTCGACAAGAGTGCAAAGGATGACGATCTCAAGAAGGCTTACCGGAAGCTGGCCATGAAGTGGCACCCGGACAAGAACCCTAACAACAAGAAAGAAGCCGAGGCCAAGTTCAAGCAGATCTCGGAGGCCTACGAGGTACTTATTTCCGATCCTTTCCTCTCTACCTTACCCTTTGTGCGCATTCCTCTGAAGATCGGGTCTTGATCCGGTCTTTTCCCTTTTTCTCCCCAGGTTCTCAGTGATCCACAGAAGCGAGCGGTCTATGACCAGTTTGGAGAGGAGGGGCTGAAGGGCCAAGTACCTCCGCCGGGGGCTAGTGGCGCCGGAGGATCTTCCTTCTTCGGCGGCGGTGATGGACCCACTACGTTCCGGTTCAACCCGAGGAGCGCCGATGACATTTTCGCTGAAGTCTTTGGATTCTCTAGCCCGTTTGGTGGCATGGGCGGCGGCGGTGGCGCTGGGCCTGCTGGGATGAGGAGCGGCTTGAAATTTCCTGGTGGGATGTTTGGGGATGATCTGTTTGGCTCGGCATTTGCTGGCGAAGGGTCAATGCATCCGCAGAGGCCGCAGAAGCCGGCACCTATCGAGAATAAGTTGCCGTGCAGCCTAGAAGATTTGTATAAAGGGACTACGAAGAAGATGAAGATTTCGAGGGAGATCTCGGATACCAGTGGGTATGATGTTGTCCTCTAACTTTGTCGGTTAATTATCTATGAAATTTTTGCTACTTTTCTTGCTTATTATTATTATTGATTTTTATTTTTAATCTGGAGGTTGATGGGATTGGATTGCATTAATTAAAGCTGTATGGTTTCTACATTGGTCTTACTGTTCTGTTTGCTATATTTTGCTACCTTAAATTGATGGTTTTATCAACTTCATTATGATGAATATTTGATAGCGGGCTTTATTTTCGGCGGACTTATACTTTTAGGGGTGTTGGAGGGAATGAAAGTTACTATAATCCTCTAGTTGCACTATCGATTAGCTTGATAATTAAGTTTCTATCTGTGATATCTGGTTAGTAAGATTTTTTTATGTTTTCTGTTCATGATCCATCTATTGTCTTACACTTAGATACTATGACTTGAAAGTTTCTAAAATCAAAATATGTTGCACTTTTTGAAATTACTTGGGATGACTCAAAGGTCTGTTTGGTATAGGTCTCTTTTAGCTTTGGAGGATAATTTTTTCTCTTTTTTTGTGAAAAATTTCGTATGATGGGAAATAAAATTATGTTAAAAGTTGTGTAGGATGTGAAATAAAGTAGATTGATTTATTGAGAATTATGTAGTATGTGAAATAAAATGATGCTTTAATGTTGGAGTTTCTATAGGATGGGATATAAAAATAAATTTTATATACTTTTTAATTGAAAAGAAAAGTCATGGTTAAAAAAGTCATGGATTTTTTGGCTTCAAGCCAAATGGTGGAATTTCATAAAACCTTGCTATTTCTTAAGAAATTTTGTTATGTCACATGGTAATCAATATCTTGGTTGATGTTGTACGTAAAATAATTTTTGAGATTAACCTTTCCAAACATTTTAATGTATTTCATAGTTCGTTCACATTAATATGTTGATTCCAACTTGTTGATGGTGATGCCATCATCATTGAACGGAAATCTCTTTGTTGAGATTATGTTTGTAAAAGCTAGCTATGGATGGAAGTGTTTTCTTTGCCAAATCTAACCCAGCCAAGTCCTTTGAGTTCTTAAAACATGACCTAACAGAATCTAGCTTGGTCTAGCTGGTAGTGTACTTATTGTACCAGTTCTTACCTGACAAGCCAATAGTCCCAATAAGTTGATGCTGTGTGGGGGTTGCTAAAGCAGTCCACACTACCAATTAAGGGACTCGTGTCTAGTGTATATGCAAAGGGAAGTTTCTATCATACTAAATGACCTAAACATGCATTACTAAATTGCCTTAAGTCAATAAACAAGAAACTATATTATGATATGCGATGTTAGAGGAGATTAAAGTAAGCAATGTTAAATTAGCAAGATTACATACACATAAAATTTTGTTATAAATTATTGGAATTTTAATAATGTTCCAAGTGAATTCAGAGGAACTTCATACAAATTAGATGGAAGATTTATCAATTCACTAAGAAGAGTTGACTTGCTTGCATTAAACTTAAATTGCCTTGCACATATAAATTATTGGAATTTTAATAATGTTCCAAGTGAATTCAGAGGAACTTCATACAAATTAGATAGAAGATTTATCAATTCATTAAGAAGAGTTGACTTGCTTGCATTAAACTTAAATTGCCTTGCACATGTAAAGCATTCTAAAGAGATTCAATGTAATAAAAAATGAAGCATCTTAGATTATTAGCCTCAGATTATGATGGAGAAATCACTAATCAAGCAACTTTTGTTTAGATATAAGAGCATTTTAGCATTTACAATAAACGAAAATGGTCCAACCAACTCAGGAAATTAGGTAACTAGAAATAAATCTGAAATTAGTGGAGAATTAGAATGAAAGATGGAGGTCCTAGCGGTGAATTCAGCGCCGTGGCCTGAAGAGAAACTGCTGAAAAAGAGCTGGGTTCAATCCTAGGTTAATTTGATGGAGAAATTGTAACTAAGGCACCCTATTTCTGGCTCCTCACAAAAATGCCCTCTACTTGAGTCCAATTTGAGCTCGATCTGATCCCAACTGCATTTTCTGTACCAAATGGCTGCTTGAGAATTTTAGAGCCTCACATTTGGTTTACATAAATACTTGATCGATTCTGAGGCTATTTCTAAGTTGGTTCATTTGCAAGATTATATTTTTAATGAAGCAAATATACCTTTAGTATACATGTTTCATGTTATGCATGTCATAAAAAGTTGCTATTATAGTAAACATTATCTATTATATATGCGTGTATATATGTATTTATATATATATACACATACATATACATTTATGCATATATACATACCAACATAAAATATATAATTGATTATGTTGATTGAAGATATTAAGCTTGTAAGATAATTCAAATCACCTGGAAAATTTACTGAAAACTCAATGAAATTCAATCTATTTTTACTGGCTTAGTCTTAAGTGAAATGATTCAAAATTTTGAGGCCTATGTGCATTGTGACCCAATCTTGAGAACCTATAAGCAATGTTAAGAAGGTTAGTTTAGTTATGTTAACTAAGGACATAACAAGACCAATAAGCAATGGATATTCAACCTAAGGGCCTTAAATGAGAAAATTAAATTTTGAGACATATATGTACTAAGGGCACGAACGTTAGGAAGTCAGACGCAATCTTGAGAACCTATAAGCAATGTTAAGAAGGTTAGTTTAGTTATGTTAACTAAGGACATAACAAGACCAATAAGCAATGGATATTCAACCTAAGGGCCTTAAATGAGAAAATTAAATTTTTTGAGACATATATGTACTAAGGGCACGAACGTTAGGAAGTCAGACGCAATGTACCCTATTTATCTCTGTAGTCCTTATGTCCCACTTTCATCTCCTTTCGTGGCATTTGTGGAATGATTTCTTTTGAACTTTTCAAGTATTTTAAACTCGGTATATTAATATGTTACTAATCGGGCTGGCTTGACTATGACCACCATCTTTTTTGGGTATAAAGAACCAATTTGTTGTTTGGGTAACTCACTGTCCATGGTTGGATATATTATTGTTAATTTCTAAGCCTTGTTTGGTAAGGGACATAAAAATGTTTCCAACAAGTTTTTATATTTATTTCGCATTTAACACAAATTTCAATATAAAAAATCAATCTTTTTTTACATCTTACACAAAATTCCAATATAAAAATCCAACTTTATTTCTCATCCATCACAATTTTTTTTAAAAAAAAATTTATATTGGACATGCTACATGAATTTCAATATTAAAATAACTTTGTTTTACATCATACACATATATTATTATATTTTCTGTTGCTAGCCTAAAATTAAACTTTTAAGCAAACAAGAGGTAAGAGTGAATCTTATGTGACGATATATAGATATATTGTTCTATGCAATATTAGTGCATAATTTTGTATGTATATGATCTTATTGTATAGCTATATGAAATGTCACATTTTGGTGTTACATGAAATATTGAGGAACCATTGGATGCAGTCTTGTGTTAATATGAAACCATCTATTTTTACATGTGTAGGGAATATTGCGGAAGTATATGACCCACTAGTATAGCTATACAAAATTATCTTTTTTGTGTTCACAAGGAATATTGTGATTTGTGAAACTTTATGATCCAATTGTATACTAGCATGAAGTTGGTTATTGTGAATAAATATGTTCATATGTACATAAATACAGTCACATATTCATAAATACATACATATATTAGTGCATGCGTAAATGCATACATAAGTACACATACATATGTATATATGTAAAAACATGCATATATGTAATTACATATATACTTAAATACATAACCTTGTATAAGTATGATGCATATAACATATATATATGTACATTTTCAAATACTTACATTTTTACAAAAAATGCGTCTATAAATGCTTACATATTTTTATATGATTAGATCGTATAGGTCTGTGTGGCTATTGTGAAAGTAGTGTTTCTTCTTTAAGAATTGCAATTTCATACTTCTATACAATTAAATTGTATGGGAGTGAAATACACTAACAGAAATGCAGGTTTTGTATTCCTATGCAATTAGATTGTGCAGGATTATGAAATTTATATAGAGATTTATATTTTTTACCCCTATACAATTCTAACGTATAGCTTCGCAAAATACTTTTGTAGAGGCCTTGACTGAGAAGATTTTGTGTTCCTGCACATTTGAATTTGTATTGTTTTGTGTGACTTATTAAAGCAATGTTCTTATTTAGAATATGCAGGTTTCATATAGCTATACTACCCAATCGTATAGTTTTTGATAAGTAGTTATCGTTAATATTTTTAATGCTACGATGTCTTCATTTAATGCATTGTTACATGCGTAAGGTGAGGATTTTTTTGTAGAACAGTAATTCTACACAACGCGCATCATGGACTCTTGGAATTTCAAAGAAGTCCCTCCTTATCCATATGAATTAGTTAAACAAATAGTTAGTTCTATTCGTTATAAAAATCTCTCTTTTTCCTTGAATATGATGTTCTTTTCCTATGTTTTTGTACAATATGTGTGATAACCACTGTCATGAATTTTTATGATGATGATGTATTTTCCATTGATTTAGTTGTTGTATTTCCTTTAGTTATGAGTCACACACCTTCAACTTCTTCATTGATTTTTTCAAATAATTCATGTTTTCTTGTGGCAACAAACCAAGGACTTACCAACTAAAGCTTCTCCTAGTTTTGGTTATTTTATTTATTTTGGTGTACAATGATCCTTTTAATAGGGCTAGATGGAGAAGGGAAATCCATTTAGTGGACCCCAACTAATCTGAGATTAAGGCTTTGTTGTTGTGGCTTGTTGTATTTTGATCACTTTGTTTGGCATCATTAAAGGTTCTTATTTCTACGTGTCTAGCAAATCAAATCTCTAGCTTTATTCTTCCTGTTTATGTTATTAACACTTGTATTTTGAAAAAGTAAAATTATTTATGGGTTCCCGAGGAATAGAGTGTACTTGGCATTTGTTCACACTTTTTATATGTTCACATTATTTATATAGTCCATTTTATATCTGTAGCTATAGCGATACTAGTTATATGCATCGTATTATTTCCCCTTATATTTTGAAAAGGTATATTATTTATGGGTTCTCCTGTTGCTATGGACTGTATTTATCGCAGGTGCACATTTTTGGGATTGTTATATTAGGTTCTTGCATCTGCAATTTTTCCTGTAGTTGCATTAGTAGAAACACTTTATTCATTGATAACAATTTTTACACCCTCACATATTCTTTTTGTTCTGTGAACACACTTGAAGTACCCTACATATCCTAAGTAAATCTTTATATTTATCATAGGTGCACATTTTTAGAATTATTTTATTTAGGTCCTTGCATTTGAAATTTTTTCTGTTGTTGCATTGGTAGAGACAATATTTTCATTGGTAGCGATTTCTGTACCCTTGAACATATTCTTCTTGTTCTTCTTCAAACAATGTGAACACACTTGAAATACCCAACATATCCCAAGTAAATTTTTCTGTTCTATAAATATTGCTATGATCATGATGTACATCAGCCCACTTTATGGAAAGAGCACCTGCTAACGTATTTTGCTTGTTGTTGTCAGCAATTTTTGGAAATGATTAGTTTATGTTGTTCACTTCCATTCAACAAGGAATAAAAAAGTCTGATTAAGGGTCTATACTTAATGCTTTTCCATCTACAAATCTTGCATTATATGCAGGAATGTGCGTTTCAGCATTTAATTTGCAGAAAATCTAATTACTTTAGAATGGTATCTCGAGTCTATACTTTGAATTTATTGACACATATACTGCAGCAGGATGTAGATTTTTTTCTCTACTCATTTTAGATTTCTTTGGAATGAACAACTCATCATTTAGGAATTCTCCAAGCAACTCTCATTCAAGAGTTCTCGAGTTTTCTTCCTTCTCAAATTATTATTTTTTTTTTGAGAGATTCAAATTAAATGTTTGTCGGTGCCTTGTCTACTGAGTTTTCATCGGGTCTTGTCTTTGTCAGATATCCTCCGGACCACTTCTTGTGACTTGTCCCTGAAACTTCTCCTTGTGATTTGTCATTGAGGATTATCCTAATGAGTAGTCTTGGGACTTTTCCCCTAGGTTTGAACCTTTTGGTGAGACTTTCCTTCGTTTGTAGTGGCCATTAGTGGAACTATGTAATTTGGTGATTTTGAAGTACTATTTTTTGATCCTCTGATCATGTGCCTTCTTTTTGAGAAATTAAAGACTTTTGTCAAGTCCATTAGTGTGGAAACTTAGTAGTTGTCTTTTCTTTGGTGAACCATTTGGCCAAAGATGATTTTTGGCCCTCTTGTCTAATGCGATGATTTTTTAGCCCCTTCTTGAATCTCCTTTATTTTTGCGTTCAAGGATGGTGTCTTTTTCGAGTGTCCTCTCTCATCCCATCTATAAACTATCTCTGGTCAATAGTATCATTCCAGTTACTTTGTCTAACATTAAAGGCTTGTGGGGATTCAAATTCTTGACATTGATGGCGGAGTACAATTTCTTATCATAGATAAGGGAATTCATTTGAAATTTTTGGACAATGGATGCACAACATGTTGATTCTCAATTGTGCATTTGTTGTCCAATGGATTCTCGATTGTGCGTCCGTCGTCCAATGGGTACACAACATGCTGATTCTCAATAACAATATGGAGGCATCCATGTATGTATGATTTGGTTCTTTGTTTTGGGTACCCAATCACGTTTTGCCTTAGGGTTAGCGTACACCGTGTGTGTGCATCATACTCTTAGGTATTCGTGATGACATGTACTGTCATAGATTTCTTGAAAGGACATATATGAGAAATGTTATTATTTTACTATGACAGTAAAAAGGGTAATGCTAGGTATGGCAGGTAGAAAATGTTGTATCATGTCATCTAGCATATTAATGAGAATAATGAGCTGTCTTCGACATTGTACTTACTTTGATGATCCTTCTATTTTATTTTATTAATTTGATATTTCAAGATTGTATTTTTCTTTAATTAATATGCATACTCCATCATAGTTTTTTGATCCAAGGTAATTTTCATGCTCTTCATTTTATGTTATATATATATATAATGTTGTATTTAAATTTTCCTTCGCAATGTTATTTTTCCTATTGAAACTTCAAAGCATTTTATTTGCTCTTTAATTTTTTTAAATTTCATTATGTTATTCAAACAAAGCTTCTATAAGATCTTTACTTCGTCATTATCCGAGACATTCTCCTCAAAAACCCATAAGATAAAGGTTTGCCTCCTCTTTGCTTGTGTCACTATTGCTTAATGTATTTGAAATTGAATCGCTCCATGTGGCATTCATTTATTTCCTTTTCTTCTTTTCTATCCCTTTAGAAAGGGGAGCATTTTTGTTTATTTTGGTTGGGCTCCTTGTATTCATAGCGGGAAGCTTTATTATAGTTTCGCTAACTTGATAACTCTGTGATAAGTAGCTTGCACAATTGCCTCACGATCATCTGCGTGCTCCTTGTCAAATCTTTCATTTCCCATTGGGGCTTCTTTAATTATAGGGAAATGATTTTCAAAACAATCTATTTTCTATCATTGTTTCAGTCTTATCTCTCTTCATTTTCTCTTCATAAACTATGAGAGAGTCCATGAGTAAATATTGTGAATATGTGTTGAGATCTTTTGTCTCTATGATTGTTGTGACCTTTGGATCACATTCTTTTGTTAACCTATGTAAAATCTTACATGTTCATGATTAGTAAATTTTTTTCCCGAGATTTCTCTCATATTCTCAGTGTTGGCAAACTCGTTGAACATCTCGGATATAATCTCATTATTTTTTGTAGAAAATAATGCATAACTGGTTGTAAGAATATTTATCCTAGACTTGTTTAAGTCTTACCTCATTAAAGCTTTCATAAATGACAACTAACTTATCATGTATTTTTTTACATGTATCTAAATTACATATTTTTAAAGTACTTATCGGGAGTAAGTGCAGGATATAGATACGTTATCCATCGAGTTGCTCAATTCTCCTTATTTATGTTCACCATTCAAAGGGCTTCTTTGTCTTGATATTTTTTCTAGTTTTCATTGGTGAGTTTATTCCTTTATGATGAGATTCCACAATTGGAAATCCATTTATTATAGATATCTAGGCATGTGTATCTCCCAGGGGAAAAAATATTATTGTTGTTGCTTTGAGATCAATTGCCCTTCAAACAAAAGTCGATTTTGGAAGGAAAAGTTTTGCTATAGGATTCCTATAGACTTTCGTGTAATCTGGAGCCCTTACTCTGATACAATTTTTTTTTGTGGCACACTCAAGTGTTGGGGATGAGTTGGTTATTCATAAAATTCAAAAAAAATCGCAACTAGATATAGATGGGAATAAATGATAAGCGTGAGAAGAAAATTCGCAGTGATATTTAAGTGATTTGGCCAACTCAACATTCTTTACCCTTAATGATGCGGAACGGGAAAAAAAAATTTTAATGATATTTTATATTTATATTCAGCAAAATTGATTAGCAAATTATTTTAATTAAGAGAAAAATATTTTCTAAATAAATTATATGATAAATAAGAGTTTTGAATCTCGTAAATTAAGATATTTTAAAATTAAAATTAAACTGGATCTTATGATAAATAAGAATTTATCAATTTAGGCCT
>JAEMOT010003869.1:170815-185057 GCA_019297695.1 Apostasia ramifera | reverse complement strand
GGATTCATGTAGCCGACCCCACCTAGTGGGATTAAGGCTTGGTTGTTGTTGTTGTTGTAGTATCCTTAATTTCAGTCAAAATCAAACTGTGGTACTGATCATGCTGTGGACTCTATTCTTCCTTATACGTCGTCCATACGCACGAGTAATTCTCAACATTCCTTTGGATAAAAATACACAGAACATGATTATTAGGCTATTCAATGTCCTGATGTTAGGTTATTACTTGTTCTCCAACTTTCCCTCTACTCTAATGATTTGGTTTTTTGTTATGAAACTTTTGTTTTCCTGATTTCAGTAAAACAATGCCAGTGGAGGAAATCCTTACTATAGGCATCAAGCCTGGGTGGAAAAAGGGAACAAAGATCACATTTCCGGAGAAGGGAAATGAAGCTCCTAACACCATTCCCGCGGATATTGTCTTCATCATTGACGAGAAGCCTCATCATGTGTTCACAAGGGATGGCAATGACCTTGTAGTGACTCAAAAGATCTCACTTGTTGAAGCCTTAACAGGATACACGGTTCATTTAACAACATTGGATGGCCGGAGCTTAACAATCCCTATTAACTCTGTGATCCATCCCAGCTATGAGGAGGTGGTTCCCAGGGAGGGGATGCCAATCACTAAGGATCCATCTAAGAAAGGCAACTTGAGGATCAAATTCACCATCAAATTCCCTTCCAGGCTGAATTCAGAGCAGAAAGCAGGTATCAAGAAGTTGCTTGCCCCATGAGAGAAATGCTTCTTTAATCAACAAAAATGTAGCTGTGAATATTTCTGACTTGAGGTTTATTATATTTGTTTCTGTCTTCCCCTTCCCAGATTTGTTTACCATTAATTGCATCTATGCTGTCATCTTCTTAGAATAATAAGCTTTTTTCAGTTTTATGTGCTTCTGGAGACTCTGAATGATGGATTTGGCCAACACTATTTATTCTTTTGCGCTAGGCATTCACTTGCCTTTGCCGGATGAGCTTCCCACCCCCGTGTGTGTGGGCTCTTATTGGGCCAGGCTGAAAGAAGCACAGAATAAATGGGCTCATTACTATTCATTACAAAATCGTGTCTTGATGCCCAGGCAGAAGCAGACAAGGCGGCCGGCTCCGGTACGGGTTTGGGGCCTGGTCAATTAAGAATACGTTTTAACTTTTGTGCTCAAGCTTCAACCAGTTTCGACCGATTATTGATGACGCGCTTTTATTTTATTAAGCCCGGACTCGTCGGTTCTTTGGAATTGGACGCTCGACTAACAACAATGCTTGTTCACTCTGTGAACTTTTCTGCATGCAAAGTTAAGTATCTTATAAATAGACTATTTTTTTTTTGTTAGAATCAGATTCTATATGTTTTTAAGAATTAGATTCCTCAAAAACCTAAATCAATTTCAAATTCAATCTATTGGTAGAATATTAGACTTTGAATTTCAAATAAATTTGCCAGTTGATCGGCGGCTGCTGCAGTCAATTTCAAACCTTCTAGGCATTGACCTGTCACGTGGCAAGCTTCCAGATTCCAATTGATCACTCTGCTGGCACACGTGTGATTTGTCATGGACGCATGGTATGACCATGTATGCCAATAGAATCTGCTTTATTGCATATTTTGGCTTAGTAGATTTTTAATGCAATATTATCTTTATCTTATATCATTATTTTTTAATTAATAATAATTTAAAATCTTATTATTAAACAAAATAATTATTATTTTTTAAATAACACAAAACACTCTCTTATTATGTTTGCTCCACTTAAAACTTCAAAAAAAAAAAAAAATTCTCAAGAAATCCTGGGATAAAGTCTTTATTGTAAATGCAAAAAATGGATTTTTATTGGTTGTCTTATATATTTAAAAAATATTTCATTTATGTTAAATATTATAATATTTATTTGACCATGCCTACGCATCAGGTCACCTCCATTATATGGCAAGAAATCCTTGAACTTCTTTCACCATTCATTGGCGTATAATAAAGATAATTAAATATGTATTATTATATATATAAAAATAAAATATTTTAAAAAAATTTAGGAATAATTACACCCAGGTTTTTGAGTTTAACGCTTAACAATGCACAGATTCATATTTTTAAAATTATAATATCGAGGTTTATGAGTTTAATAAATTATCAAATGAATCATTTTTTTTAATTTTTTATTATTAGTTTTTTTTTAAAATTATCATTATCCCTCTCAGCCTCTCTCTCGCCGCCCTGCCTCTCTCTCTCTCCTCCCGATCCCCGCACATGGGCGACGCCGTGCGGCCGGCGGCGGATGGCTGCCCCGCGACGTGCGCGACTCACCGGCGGCCGCGCGGCATTGCCTGTGCACGGGGATCGGGAGGGGAGAGAGAGAGACGCGCGGAGGAGAGAGAGGCCGAAGAGTATCATGGTAATTTTAAAAAAAAAATTAATAATAAAATTTTTTAAAAATAACCCATTTGATAATTTATTAAAACTCATAGACTCGATGTTATAATTTTAAAAATATAGATATGTGCGTTATTAAGCGTTTAAATTAGGAACCTGAGTGTAATTATCTCAAAAATAATTATAAACTAAAATATAAAAAGGAATAAAATGTTGAGATTATAATAGAAACACAAGTCCATGTGCGAAACTCTAGTAAAATTACTTTTATTTTTATTCTTTATCTTAATATGGCATCGCAATTTTTGTGTATGAAATTACGTTCTTTGAATCATTTATCAATTAAGTTTTAAGTTCTTATAATTATGTGATTAAATTTGATTTAAATACAATTTAATTTAAAAATTATGAGAAGTAATTTTAATTTCACATCTTTATAAACAAATTAACATATAGGTAATTGTTTCTTTAAGATTTTGCAATTATATGAGCATGATCAGCTCATGAAAAATAAAATAAAATAAAATATATAGAAATATTTAATTTAATATTATTTTAATATTATATCATATTATTTAAAAAAATAATTATTTTTTTTGCCACTAAGATAGCTTGAAGACTAAAAATTGTTTAAAATTTAAATCAAATCTTGAATAAAAAATAAGCTAATTAATGAGTTGTTTTTATAAAACAAGATTTTTATCAATTCAATATTTAGCTGCATACAATTGAATCGAGCCAACTAAAAATTTAATCAATTAAAAAAATTATATTGTTTTTATAATAATCTAATATATGATTATATTAGAAACTCTATCATTATCATTATTCAAATCATATTGATTGAAAATTTTTTTTATATCTGATTATTAAATTAAGATGGATAATATAATTTAAATTATTTGAATATATAAATATATTTATACCAAAAATTTTGAATGAAAGATTCAAAATTAATAGAAAGGTAGATCAAATCTAGCTTGGATTGTGCTCGATTTAACAACAAACGAGCCAGATTTAGCACAAATCAAACTTTTTTGGTTTATATTTTAGATCAGATCAAGATCAAATCGAAAACTTTTAATTAAATTTTGATTCAATTTCAGATTAGCCAAAAATCAAATTGTTAACCATCCTAGGTGTTTATATTATAAGAAAGGCAAATTGCATCCAAACTTGAATTTTAATATCGCATGAGTACATGATTTTAAATTTTTAATATTTAGATATCTAACTTTTGATATAATTATCAATTAGCTTTTTTTAAAGGTGATGGACATTGTGCTAGTAAAGCCCCCCCCCTCTTTTTTCTCTCTCTTCCTCTCTTTTTTCTCTCTCACCCACTTTTCCTCTCTCTCTCTCTCTCACGCTAGCCTTAGATAAAATAGACGATGGAGGCCAAGCCAAAAAGGGGTCGCTCATCTCTCCTTCTTTGCCCCGTTCGCAAGGGAGCTTGCTTCTCTGCAAGTAAGAGAAGCCTCTGTCGGCAAGCTCATGCTCGTCATGCAGTCATCGACAACTCTCTCCCAGGCAAAAAAAAAAAAAAGGAAGATGAATTAGTGATTTTTTTAAAAATTAATTAATAAAAATTTAAAAGTGTTCAACTGAGAATTATCTCAAGATTGAGGATCTAGGTATTAAAAATTTAAAATCATGAATCTAATTAATATTATGATCTAAACCAAGAGACCTAGATATAATTTACCGTTATAAGAATTATGAGAAAATCCTTTAATTGAAGGACTTATGTGTAATCACCTCAAAACTTAGAAGTGCCTAAATATGAGCATGAGTCTCCCACTGATTAACTTTATACCCGTCATTAACGAATTATTTTACTGCCCTGACCTTTCACATCAAGTTGGACGCTTCAGTACTGTGGACTTTGAAGTACTTATGATTGCCTCTTATTTTTCTCATTAAATTTAATTCAACACATCATCACCTAGATAAATTTTAAAAATAATTACCTACATATCACACAATTTAATTTTATTTATGCCTTATCTATTCATTCTTAGTTAATTACGCTATACACACTCAAAATATTATAAAATCTTACATATACATATTTTAACTTATTTCTATTATAATGAGTAATTATAATTTTTTAATAACCTAACTACAATTAAATTACAAAAAAATTGAGCCGTTCATCATATTATTTTAAGAATATTTAAATATATTTTGAGTGAAAATCCTAAAAACTTAATGTTTAGGTGGCAGCAAAGGAAGAAAATATTCACGACGTGAATTGATTTTAGGACAAATCAACGCTTTTGTATGGTATTGAGGAAGAAAAAAAATATATACCATTAAGAGTAAAAATATAATTTTAATGATTTACTAACAGAATATTTTTTTTTCAAATAGATTTTGATTAAGTTCTAACTCAAATGTGTGTATGTAAGATTTTGTAATGTTTTGAGTGTGCATAGTATAATTAATTAAGAATGAATGAGTAAAATATAAATAAAATTAAATTATATGGCATACTTTTAATAATAAAATCAATTTTATTTAAAATCATACATAAAAATGTTTTAAAAAATTATCCATTTTTCTTTTTATTTCACCATTTGCCATCTCACTCCATTAAAAAATTATGATAATAATATTGCCCGAATCTCAAACTATATTTATAATTCTCAGATAAATTTCTTTTCCACTTAATTAAGAGAATACTAATTAACTTTTTCAAAAATTTTATATTTATCATAAAATAAAATTACCTTTATTTCAAATATTTTATAAATTTATAAATAAAAATATATTTTTATAAATTATTTTTTTATCTCAATTAAAAAATAAATTCATAAATAATATAAATTAAAAATTAAATTTAAAATCTTCTTTAAAGATAATTTTTTAAGATAAACTGAAATATGGAATTTAAATAGAATTGAGTGAACTTAAGAATTAGAGTTTTTTTTATTTCAACAAACAAAAGAGTACTTTTGTTTTTTTATAATAAAATTAATGTAAAATAATTTAAATTTTTTTTTATTATTATTATTATTATTATTATTATTATTTTAAATTAGTATTATTTTGATATTTACGCCAAATAAGACCTCTGAGTTACAAAAATAATTGGTCTTAAGTATATCAACCTTCTACATTTTTAATTTGAATTCACAAGATGAGCTTAAATATTAGGCCAGTTTCACATCACATTTTCCCAAAACCCATAGAATGAGAAGCTAATTTAAGGTTAAGGAACTGCAATAAAAGCTATTTATTACTTTTCTCCAATTTTTCTAGAACATATTTCTCTTAAATATCATTCAAAAAGGTTTCGGATTGCCTGGTATTCCACCAATTAAGAACCCAAGTTTCCAGACTTTTATGAAATGAGAGACGTTCAGAATCTTTCCATCGATCGCTTCCTTTATTTCTGCCTGAGGTCGGCTTGGAATCGTCTTTCCTTAAGCATAATTCCGACAACCTCACAATAATCTTCAGAAGGGTTATAATCAATAGTTAATTATGTAATTGGTAATCTCCTACTCGTATCATGATCACCTACAACTATACGTGAAGTTTTCTTCCACCAAATATGAGGAGACTTAAAGGTTAATAAGATGAGAGCTCAATTGATCACCAAAAGTTCTTCTAAGTTCTCCCTCACTATTTTCTTCTATTCTTTAAGATTATAAGCCAGTTTTGTAAATTTCTATGATAAATTTTTGAGGTTACTCATGTCTCCTGCTTAGCACTGTCAGTGAATATAGAAAAATTTCTCCAAACTATATAAAGTTCATCTGTTTTTGTGAATGTGCTCATTTTCAATAGAACAAATCTTTTATCACGTAAAATTTTTTTACTAACATTTAAAATAATACATAATTCAAATAATATCAAAAGTAGAATGTATTATATATGTATTTAATGTCTATATGTACTTTGCTTTCTTCCACATATATTCACTCTTCAAAAAATCTATGCATAATTAATTATATCTTATGTATACATTAAAATATTGAAATATTAGTTAGGAGTATATTGTGTTGATTTTGGCCCATCTATTTCACTTAAGACATGACAAAACAATCTCTAGACTTTATTGCAACTTAATAACTTAATACATGTGTTTTTTTTTTTTTTTTTGATAATGGCAATCTATCAAAAACTATGACTTACATAATTCAAAATTTTAAATTCTTTGATATCGGTTATTTTACAAATTATTGTCGAAAAGTAACCATGTGACTTCTAGAAGTTTTTTTTTTTTTTTTTGATAAAGATTTTTATAAGTTGATGAAGCATTTACCTATCTTTGTACTAAATTTGTTACTCTATTCAAACTTATCTGAATTATTTTAGTTTATTTTTTACCTTTTTTATTTGAAACTGATATTAGTGATATCACAACATACTTTAATTTAAACTAATGATATATTTATTTTAATGAAATAAAGTTATTATTTTAAATAGAATAAAATGCCAATTTTTTTATTTACTTAGAAGAAATATAATATGAAATAAAAATTGAAAAGAAAAGAAAGATAATAACACAATCATAAATATAACATAATAAAATTTTATATTATTTATTATTATTAAATTTAATTTTACATAAATAATTATATGAATGCAATTTATATAAGTATATACACTGAAATAATATAAAATTACAAATTTTTAGATAAAATAACACTATAATCTAAATTTTAAGCTCTAAAAACATAACTTCTAACATAAAATATTAAATTATATGCTTTAAATTACTTAAACACTAAAAACTAAATATTAAATTATAAACCTTAAATTTAATACTATATTCTAATTATAATTTATTTTATAAATTAATTATATATAAAATTCACTTTAAACTCAATATTGTAAAATAAAATTCTTTATTATAAATTTGTGAACTATATTTAATAGAAAAATATTAATAAATATATATTAATAATTTAATTTATATATTTTTAAAAATTCATATGAAATATATAATTTTATAAGATTTTAATATAATATATATATTATTTTAAAATATATAATTTTTTATAATTAAAATATCTTTTACATAACTTTTTCTAGAAAAACATGATGCCAGATAAATGGGAAAAAGAAAATGTGATAGAAAATCAGCCATCAATCATCTTTAGGTCTGGTTAAAGTAAATTTTTTTTATCTAATATAAATTTTAACTATAAAATTTAATTTTATTTTATATTAAACACAAATATAAATATAAAAATTAAAAATATTTTATATTTTATACATTTTTTAATATTAAAATAAATTTTTTATTAAATTTAAAAAATAAAAAAAATATATTTTTTTTTATAAAAAAAATGCTCTAATCCAATGATGCCCATGAAATAAGACATGATGTAAAAAATAATATTTTTAAAAAGTTTATACTTATGAGTGTGAATATACCTGCTCTGTTTGGTAATAAAAAAAAAAAAAAAAAATTGACTGAAATTTTTAGTTATTTTTGAAAAATGTGTATGATGTAAAATAAAATAAGTTAATTATATTAAAAATTGTATAGAATATGATATAAAGTTGATTGATTTATTAAGAATTGTGTTGGATGTGAAATAAAGTGATTGTTTAATGTTGAAATTTGTGTGAGATGAGATATAAAATAAATTTTTAAATTTTTTTAAAATAAATTTAAGATTTTAACTATGGCTAATTTTAGCCATGATTTTTAACCTATTGTAAAACAGAGCCTACACATCAAATGCACTTAAATCATTATTGAAATATTAACTTACCATCTAGAAGACTTCGCATTGGTGTGAACGGCCAAGTGATTTAAGTTTTTTTGATAAATTACATTTAGATCCCTGAGTTTAAAACTTAATAACAAATAGATTCAGATTTTTTAAATTTTACATCGAGATCCCTAAGTTTTAATAAATAATCAAATATATTTTTTTTATTTTTTATTATTAATTTTTTTTTAAATTATTATTATATTCTTCCTTCTCTATATCCTGCGTGGGGAACAAGAGGAGAGAGTGAGAGGAGGAGGGATATAATAATAATTTAAAAAATAATAATAATAAAAATTAATAAAAAAATCATCTGATAATTTATTAAAACTCAGATACTTGTGTAATTTTAAAAACTTGAACATTTATTCTATTAAGCCATAAACTTAGAGACCATGTTGTAATTGACCCATTTTTTTTTTGTTGTAATTAATGAAGAGGGAATTCAGTGGGTCTCACTCACTCTTGTCTCTGTCTTGTTTTTTATAAGTTTCAAAGTTATTTTACACACAAATCCTGGTAATTATAGAATTTCTTTTTGAATTCTTTTGACGTAATTGATTTTTTTTTTCATTGCCATCCTAATTTTCATCAATTAATCGAACTCATAATATATCAAGCTTAAAATGCTTAACAAATATTAAGTTTATAGTTCATATTTCATACCAAAAATTTTGGATATTATAATTCTTTAAAAAAAATCATTAAATATTTATAATAAAATAAGATAATATGATAAACTTTATCAATATACTAGTTTGGGATGACTCTTTTGAAACATTTATAAATATGTCACTCAATATTTTAAATATTATATTCTCTTTTAAATATATAATATCTCATAATTTGAATTATATATAGAAAGTAAATATAGTGATGGAATTCAAAATTTTAAATGCTTTATAAATAATTATCTCTACTTTTATTTATGTGGAAGTGGTTAGCCGCTGAGGTTCTTATTTTACTAAATATAAAAATATTGTTTCAATCTCATCCAAATAGATAAAAAAATAAAAATAATATATAAAAGGAAGTGTAAATAATTAAAATGAATATTTTACAAATATATAATTTATGATAAAAATGAAAATGAGAAAGCATTTGCTTTTTATTTTTTTATTTTAATAAGCAATTTTTTTAATAAAAATAATTGTATTGTATAACTTAGTTGTGATAGAAAATTGTATCACGGAGAATCAAATTTTTTGACTGAATAATCACATAATTTTTTGTCATCAATAATCAAATAAATTTTTATTTAAATCTTTAAATCTAAAAAAAATACCTTAAATTTTACTAACTCAATTATAAACTCAAATTAATCTGGAAATATTTATAATGATAATAAAAAGAATACTGAAAAAAAAAAAAAAAAAACGCAGACAATAAATGTGCAGGCCTAGAGAGTTGCGTGCGAATCGGGAGATCTCGGCCCGATATGACAAAAGAAGAAATGGACCGAGGCCGGTGGGTTTAATAAAATAATTAATCAACTCAAATTTTAAATGAAAAATTACATTCATCACAAATAAAACTGCACTATTTATTTATTAAATATTTAAAACACAAATATTACTATAAAATAAGTATTTAAAATTTGATCAAATTTTCTTAAATTAGGTAGTCTTTTATTGATTTCGGCCAACAGAAATCAATGCAAAAAGCTACTAAGTTTTGATTTCGGCTAAAACTCAATAGCAATACTCAGTCAAAACAATCGAACTTTTTTTCTAAAAAGTAATATTAAATAATTATCATTAATAAATATAATTTAAGTTTATAAAATATAATAATTTGTAAAAAAGATTAAAACTACTGATACTGAAACATCTTGTGACTGAAACTAAAATTAAAACTAAGTTTTGAAATCTTATACTAAAGACACTTAAAATAAATTAATATTATCCGCTCTACATTATAGTATCCATTTACTGTCCGTTGTTAAATATAATCATAATTATTTATATAAATTTTTTAGAAATAAATATTTAACATTGAGTACTATTTAATAATAAAAAAATATTAGTAATGTCATATATTAATATTATATATCAAATTATTAAAATGATATTACATATTTATAAAATATTTACATGAATAAAATATAGTTGATGCTAAATTAATTATAATTATTAGTAATATGATAATAATTAAATTGAATTAAAAAGGATGCATGAATCAAAATCACAATATAGGGAGTATAATATTATATTTTTAAAATAATATTTATATCTTAAATATTTAATAAAGAAATATGATGATCTTTTTGAAATGTATGTAAATTCCCTATTTTAAAAATATATGTCGGACAATAAAAAAGTATATATATATGGGATAAATTGCATCGGGGGCTTTCAAGTCGAGGAGTATTTTAAAACTGACATCAGATTTTGAAATTTCTTAAATTAAGCTCCTAAGGTTTATTATTAGGCTATTTTTTGACCGAAGTTAATGTAGTCACTGAATTTATTTTTTTTACAATTATTCATTCTCTATTCTTTACTTCTCATCTCTCTTACGCCGATGACAGTTCCTGCAAATGGATGCACTGTGTTAGCGATGCACACGAGCAAATGACCAGTTTCACACAAACAGTTAGTCCTGCGTTAGTGCTGCCAATGGATATATAGTGGGCTATGCTCAGTTGCAATGAACGGTCATCCAGTGCAGCATTGAGTGATATTTTTTTTCTTATTTTAAAATAAATTAATCTTTTATTATAATTAATAATTTTCATTTAAAAGGATTAGACAATCAAGTTCAGATATTTAATAGCAACGCTAGGCCACATCTCAGGAACCTAAATTAAAAAAATAAACAAAGTTAGTATCAATTTGCAAGTAACTCTCTCAAAGTTTGAATGCAATTTACTTAAGGAAGTTTGGTTCATTATCATATAAGTGTTATCTCATATTATCTATATGTCATGATATCTAAATATTATTTTTTAATTAATAATTTTATAATTTTATAAAAATATATTTATAAATATCATTAAATCAAATAATTATTTTCTCTACATAACACTACATAACACCGAGATAACATTGAATCAAACGCTCCTTTATATATTTTTAATATCGTTCAATTGCTAGAACTTATTTGAAAGCTTATAACATTAAAAAAAATAATATATATATATATATATATCAATTTTCTTGGTAGCAAAAAAAATCAATAAATGTAATGCTCATTTAAAATTTTGCTAGAATTATTGATCTACTTAAAAAATGATCATATCGTATCGTCAGCTAGCTCGTATACTTGTTTAATTAAAATATAATTATATTGCATATTATATATATATATAGAGAGAGAAATATATTGAAATAATATTTAATCTGTAATAAAGTTCAAAACGCTCAAATACCTAATACGAAAATTACAAAAATTCACTCACTGTTCGGCATATTTACATCGAACTCCACTCTTTCCTAAAATTTATACATAAATACAAGATGAAATAAACTCTCCCTATCAAAAATAAAATGTGTTATGTAATTCTCTCTTCTCTAAACTTTTAGCCCCTATTTATTTGGCTGTTTAAAATTAACTTAGTTTAATTTTAAACAGGCACATCACATCACACATAAAATTTAATATTAAAAATTAATTTTATTTCACATATTACACACATTACTAAAATAATAACTAACTTATATCACATTCATCACATATCACAACATAATAACTAACTTTATTTCACATTATTCATAATTTTTAATAAAAAAATATCTCTATCAAAATTTAATTTTAACCTTATTAAATTTAAATATTACAAACAAACAGGCCTTAGAGGTAATTCCATTAAGCCATCAAAAGTTATTATTGTATACTACAATATAAAAAAACTTTAAGTCATAATAGTAATTTGAAATATTTAAATACATATTTTTAAAATTTAACATAATAACTTGATAGTTAAATTTAATGGGACCCATAAAAAATGACTCGTGAAAAAAAAATACAGATGAGAGACTCGAATAATATATTTTTTAATTTTGTAGCCTTGCATATATATTGATTGGAGGGAATTACCACAAAATTTGATATAATGATTGAATAATGAAAAAAAAAATGTGCTATAGAAATGTTAAAATATATTCTAGCTTCAATTTAGTTGGATTATAGTTGAGCTTCAAATTGAAAAAGTTATGCTCCTCCAATTCTAAACTAACGGACAACCAAATCAGATTTGAGTTGATTTGAATAAAATCAAAGATTTAACATATTAAGAAAATCAACTTAATAAAAAATAAATTTTCATTCGTAATAATCTACTTCTTGATTTGAGAGAAAAGAGAATTCTTTTCGAATGTGATTTAGAGAATAAAAAAAGAGAGACATGATGTCGATT
The DNA here is from genome assembly GCA_019297695.1 of Apostasia ramifera. Taxonomy (NCBI): domain Eukaryota; kingdom Viridiplantae; phylum Streptophyta; class Magnoliopsida; order Asparagales; family Orchidaceae; genus Apostasia; species Apostasia ramifera. The sequence continues at coordinate 172,596 of JAEMOT010003869.1, read as the reverse complement.
TTTTTTCTGACAGTTGAGTTTAGAGCGTGTGAAACTAATCACACCCTCGTAAGTTGTAAGAGTGTATTGGAGTTACAACTGGTTACACAAAAATATCACTTTTTTTTGTAAAATAATTGTCACATAGCTGTTTGATTAGAATATATAAACTTTTAAAATTTTATAATAATAAATTTGGAATAATATTTTTTAATAGAAAAATGCTAAGACTCATTTAAATTCACAAAAACAAAATAAAATATTCTCATTGTTTGAAAATATGTGGAAATGCTGCCCACTTTATGGTTGCAATATTCTAGCAGACTTTCCATAAGAAAAAAAAGGCTTGTGTTTGTGTTAACGTAAAAAAGAAGTCCTGAGAGACAGCAGTACGCAGTGAGCTAAGCCTTGTGATTTCCACCCAGAAAAGCACACAAGAAATTAAAGTGGTTCAGGGAGTAGTTCTCCTACGTCTACCGAAACGTCTAAGAGAAAGATTTCACTATAAATAGAGGAAGTTTGGTTAGAAGACTAGTACATGATGGTTTGCAGGGAGAGCTCATTGTATTTCTAGCTTTCCTGTAAGTCTCTGAGCTCAGCCAGAGGTATTTATAGGTGGGCTGTAGCGAGTTCCTCGGAAGGAAATGCTGCAATTCTGTTGAACCCACACCGGTGGTTCCACCACTGTAGGCCTCTGGAGAAACCGGAAGCGCGGATAGAGCATGCGGCTTCTTGTTCTTCGCGTTTCATGGGAACCTGTGGTGGTTGGAGCATGCGGCGTCTTGATTTTCACAGCGCACGGGAATTGAGAACTATGCTGATAAGGCACTCTGAAAGTGACAGCTTGAGCCAATGAAACCTCGTGTCCGCAGCTTTGTGGATAAGCTTAAGCATCGTATCCGATGGAAGGGATGCTTAAGCACCAATCATCGCGGCTGATGTTTGCGGAAGGCCGAGCTAGGGGATCGAAGCCCGAGGTCTGCAAGAGAGAGAGAGGATTATTATTAATGATGACAGAGGGGTTAACAAGGGATCCCTTCGGGTGCCATGTATACGGCCGTGATGCAGTGCTAGAGCTACGTGTTAATAGTTTGTATAGAAAAATACATGAGTGTGACACGTGTTAAGTAATTATTTGCCAGAATTTTTTTTTATTTTTTTGACAAAAACAAATTTTCTAAGCCCGGTTGGCGCCGGCCCGGGCCCACTAATCATATAATGGTAATTAAATTCAGGCCACCAGGTGGAGCCCACGACGCATATCATTTTCACCATTTGTTGATACCTGCAGAACAGGGCGAGCAAACAAACTGGTTAATTAATTCCTTATCCCGCCATGAGACGCAATTTGATTTTGATTTTGATTTTGATTTTGATTTTGATTTTGATTTTGATTTTGATTTTGATTTTGATTTATGTCCAAACATCAAACCATCTTTAATTAAAAAATTGTACTATCAATATTGAATTTATAATCTTCATAAATTTTTTTTCGGAGAATCAAGTGATCACTACTTTATCTTCTCGTTCATAAAAATTAAATTCATTATATTCATCTCATTTTTAATTGTGAAGTTAATTAATTTACCGTCTAATACATTATTTATCGCTTTTATTGGTGAATTTATGTAACATGGGGGCCGATTGGAATAGAAACACATTTCATTGATGAGGAAAAGGATATATTTTGTGTACAAATTTAATGACGATTATTTTAAAAGATGAATTTTGTGATACTTTTATATCTCATTCAAGTAAACAAATATGTTTTTAGATAAAGAATATTTGAATTGGCTTTCTTG
>JAEMOT010003869.1:149113-170760 GCA_019297695.1 Apostasia ramifera | reverse complement strand
ATAATAATAATAATAATAATAATAATAATAATAATAATAATAATAATAATAATAATAATGATGCCAATAGTTATGAACTTATGATAAAATAATAATAGTAATAGTAAAAGTAATTTGGTTGCCTAAAGTATTCAAGATTCCAAGATGAATAGAGAAAACCAGCATACACATGACCAAAGTAGGTGTGATTAATTAATATAAATAATATGAGAATAAAACAAACATATCTACTCATCGAATTTTGGTGATCACAACCAATTTTAATTTCATGTGGAGGAATTATATATATATATATATATGATTGTGTTTGACATAAAAATTAATTTTGTTAAGAAATTATTTAGAAATTAAGTCAGGGAGTTTATGTGGTAGCCTCAATGTCAACGTGGTTTGACTATTTGAATTCGAAAATAATCAGTAAAGAAAATTCCTAATCAAATCCAGACATTATCTTGAACGGCACAAATCAGATTAACTGTACAAATAGCATTAAATATAAGTAGTTGTGTGTCACACTTTATACTCGTAGAATTTATCAGATCATAAGAAAATAATTCAAGATAGTACAAATCAGGATTACGTTCTTTACCTCCTACTTGTAGAGCATCTTTTATATTTTTAATTTTCTTAATTTCTTTGATTATCAAATTATACTGCTATTTTCAAATTATTATAGTCATGTAAGGTCAATTCACCTTTTAAGGCAGTATAAAATATCTTGTTACCCTCAACTTATAATCATTTAAACGTATGTGTGGCGTTCATAAAGACAACCTTAGGTAGATATCTTAATCGAATGCTGATTATCGGATGCAAGTCGGTCTCTCAATTTTAGCTATAAAATTGGTTTGATTTATGACTTGGAACTAAAAAAAGTGAAACTTTAAAATAAGTTTGATTTGAATCGATTAATATTTATCGATATGTAGACCAAAAAAAAATCTCAAAACATTTTATGATCTTTGGACAAAACCTATTAATTATTAGATAAAAGCATTTATGTAAAGAATTTTAAAATAATAGTGGGTATAAAGCACGTGTAATAGTAAATGAACTCGTGCTAGGTACATTGCATATACTTTTATTTAAAATATATATATTAATAAATATTATTATTATATTGTATCGTAATAAATATAAATTTTTAAATTAACAGTTAAATTTTTTTAATATTAATTAGTTAAAAAATAATTATATAACCTAATTATATTATATTGATATTGTTAAATAAATAAATTTTATCATATTAGATTTACTTAATAAGTAGCTGATTGAGACCAATTAATATTAAAATAAATTAGACAATTAAATTAACTAATTTGATGGCAGTTATTATCTTTTACTATTAACTAAATTTGTTTAATGATTTACTGTGTTCACGGTTTTCTTATAATAAAATAAAAAAATAATTACCTATATATCACACCATTTAACTTTATTTATGCATTATACATTCATTTTTATTTAATTACGCTATGCACACTCAAAACATTATAAAATCTTATATACACACATTTTAACTTATTTTTATTATAATGAGTTATCATAATTTTTTAATAATCTAATAATAGTTAGGTTACAAAAAATCTGAGTCGTTCATCATATTATTTTAAGGATATTTAAATATATTTTAAGTGAAAATCCTAATACCTTGATGTTTAGGTGGTGGCAAGGGAATGAGACATCCGCGACGTGAATTGATTTTAGGATAAATCAACGCTTTAGTGTGGCATTGAAGAAGAAAAAAATATGTACCATTAAAGGTAAAATATAATTTTAATGATTTACTAACGAAATATTTTTTTTCAAATAGATTTTGAATGAGTTTTAACTCAAGTGTGTGAATGTAAGATTTTATAATGTTTTGAGTGTGCATAGCGTAATTAACTAAGAATGAATGAATAACGCATAAATAAAGCTAAATGGTGTGGAATGTAGGTAATTATCTCTAAAATAAATTGTGTTAAATGATGTTATATTTTAAATTGTATTAAATGATGTTAAAGAACAGAAATTATTTTATATTTTGATGTTATGATTGAACAGAACCAAGTTATACAGTATTTGAGCCTAAGATTGTGATCAAGATAAATCTAGAGATTAAATAATAATTTTTTGCTAATAGTCCAAAAGTTTTCTCCTCTCAAAAGAATTTGAAAACAGTGGAAAACATCTTAATTGTAAGAATTAAGATCTAGAATGAATACTTTGAGAAATAAGATTATCAAATTATAATTTTTGTTGTAAAAAATTAAGACCTAATTGTAAGATTTTAGGATTTAACTTCAGGTCAAAAACATTAGGGATTAAATAATAACTTTTGCAAAGTGGCAGGGGTTTTTTCTTCTCAAAAGAACTCGAAAAGAATTTAAAAGAACATAGTTGAAAAGAATTCAAAACTATGATTAAGACATAAAGACTTGTGAATCACATTATAATTTTTATTATACGAATTAGGACCTAAGACTAAGCTTAAGAGAAATAGAAAAAGCAAATTATAAGTTTTTAGAACTTAAGATAAAGACTAAAAGAAAATGAGAAATCAAATTAAAATTTTTGTACTAATAAATTAGGACGTAAGATTAAAACTAAGAGCAATCGATAAACCAAATTATAACTTTTTAGATCTAAGACTAAGATTAAGAAAAATCAATGAACAAAATTATAATTTCTCAGGATTTTAAATTAAAACTAAGATAAAGTCGGGTAAGAAATTATAATTTTTAAGTGCCCTGATTAAGAAATCATCGACCAAATTATAATTATTATTATTGCCAATTAGAACTTAAAACCAAGACTATGAGAAATTAGGAGACTAAATTATACTTCTCATAAAGTGATAGTTTAACAAATCAAGATCTAAACCAAAAATTAAGAGAAATTATAAGAACAAATTATAAGTAACATTATAGAGATTTAGGTCTAAGACTAAGATTAAAAGAAACCAGGGAACGAAATTATAATTATTATTGTAATGATTCATGACCTAAGACTAAGATAAGAAAAGTTGGGGTACCAATTTCTAATTTCTTAGGATAAAAAAATAAAGACTAAGATAAGTCGGGTGACTAAATTATAATTTTTATTCCAATCTATTAGGACCTAAAACTAAGAATAAGAGATTTAAAGAAACAAATTATAATTTATGTAATTATGAACTAAGATTAATACTAAAAGAACTTGGAGGATCAAATTATAATTTTACAGAAACTTAGTGCAAAACTATGATAAATTGGCAGTGCAAATTTTAATTTCTTATGACCTAAAACTAATTCTAAGAGAAGTCTAGGATAAATTATAATTTATTAGGATTTAATTGAAAACTATTCAAATTGAAATTTTGTTGTAAAGAATTTTTTTTATAATTGTGTTACAAAGATTTAGAACATAAGTTTTGAATGTTGAAGAGAAAATAAAAAAAATTAAATTATAATTATTATTAGAATTTAGAAGCTAATGCTAAAATTAAGAAAAATTAAGGTGGCAAATTATTATTTTTTAGGACCTAATACTATGACTAAAAAGATTGAGAAACCAGGTTATAATTATCATTGCAGTAATTCATGACTTAAAATCAAGATAGAGAAGTCATGATACTAATTATAGTTTTTAAGATTTAAGATAAAAATTAAAATAAATTGGAGAATTTTAGATTTAGACTAGACCAAATTATATATTTTTTAGAATCTAAGTTCAATTCTTTAAATAAACAGGAAAATAAATTATAAGCTTTTAGGTCCTAATTATAAATTCTTAAGACTTAAGATTAATATTTATCAAATTATAATTTTTATTATAAAAAATTATGATTTTAGAATTAAGATTTAAAATGTTGAAATATAAAGTGACTAAGAGTGCGTTTGGTTCAGTATTATCTTAATGTTAATGTTATTATTATTTAAATATCATTGTTATTCATCAATGGACATTTGTTTGGTTCAATGTTATGATATTAGAAAATATCAATGCTATCCAAATTATTTTTATTTAGTTGGAAGTTATTGATATTATAATAATAAATTGACGGTGTTATCTTGAGATGTCGCTCGATTTGGGGTGACATCTAAATGTCAGACATTTTTGTAATTAATTATAATATTATTTAAAGATATCATTAAACTAAATAATTATTTTTTAAAGATAATATTATATAACATTAAAATAACACTGAATCAGATGCCTCTTAAATAATATTTACAGAGAATTAGGTAGTAAAATTAAAATTGAAAAATTAAAAAAGATTAAATTAGAATTTTTATTAAAAAACAAAAAAAAAGTTTTGACATAAAAATAGGACCAAATATTTTGCATATGAGAAGTACTTCAGAATAGAAAAGCGAAAACGGCACTGGGGAAGAGAATCTGGGGAATCGCACGCGCAGCTCGAAGCAGACTGCAGGAAGAGACCAAGCACAGAAGTCCGCAGCCCAGAAGCCGGAGAGAAAAGCGAGAAAGAGGGAGAGAGAAATTAAAAAATGTGTTAATTAATAATTAACATATTATAATTTTAAGGTTTTTTGCAATAATAATAAATATATTATTAAGCTTCAATTTTTTATAAAGATTGAATTAAGGTAAACAGGCCTTTAAAGTTTGGGATAATCTCAAATATGTTCAGAAGTTTAATTTTTTTTTTTAATGTGATTCTGAGATTGAGATTAAATTTTTTTATTAATTTTTTTTATTTTTAAATTAAAATTTATATTTAAATTAAATTTTTAAATAAAAATAATAAAAATATCATCCCTCTCCCACCTCTATAAAAAATTATGTATTTCACTAGCTATTAAAGACAAAATATTATAGATTTTGTATTTTTTTTTAAAAAAAATCACATTATATTCTAAATTCTAAGCCCTGAAAATATAATTTATAATTCAAAACATTAATTTCTATATCTTAAATTACTTTAACAGTAAAATCTAGATCTCAATTTCTAAATCTTAAACTTTAATATTATACTCTAAATATCATTAATTTCATAAATTAGTTATATATAAAATTTATTTTAAAGTCAATTTAGTGCAATAAAAGTTAATATTATAAATTTGTGAACTATATTCACGATAGAATAAAATTCATGAAAATATATAATTAATTTAATTTATAATTTTATTTTTAATAGATAGGTTATAATATTTTTATTTTTAATAATAAATTATTTAAATTTGTTGCAATTAAAGTATATAAATTTTTCTTAAAAAAATGATAAAAATCAGAAGAGTGAAAACTATGGGGGCCCAGGGTGCAGCTAGAGCATGTTTACCTTGCTCTGGCTCTGCCATTCCAGCAGTTGTCAACCCCATTTTGGTCAATGAATTCAATTAACTTTCTTCACTCTAATCTTCTACTGCTTCTATTGTTCACTTAAAGGACAGCAGAGCATTTATTATTTTATATATTATTTTTTAAATAATAATTTTATATATTTTTTTATAAAATTAAATAATATTGAGTCAAAAAATTATGAAAATTATGAAAATTTACTTCAGGACTTATATATAAAGTGTAATAAGTTTGTTTTCATCAATTTAAGCTGGGTGTATGAGGTAAAGTAAATTTGATTTTATTTAAAATGAAATCAAACTCCCTATCGATTTTACCTTTTTTTGTCACTCTCTCGCGCATCCTCACACTCTCAATATCCTCTCTCTTATTTTTTTTTTTCATGATGTATTTTACTTAAAATGAAATTAAATTAACGATGTATATGAAAATGTTGATATTATGTCGTATGAATATAACACATTGAGAGATGATATGTCATTTTAAATTGAAAAATGTGGTAAGTTAATAATTGTGATGATTTGAAGTAAAGAAGAAGGAGGAATTAAGCCTGAAGATTTTCTTACAGTCGCTATTCTTCTTTCATTTTACTCATGCCCTCGCTTTTGTTGAGCCAGAAACAGCACAAGATGCAAAAAGCATTATTTATTTCATTTCTATTTAAAAAAGGCATTTGATTCTTAGAGTTATATTATGTAAAGTAGATGTCATGATATATAGATATCATTTTTTAAATCAAATAATTATTTTTTATAGACAATATGATATATATATAACATGTGATATTCTTTTGACTTTAGGAAATTACATGATTTGAGTATTTCTCAAGTGGTCATCAATCTCATTACTATTTCAATTCAAACACACTTAACTACACAGTTTCTCATCATTAATCTCACAATTTTTTCCCAAAAGACACATCAATCAGTCAGAATCATGTTATTTATTTGTACAGCTTAGAAAACTACCATCTCTTTAGAATGTGAGACAATTCATTCTTATGCCCTTCCTCCTAAAACTAATCAAAAGCACTCTTTATTCGTGTGATTCTAGTTCACTTATATGGACATCATCCCGACAACCGCTCTCTTTCATTTTCGATCTCGGTCATCACATAACTGCAAAATAACATTAAACCAAAATTCTTCTTAACATACATAATTTTTTTTTATTTTAAATAAATATTTTTTATCTGTATTGACATTCTGATTTCTTATACGTATATATGTAGAATATTTTTTTTTAGATTTGAGTGTTCATTTTCTTAAGCCGGGAATAATTAAATCTGGCTGGCCCAAGTTAGATTATGATATGAACGATATTAGTGTTATATTATGCTCCCCCCATATTTAAATTGGTCAAGCTAATCTAATTATTAGCAAGTTGGGTTAGTTTATCAATGATTAATTCTAACTAGCTAGACATAAGAGGGTTAATTATATTACATCTCATAACTTAAATTAATGCGTCGTTGCCGGGTTCTAAGTCTCGGATGAGAAATGCAGAAGGTTGTGTTAGGTAATCGACAGTTAGCGTAAAACTTGTCGAATCAATCATTGACTTAAATTAAATTTCACTTCTATTGAATAGTATTTGGTTAATCGAACTCACGCAATACCATTTTAGATATATAGACTTGATGACATTCGTAATTTTTTTTATTTATTATTACCTTGAGATTTTGTCGTTATTTCTTAAATAGAAATCTAATTCACTCCTCATTTGGACTCCATATTAATCTCTCTCACGTAAGCAAGTTGATCATTAATTTACTCAATTAATAATTTGAAAGATGAATTTAATGTTTTAATTCAATTTATTTAAATGAATATTTGACGTGATCTCTTATAAAATTGTTTGAGCTGTTAATTCTTGGCAATCTGTTTAAATATAATAAAACATTTAAAGTTCATTAATTAGAAGAACGTCACCCAATAAATTATATTAGGGTAAATTATATTCGGGTCCTAAATTTAAGATATAATAATATTCAGATTCATATTTTTAAAATTTTAATATATAAGTTGCTGATGTTTAAAATTTTAATATCTGAATTATTTTTTTAAATTTTTATTATTAATTTTTAAAAATTATAATTATTCTCTGCCTTCTCAAAGCAGAGAGAGTGGAAGAGAATAATTGAAATTTTGAAAAAAATCTAATAATAAAAAATTTAAAAAAATTCAGATATTAAAATATTAAAGTAATGAAAACAAACGTTTCTATTAAAAAAAAAAAAAAAATATTACCCTGCCATTGCTTATTCTAGAGCTCATCCACTTCCTTCTTGGGAAAAAGTCGAGCTATCATGCATTTACCACAGTGAAGATCTCCAACTTTTTGGACAGAGAGATCCAATTTCTGCTTATTCCTTGCTTTTGAAAAATGATGACTCAGCTAAGCTGTGCTGCGGTTGAAGAAACTCTCTCTCTGTTTGAATTGTCAGTTTCCCTAATTTATCAGATACAGGAGATCCAGCTGACGAACATTAAAAGCAATACTATCACTTATTGAGATACCCGTGGCCAAAGAGAGCGAAGTGTGATAGCTGGGTAATGTTCCAAGAGAAGAAATTTACTGGAATAAAGTGCGTGCGGCTCCTAGCAAGCTTCTAGACCAAATAATGAGTAATAAAAAAGGCACAATAACGAATCATCCCACACAAAAAAAGGGAGAGGAGATCCAAAGTTATATAAGTAAATAATTTATTCTCAAATAGTAGAAGCATCTTTTGAGATAAATCTATGAGGCTAATGATGAGAAACTTTGTGGTTAAGGATGCTTAGGCTAGAGTAGTATTGGAATGAGTGACCTCTCAGAAAGCACTTAAATTACGTAGTTCCCTAAAATCAAAGCCAACTTTTGAAATCTCATTAAACTCATGTGCTAGCCAATTGATAAATCTGCTCGTCATGGCACCTCAATACTCTTCGAAGGAGAAGGAAATGTTGCACTTCCAAAAAGGAACAATAACCTTGAGGGGCTTACACGTTGTTTTGATAGTATTTAAGGAGCTTATACTTTTGTATATTTGAGGCTAATTAGCCTACATTCACATGAATTGACAAAAGAGATGGATTAGTGCATGCAACTAAGGGGCTTATATTGATGCCTAATTTAACACCCATCATTTGGATCTATGTTTAGTACAGGATGTTCAGTTGATGACAATTATTTTGCAAATATATCAGTGAGATACATGTCATATTCGTTGATCCGCCTCACCCATGAATTCCATCTAATAACAGTAGTCTGGTATAACCTTCTCCCTTGCTAAGCATATAATTACTCAACAAATCTTCTTAGTTGTTATCTCATATAATGCAAATTTTTTAATTATAAGTTCCACTCAATTAATTTAATTAAAGGTTGGCGGTCAAAGATAATTATGACTAATTCCTCCTCACTATATATCTTCCTTAATTGTTATTCCTCACTATATATATCTTCTGAAATTATTATTCTTTATTTTCTTAGTGGATTGCTTCACATAAGATTTTGTGTTATCAGTAAATACTTTTCTGATTTATATTCTCATCATTTTAAAATATGAGATGGCTAATGCTCCTAGCCTTAAATATCACAAAATTTTACAACATCAAGCAAAAATTTATTTATATAATTATTTTATATTTTTATTGTACAGAACAATTATTTAATTAAGTAAATTTTATGAAAAATAGTGTTATAATACAATTAGGATACAAAATCTTTATTAAATAGGTCTTTAATCTCCTGAGATTACACATATGATAGTACTTAAGAAGAAAATTTGATAAAAAAGAAAGAGAGAATAAAATGCAAAAAAAATATTCATTTTACAATAACAAAATAATTTATCCTAATATTTTATGTAATGGAAATTAATAAAATTTTTATAATTATTTATTTACAAAAATGTTCCAAATTTAACCGATTTTATTGTAGATCTACAGTTACTAGTGGAACGGAGGTTATTTCAATCAGAGTCGTCCCTGTTCCTGCCATCGCCATCCATTTGGAGCTCGGAAACCGTCGCTCTCGCTTTGGCGACCAAATTGCATTGCCGGCAACATGACCCTCTCTATATTTCTTCTTCTTCTTCTTCTTCTTCTCTCCTTCTTCCCCAACCTCCAAATCTAGGAAGCAGACGCAGAGGGCTAGAGGAAGAGTGAGACTCTGAAAACTGCTAAGATGCGCCTCCTCGTCTTTGCTCCAGCGCTATGGCTCTTCCTGCAGCTTTCGCCATTAGCGATTGCCCTCAACCAGGAAGGACTAGACCTTCTTCAAGCTAAGGCTGGTCTCGATGACCCCAACAACGCACTCGCTAATTGGAACTCCGGCGACGCCACTCCCTGCAATTGGACCGGCGTTTCATGCTTCGTCTCCGGCGGACGGCTGACTGTTACCACCATTGAACTCCAAGGACTTGACCTCGCCGGCCCATTTCCCCCGTCATTCTGCAGCCTTCCCAACGTCTCCTTCATCTCCCTCTCCTCGAACTACATCAATACTTCTCTCCTCGACTCCTCCCTCCTCCACTGCTCTGCTCTCACCCGTCTCGACCTTTCGCAAAACCTCCTCGTCGGTCCTCTCCCCTCCGCCCTGCCTTCACTCCCACTCCTTCGCTACCTCGACCTCTCCGGCAACAATTTCACCGGGGCCATCCCCCCAGCCTTCGGTTACTTCCCTTCACTCCAAATCCTCTCCCTCACGTCCAATCTTCTCAACGAGACGATTCCCCCTTTCCTGGGCAACATTTCCACCCTTGTCCAACTTAATCTGTCATACAACCCCTTTACGGCCAGCACGATTCCCCCACATCTCTCCAATCTCACCAATCTGGAGATCCTCTGGCTAGCCGGCTGCGGCCTCGTCGGTGAGATCCCCCGTGAACTCGGCAATCTGGTCAAGCTTACCAACCTTGACATCTCCGGCAACTCCCTGACAGGGGAAATCCCTGAAACGCTCTCCCGTCTCACTTCCGTCGTACAGATCGAGCTGTACAACAATCATCTCTCCGGCCGCTTGCCCCTCGGTCTGTCCAATCTCACCGCCCTCCGCCGCATTGACGCTGCCATGAACTCTCTTTCCGGTTTGATTCCAGACGACGTTTTTTCCATCCCGTTTCTGGAGAATCTCCATCTCTACCAGAACCAGTTGAACGGCTCTCTTCCGGCCACCGCTGGGAAGGCTCGAAACCTCTTTGAGCTTCGGCTTTTCAGGAATCGCCTCTCTGGGCCTCTCCCGGTTGATCTCGGCACCAACTCTCCCTTGATGTTTCTCGACATATCAAACAACCGGCTCAACGGTGAGATCCCAAGTGGAATCTGCGATCGCGGTGTGCTGCAGGAGCTCCTTCTCATCGACAACAATCTTTCAGGCGTCCTTCCTTCCGGCCTTGGCAGATGCCGAACTCTCACTCGCGTTCGGCTCTCCAACAACCTGCTCTCCGGCGAGGTGCCCGCCGGTCTGTGGGGGCTTCCTCATCTCTCGATTCTCGAGCTCACCGACAATTCCTTTTCTGGTGCTATTGAGGCCGACATCACCGGCGCTAATAATCTTTCAAATCTGCTGATCTCCGGCAACCAGTTCAGCGGCAAGATACCGGAGGGGATCGGTTCACTTCCTAACCTTTATGAATTCTTGGCTGCTGATAACAAGCTTACAGGGCCATTGCCAGATTCTCTGGGAGAACTGCCGGAGCTTGAACAACTCGACCTGCACAACAACTCCCTGTCAGGCGAGCTACTCAGCAGAATCCAGTCCTGGAAGAAGCTCACCTTACTGAACCTTGCAGTCAATCAATTCTCCGGCAGGATTCCACCGGAGCTCGGAAGCTTACCTGTGCTGAACTATCTTGATCTCTCAGACAACCAACTCACCGGAGACATTCCCATTCAGTTGCAGCACCTGAAGCTGAATCAATTCAACCTTTCCAATAATCAGCTATCTGGTTTGATTCCTCCGAATTTCCACAATGAAGCCTATAAGAATAGCTTCCTCGGTAATCCTGGCTTATGCAGTGATCTTACCGGAAGCTGCCTCAGTTCAACTGGCCATGGCCGTAACCGTAGTAAATTCTCGTGGCTTCTTCGATCTATCTTCATTCTTGCTGCTGTAGTGTTGGTTGTTGGGATTGCTTTGTTCTACTGCAAGTATAAGAGAATCAAGAAAGCAAAGAAAGGGCTTGATAAATCAAAGTGGATTCTTACTTCATTCCACAAACTGGGTTTCAGTGAATATGAAATACTAGACTCCCTTGATGAGGACAACGTGATCGGCAGCGGGGCATCTGGGAAGGTCTACAAGGTGGTGCTTGGCAACGGGGAAGCCGTTGCTGTGAAGAAGCTGTGGAAGACGCCAAAGAGTGAGGAGGGAAACCAGCATCAAGTTGCTTATGATGCTTTTGAATCAGAGGTGGCAACTCTGGGGAAGATTAGGCACAAGAACATCGTGAAACTATGGTGCTGCTGTGCCCACAAAGACTGCAAGCTCCTGGTTTATGAGTATATGCCGAATGGGAGCTTGGGGGACTTCCTCCATGGCAGCAAGTCGGGTCTTTTGGATTGGTCAACGAGGTATAAGATTGCCTTGGACGCGGCCGAGGGGCTCTGCTATCTTCACCATGACTGCGTTCCCGCGATTGTTCACAGAGATGTCAAGTCCAATAACATCCTTTTAGATGCAGATTTTGGGGCTAAAGTTGCAGATTTTGGAGTTGCAAAGGCTACAGAGGGAATTGGGAAAGGACCAAAATCGATGTCAGTGATTGCTGGTTCATGTGGATACATAGCTCCAGGTTTGTCAAATTTAACTTGCTTGATTTAAGTTTCTCTTTGAAATATGTTCTCATTTCAAATTTGTAGTTCACTATCTTTTGTTGTTTAATTAGTGCATGAACTTACTAGTCTCAATGGTTCTGTTCAGTAAGCTGAATCTACGGAGGTAACCAAATGATAGTGCTTATTCTCTTCTCCATTTAGCAAAGAAATAATGCTTTTGCATAAATTTTATGGAAGACGAATACTTGCATTGAACATGCTTTTTATACTTTTTAGATGTAGCTTCTTAGAACTCATCATCATAAACAGCCTTATCCCAACCAATTAGATTAAATATTGCATAGAAGCTTGTTTAATATTGCATGTTTTCATTTTAACTCGATGTAAATCTTTTAATTCAACCTCATGAGTCAATTTTTTGCTTGCTTCTCTCCCTGTTCAGTTTTCAACACAAGTTAAATCTCTTTGTTTGTTTGTTGGATTATTTTTAATTGAGATAAATAATAACTTTTGATATGATGTTTTTATTTTGAAATTTATAAAAATTTAAAATAAAATTAGTTTTATTTTGAGATATGTGTAGCATGTGAAATAAAATTAGTTTTTTTATTTAGAAATTAATTTTTAAAGTTGAAGTTTGTGTAAAATTTGAAATATTGTTAGTTTAATATTAGAATGTGTGTATGATATAACCTAAGGTTAATTTTAATTGGGTTTAAGTTGGCCTGACAAACAAACAGCGCTGAATAATCCACCTTCTCCTCTCCATTAAGCATCCTCCATTCTCTTTAGTCTCTACTGGTTATAATCTTTAAGTTGCCTTCTTTTAATCTCTCTTTTTTTTTTTGCTAGATGCATGTTAATATTATCTTGTTTGCCACCAGTCCCTTTATAGTGTTCCCTTTGTCCAATAAGATAGTTGTGCTGCAGGACAATGTGAAAGCTTCTATTGGTGGCGCTTTTTAAAGCAACTTATTATGCACGAGCCAATAAAGAAAGTTCACATTCTAGACAAAAGATAAAAGTCCATACCTAGCTTTTATGTAGCTTTCTCTTTTTAGTCGTATGTTCTACTGTAAGGATCCTATTATTCCAGGCTTTCACCATCCTTGTCAATTTCGGCTATCTTGACAATTTCTTAGCCCCGGAAAACAAGCATAGCTCTCACAATTAACACCCAACCAAAGATTCTAATTCCTTTGGGTCCAGTATTTGAGGATATAGCATATTATTCTTAAAGCTAGTGCTTTGACGATGTATGAAAACAAATA
Organism: Apostasia ramifera; assembly: GCA_019297695.1. Lineage (NCBI taxonomy): Eukaryota > Viridiplantae > Streptophyta > Magnoliopsida > Asparagales > Orchidaceae > Apostasia > Apostasia ramifera. The sequence continues at coordinate 157,439 of JAEMOT010003869.1, read as the reverse complement.
GATAGGGATATTTTCGATGCAATTTCCCCTCGCACGACGGATTCCTCGATCCATTTGGCTACATCTAACTAGTTAAAATGATTTTCTTTTTCCATTGATGATATTACTGTAATCTTATACTTCAGTTACAAATTGTGAGATTGAGATATTGGGTGGGAGCATTTGGTTCGTTGTTATCTTGATATTATGTTATGTAATCTAGATGCTATGATATTCAGATGTCATCTTTTGACTAATATAATCTTATATAAGATTATTTATAGATGTCATTAAACCAAACATTTATTTTCTCTAGATAACATAACATAACGTCAAGATAACATTGAACCAAGATAACATTAAACCAAATGCTCCCTTAGTATAGTTGGTTATTAACTTCTTGTACTGTTTGCAGAGTATGCATATACTCTAAGAGTGAATGAAAAGAGTGACATATACAGCTTTGGTGTCGTAATCCTGGAGCTAGTAACAGGCAAGCTACCCGTAGATCCCGAGTTTGGTGAAAAGGACCTGGTGAACTGGGTTTGCAGCACAATCCAGCAGAAAGGGGAGGAACAGGTGATTGATGCGAAGCTCGATCTCTGCCACAAAGCCCAGATCATAAAAGTCCTCCACATCGGCCTACTATGCTCCAGCTCTCTTCCAATCAATCGTCCTTCCATGAGAAGAGTCGTGAAGATGCTGGTCGAATTGAGGGAAGATAGCATGTCGAAGCCTTTACCGAATGGCGGCAAACTTTCTCCGTACTATTACGAAGATGACAAGCCTAGTGCCACCAAATAACAGCTTCGTGGATTCAGAGGAAGATAGGGAGCTGTTTTTTTCTTGAAAGAGTGCTCTGAATGACAGGTAAGAGTGTCTACCTTACACACTCTTTTCAGTGAAAGGGGTAAAGTTTCTTTAAAGACATTGTGATTTAGTGCCTTCGTCTTTATGTTAATGCATTTGTGCCAGTATATGTATAGAGATTGATAGGCATAATGGCATGTGAGGTGGTCCATGATTGTAATTTATGGTTGGCTTCTTAATATGAGCACTTTAAATGCTGCTTAAATTGGTTGTTGGCTCATTCATAAAATGTTCTCTTTGAGAATGGAGATGTGCTACTTGTGTGGGACCTAAATTTAGAGGTGTCAAAGTGTGAACTTGGGTCCGACCTGAACTAGACTCAAGCTCATTCCATGTGAATTTGACCCAATTGCAAACAGGTCAAGATTTATATGTTCTCACATATTGTCCATGTCAACCTTTTAATTCAATTATAGTTCAAAATCTTTTGACTATATTATACGAATGTTTGTTCAATTGGGATCTAACGCGATCTAGTAAAGAACAACTTGAATCAAACATGTCGAAAAAGCGTGTCCATAATTATTATTCGAAACCTACATTTGTATTAATCGAATTGATTTGGACTCAAAAATTTCTGAGTTTGGTTGGGATCGAGTTAGATTGGATTAATGTTGACACTCTTAAGATATTGTTTAATAATGATGGTAGAGTCTTGTTTGCAGTATATTAAGGGGACGTTTGGTTCGTTGTTTTCTTCGTGTTATGTTATATAATCTAGATGTCATCTTTTGATTAATAATTTTATAATCTAATTGAAGATTATTTATTGATGTCATTAAATCAAATAATTATTTTTTTTAGATAACATAATATAATATCAAGATAACATTGAATTAAACGCCTTCTAAGTATTAATGCCTGCATTATGGCAACTGCAAGCATATTTTTATTTTATTTTTGTAGTTGAAGGAAATATTACTACAAAAGGTAAATCAACTGCATTTAACTTTAAGTTGATGTCGTGGAAGAAGAAATATGTTTTGGTTAGCCTTAACGTAGGAAAAAAATATTAGGTATAAGCATCGAACTATTTGGTGCCCAACTGTTGGCTGTCACATGTGCACGAAATCACCCAAAGTGCACACATGGCAGCCAATGGTTGGGCTTCGAATGGTTCATTGTTCGAACTGAATTGCACGGGTATGGTCCTGTCGTTGCCAATGTCAGGCCAATGGGATACTTTAAGTTCATCTAAATAATACTCTCATTGAAAGTCCTTTACTTGATTAGTGAAAGAACTTAAACTGCTTGACGTGCAGTTTAGTCAAATTTATTGTACTGGATAAATATATAAAATAATCATAATAAAAGTACGATGCAATTATAATCACTCTAGATTTATATAGTTTAGAGACAATTTCGTATATTCATAGGAAATGTCAGAGATTGATTTTGTCATGTAGAAAGAAGATAGAGAAGCTTACACCAATCATTTAACTTTTGATTTCAAATGAAATATAAAAAATAAATCTTATTCTTCTTTCATATTAGATAATTTAATTGCTCCTAATGATCTAGTTAGACAATCGCTTCTAAATATTTATGAAATTATGTTAAACAATGAAAGAATCATGAACGGGCAGGCCTCCTAAACAAAAGCCCAAGTATTCCCATAACAAATCATGAAAACCTCAAATAGTTCAATGGGCTTTTAAATGAGCCCAAGCTAAACAAAAGCCCATTCAGGTTTAATCTAAATCAAAATTTAAAGAATTAAGAATCATGTTTCGGCATTCGATATTATATTATCTAAAAAAATAATAATTTTATTTAATAATATATATAGATAATTTTATAAAATTATCAATCAAAAAATAACATGTAAATATCATATATAAAGGCATTGATGCAAAAATCAATGCCATTATGGGTGGTAACATGCATCTCAATGTGCGAAGTCTTTGTAGAAATTGAGTATATGTCATAAATTTTAACTCATTTGTTAAATATATTGAGTTTGAGTTGAACATAATAGGGTTGGATCAGGTTCAAGTTACTCTTATTTATAAATATATAAGATTGGTGTGTTAACTTAATCTATTTCTTAATTTGGTCGAGTTTAGGCCAATGATTTTAACCGGTTTATATTTTAGATTGCTTTTATGCGAAGAATGTGCGTTTTGTATTGGTGTGATCATGGGGATCATAGAGAGGGATCCTCCTATTTATAAACGAAGAAGAATGAGGTAGAAGTCGGGCATGCTCAACGCTTTGGTAGAACATTCTTTTGTGACTTTTTTAGAATGCATCAAATCCTATGATTTTTCAAATTCTATTATATGAATTTGATAATGACTGTTTATTTCTTGATTTGGAGAGGGATCGGAAGTACTAGATGTTATTTGTTAGCGCAAGTGACTTATAGAATATGATCATAATGAGTTGTGGACGGTCAACGTGAGTCGCTTATCACCAATGTAAGGCAATATTGAAGGAATTCGATAAGTAACCTGGTAGAGATCCTTGAGATGTTGAACTGGTGATCAATAGCTTGGTATATTCCTTCTATTGATTAAAAATTAAATTGAGCTTTTGATTTTTTTTGAAAGATGCAACTGAGTAATTAACTAGCAGTTAATTTCATCTAATATATATTGAGTTTAATTATCGAACCTGTAATCTCTTAAATTAAATATGTAATATATATTGGACATACAATAAATCAAAACAAAAAAAAGGAAAACTCTCTATTTGGGAGAGAGATTTAAAATTGGTCTCAATTTTATATAAATTTTTAATTTAAGTCTTTCAAGTGTGGTATGAATTGTTATTAGGTTCTAAGTTTGACTTCCTCTGGCATTTTTATCTAGTCCTTTTGAATCTAAAACCGTTAACTATAACAAAAAATTTAAAAAGAAAAAAAAAGAGATGAAAATGCACCTCGCTGGAGGGCGGCCGTTCGCGTAGCCATGTGGCTCTGTGGGGGAAACTTCTCGATCGAGTGATCACTACGCGCAGATGGCCGTTTGTATAGCCATGTGGCTGCACACAGCCCATTTTTCGTGCGACTGCGCATAGCTTAAAAAACTAGAACTAATTTGCAATTGCTTAATACCTTAGGAACCCATGCAATTACTCAAAATAAAATTTTAAAATCAACATTTTTTTTTTATGCATTTACACTTGGTCCTCAATAATATATGTAAAACATTAATATAAATTGCAAGGAATTATTTATCGGGCAATGTTATTTTCATTTGTATTGATTTTACAATAATTAATTATTTTAAAATTTCAACAGAATCGTTTCGAATCTAGTCGAAGTGAAGCCGCGTTTGACTTTGGAACTTCAGTAATTGCTCCCTTTAGAATTTCATCATGAATACATTAATTTTTTTTGATAAAAATCATGAATACATTAATTTTTTTTTTGATAAAATCATGAATACATTAATTTGAACGTGCATTCGCCATTGTGAAACTACATTCATTACTTCTAAGGTTTTTTTTTTTTTGGTATATTACTTTATATGGCGAATGATGATTCACAAAGTGAAAATATATAAGTAAAATAAGTATCACAAAAATAAAAATATTAAAATAAATAAGTGAGTATATATACGTAAAAAAAGAATTAGAAATGAGTATATATATTTGTGAGAAGATTGAAGTAGCTTCAATTGAAGATAAGCACACGAGGGAGACTCGACTAAGATAATTTGGACATATAAACCATAGGCTGATAGAAACTTTAGAAAAGAGACTTTAGCTATTGCATTTGTCTGTATTAAAAGAAAAACAGGAAAACTAAATAAGACATGGTGAGAAACAATTAGAAAGGATCTCACATATTTGGAGATAAATGAGAACTTGTATTATTTGATAGAACACAATGAAAATAAAATTTCATGTAGCCAATCTCACCTAGCGAAATAAAAGTTTGATTGTTATTGTTGTTGGTATAAAGTTAAAATTTGATCATCATTAACTCAGATTTATTGACGGGCTATTGTCAACGCCTAAAAGTTTAAGCAAAGAGGGCTACACTTACATATATAATAGTTGCCTTTCTTATATACATATGCAATAATTAAAATGTATTAAAATAGCATGAATAAGCTAGATTATCTAAAGCTTGAAATTTTTGTACATAATTAAAATTGTTCCATTGCAAAAAAAAAAAAAAAATCATAAAATTATTCCATTTAGATTTGGTAAAACTAAGCCATGCATCAGAAAGCCTGTAACAGCAAACATGACATGAAGAAGAGGTTAATATTTTGCTAATGTTGTCGTTGTCACTGGCTTCATCTTCATTCTTATAATTTCTCTTTGCACGGCCGGCAGCATAATTTTAAACTTGAAACTTAATTTATGCAATCTTGAATTTTTTAGAGTTAAGAGATCTAAGAAACCTTTCTTGCACATAAAAAGCTGAAGAGAGTGTAACTTTTTATGATTTGAACAAAAGATATTGTTCATTTTGGCATTAGAAAATATATATAGTATGTCACTCATCCAGTATTACTATACTTCAAGCATGCTTAACTGTAGAGTTTTTCATCACTAGCTTTATATATGATTTTATTCCAAAAGATACATTTATATTTGAATCAAATGAAGTTTTCCCAACAATCGCCCTGACCAAACTTTTGAATATCTTCCAGCAAAAGATTTGCGTAGTCATATATGCAAAACGTATCGTACGCTAATATATACTTTCAGATTCACAAATGGTAGTCACTAATGTATATATGCTCCCTTCAATTGGCTCAAGCTCCACTCATAGTGTAACATCCCTTCAATTTTAAAATTCATCTACAATTAAAAGTTAGCAATTATATATGGTACTATCGGGGCCTTGCAGTGGTGCCTAAAAAAAATTAATTATTTTTGCTAGAAATGGTCATTAATGGCCATTCAGAGCAAATTAGTGTTAGGATTGCATACCAATAAAATATCAGCTGCATGCATGGTGGCTTCTTGATTGGAATGCTAACAGTATCAATAGCTTTCGAAGAATCTCGAGATGAGAGTAAATCAGAGGGAATTTTGCCGAGCAAAATTAAGTATGCACGAGTCAGCTTCATGAAAACCATAAATTAGTGGAGCACCATTAATTCGCCTAATCTCCTAGCTAAGCTAGATTGAGCAGCGTTTGTTTTTTTTTTGTTAATTAATTAACAGACGTATTAACACAAATTGATTGAAAATAATTTTGAATTTGATTTAATATTCTCGATCGAAATTAAAAAATTATGTACGAATATTAATTTAACATGAACATTAATTAATGTCGACACCCAATTGAAAATTAATGAGGAAGACTAATTTAATTAGCTCGATCCAACATTAATTGGGTAAATGACAGCCCATTTTCGTCTGCACGTGGGTGCATGCAAGCTCTCTTTCAGCTCCTCTCTGGCATTTTGTCTTCCTCATGCGTGGTCGACGTACGCCATTTTCCAACGGCTCTGATCTTCTGGCTCTTTAATTCTCTTGAGCCGCTGCATGCATACGACATGTCGCCTAATTTCATGGCACATGCACTCTGTTTCTCTCTCCTCTCCCTCTCTTTAGACCTCTTCCATAGTAAGAATAGTTAATACTTCAACATCAAAGTTAATTAAAGTGTACGTCTTAATTAATTACTTCAATCCTTGGAAGGCCCTGATCATCATCATCATCTTCGATCTATCTTCAGTGGATTTCATCGATCGATCATGGACCCATTGTCGGGCTCCAGGTTCCCTCCGGGGTTCCGATTCCACCCAACCGACCAAGAACTCATCATCCACTACTTGAAGAAGAAGGTAACTGCATCATCACTGCCAGACCAGGAGATTATCATCGCGGATGTCGACCTCTACAAGTTCAACCCGTGGGATCTTCCCGGTAATATTACCATCTTAATTAATTATTCTGACAAGTAAATTAATTATTATTCGTGATCAATTAATTAATTTTTAAGCATTAATTTTTCTCAAATTATATATATATATATATATATACTTGCCCTATATAGAACTGTAGTACGTACTTCAGAGATCCATCCATCCATCTTTAATTTAAGGAAAACTCTGTGTACATGCAGAGAAGGCTCTGTTTGGGGAACGTGAGTGGTTCTTTTTCAGCCCTCGGGACCGCAAGTATCCTAATGGGTTCCGGCCAAACCGGTCGGCGGCTTCCGGCTACTGGAAAGCCATCGGCATAGACAAGCCGATACTGGCCGCCGGAGGAAGCGAGTGCCTCGGCGTGAAGAAGGCATTAGTCTTCTACAAGGGGCGGCCTCCCAAGGGCATCAAGACAGATTGGGTCATGCAGGAATACCGCCTCTTGGAGAACAACCCTTCTCAGCATTTTACCCAAAAACAAAAAGGCTCCATGAGAGTAAGCAAATACTCAAACACTAATTATGCTTAAGAGCGATTATCTCAGGTTTAATTTTTTAATGATTACTTGCAAATTTTATAAATTCAAATATTTCAAAATTTTAAAAATCGTGATTAATTAATTAGGATTTTAATTTTCTAAAGGACACGCATGTGCAGAATCTAAATATTAATTATATTTACTTCATATATATATATTTCCAAATAAATCATGCATGCAGGGTCCTCTAATATTGTATTTTAAATAACTTTCCATTAAAGGCCGGTTTTAGACATTAAGGGCACTTTAATTGACAATATTATAGTAAATCTAATCTTATAACATAAATCCTTACTCTTCTCTCTCAAACTCTTTCCGATCAGCAATGATATTTTCCTCACTAAACAAGATTAATACATGGGCCACTAGTGTTGTGGAGGATTGAGTCTGATCGAAGAAGATTAATGTTGGAATTTTTCAATGAGAAAAAGAGAGAGAAAACTGAAACTAATTGCTGCAGATTGAAGGGAAATCAGAATACTTTCATTAACATGAAGCATTACAATTTAAAGATTAAAAAATAACAAATTCCTGAAAAATAGCCATGATAAACTGAATAACTAACTCCTAAAAATAAGGAACAAACTTTACTCAATCAAACTCTAACAAATTCAGCAGTCCTAAGCATGTATTCCAACACTCCTCCTTGCTTTAGGAGCTGCGAATACCAAGTTTCTGCCTTAGAAACTCAAACTTGCTGACTGGAAGTGACTTTGTAAACAAATCTGCCAACTGGTCTTCAGATTTGCAATAAACCAGAATCACAAATTTTTCTTTCTGCACTTCTCTTAAGAAAAACAACTTGATGTTAAAATGCTTAGTTTTCCCATGAAACATAGGGTTATGGGAAATGGCAATGGCGGCTTGGTTGTCAACAAAAATCTCAGTACTTTCTTTTTGCTCCAAATTGAGATCCATTAAAATCTTTCTCCAAATCACAGCATTCTTGATCATGACGAAAGCATTCTTTACCTTGAAATCCCTCACTCGGAGGAACTTCAGCAGGGCACTGCCTCTCTTCTCGTCGTCGAGAAGAGGAACTCCCCAGATAAATACCTCCTCCGTCGGCGACGCCGGCTTCTTTTCCTCTGCTACAGTTTCC
>JAEMOT010003869.1:113886-137819 GCA_019297695.1 Apostasia ramifera | reverse complement strand
TATATATATATATATATATATATAACTCAAAAGGTACTGAAATCAGTGTGTAACAGAGTAAATGGATTTTGAATGAACTAAATATTAATTAAAACAAATAAAATTTTATTACCTGAGATCGATGCATGAAATTTGAGTTCAAACCAAAAGCTTGTGAATTTGAAATTAGATCTTTTGAGCAAGACAAATTAATTAATTATGAATCAATGTTAATTGGTGAAATGCGCGTATAATATATAGCTTAATTTCTTTGAAGTTAATATATGGAAATATACAGAATTTAAAATCTAAACAATTAATTAATTATACTTAAATATGCGTACGTACGTATTGACTAGTAATTAAGGAGCCCAATTAAACTGATTCATTCAATATTATATGACAATGCAAATTAATTGAAGATGATCAGTACCTTTAATTATGCATGGATATTCTATATGAAATGAAACTAAAATAAAAATATATAATAATTTTTGCGCATGCAGTAAATTAATTAAAAGGAACAAATAATTATTAAGCAAACAGAAATTAAATTAAACTAATAATTATTTATAAGTATCTCATCAATATCTGGCGTCCCCCAATTACCATTAACCTTCTGATCAGCTACAGCAGCAAGGGGTCGTCATATCATGATATCCATTCTCATTACTCAATTACATGCATAAATCCCAGATCGAGCAAACCAACGCGCGGCACGTAGGTACCGCCGGCAGGGCGCCGGAACTCTCTCCGGCCGGCGGCCAAATTAATTCTAATTATACTTGATATCGATCGATCGCGCGATTGATTGATCCATCCATCGTCTCCGGCCATGCAGCTCCGTCCTCTCATGCATGCATGCATGCATGCATGATTTGTAATTAAATTTCAGATGAAGAACTCCGAGAAACCGCCGTTGTCGCCGAACGACGAGAATCGCCCATGATCTGCCGAGCACTGCGGCCTCTTATTGCCGGGCTGCTGCATCTGCATCAGCATCAGCTCGTCGACCACGCAGAAGTTAGTCGATTGCTTTCTCTTGCTCAGCGCCGACGCCACCAGCTGCGGCGTCTGCGGTACTGCGACTGCCTGATCATTGTTACGTGCAGCATTACCATAACTGCCGCCGACGCGATTATTAATGGACGACGACGACGTCGGAGGGGGCCACATGAAGCCGGCCGCGCCTCCGGGGCTGGAATCCTCTCCGCTGCTCTCTCCTCCCTGTTCCTGCGGGCACTCGAGAAGGTAGCCCATATGGTCGCTGAACTCGCCGGAGCTGTTTCTCTCCTTATTTGAATCCTTGATCTGCAATATTATTTTCTGATCTTGATCATGGCCACCTTTTACCGTGTCGACGTCGACGTCGTCGCCGGCTGCCGGGCAGAAGCCCTTCTGCTTCACTCGGCACAGAACCCAGTCATCCAGCTGTTCATCATCATCATGATCGATCAGTTCTGATCAGTACTACGTACGATCCAGATCATCGCGAACAACAAATTAATTTATTAAACTAATTAATTAATTAATCAGCTAGCATGTACGCATATATAGAAATATATTATTTCATCCACTATTAAAATTAAATCATGCACGTTTTTTTTTTTAAAAAAAAAAAACTAAACTCCTATTTATTTTTAGCATATTAAATTAATCATGTGCTTTGAATGTACTCTTTCATATTTTATATAAATCTTTTAAATAAATATTAACTGAGCTAGAGATCGATCGATAACTATGTATGTATTAATTAATCGTTATTAATATTACTTTTCTCATACATCAATCCTTTGATCAATATTTTGATTTGCTCAGAAATATATATATTAATTTAAGATTGATAGGAACTAAACGGATTTCTTAATTTATAAATGTCTTTTTTCTATGTGCAAGCCTTAAATATATATATATACCTTTTATCAAAAAAATAAAAAGGTCTTAACTATGCAGCTAGATAGCAATTTAAGTTATAATTAATATTAATTCCTCCTAATTAAAATGTCTAAAAGGCAAGCTGAGCTTGATCACTCATGATCATGTAATTAATTTAATCTTGCCTTCACAATTAGTACTTTAATTCTAGGCAAAATTAAACATTAATAAAGTTATAATTAAGCTGGCTAGCTAAATAATTGCGTACCCTCATGGAACCCCTCTGCTTTTGGGATCGTGAAGGAGCCATGTAGTCAAGGAGCCGGTACTCCTGCATGACCCAGTCCGTCTTTGTACCCTTGGGCGGGCGGCCCTTGTAGAAGATGAGGGCCTTCTTCACACCGATGCACTGGGCACCACCGCCAGCTAGGATGGGCTTGTCGGTGCCGGTGGCCTTCCAGTAGCCGGATGCTGCAGCCCGATTCGGTCGCACCCCGTTGGGGTACTTCCTATCTCGAGGGCTGAAGAAGAACCATTCACCCTGGCCGAAGAATGCTTTCGCTGAAATGTAACAAATTATACAATTGAGGGAGCTAGAAATTAATTAGATCAATTAATTAAGCTAGCTAGTCACAAGAGATCTATATATATATATATTGGAATAATTAATAAATTAGAGAAGATCATGATCATCAGTATATATAAAATATAAATCATGCAATATTAACCAGGAAGCTCCCACGGGTCGAACTTGTAGAGATCTATGTCTGCAATAATGGCCCATTCCGAAGGGAGAGAATTGGTTGCCTTCTTCCAGAGGTAGTGGATGATGAGCTCCTGGTCTGTGGGGTGGAAGCGGAACCCAGGAGGGAATTGGGAGCTCAGAAGCCGCCCGGCTTCCATATTGGCTCGCCCCCAATTAATTAACCAATAATATTATCTAGATATCTACAATTATATATATAATATAAGGAATTAATTAATTATAAGAAGAACATATATATATATATATATAGCCCACGTGAATTACTGGCAATGAATTGAAGGAAATGATTTGGGTTAATTTCATATATTTATAGGCTCTGCTACTTTGGTGTCGTCCAGATGGCAGACATGCTACTGAGTTGTGATACCAGAAGCGGGCGAGTTACTCATTGGCCATTTGGCCGGCCTTTTTTTTTTTTTTATAAAAAAAATTATTTATTTACTTTTCCTCTTTTTTTTTTTTCCTATTTTTTGAAATCTAATTATTTTTGTGGGATTAATTAGCACATCCAGATCTCGAGGTACCCTAGAAATACGTACTTATCTAAATATTTAATTTAAATAATATTTTTTTATTATCAAATTAAATAATTTTTTTTCTAAATAATATGAATTAATATTGACCTAAATGTCTCTTTAATTAGATATTGATCCCTTTAAGTTAGGACTGAGCAAATTCGCTTAAATATTTATTGAACACGCAATATGCCATGTCATGTTAAATAAAATTACATGTATTCATATAAAGTCAACGTACATGCTAGCTAGCTCCAGCTTCTATCTTTAATACAGTGAACATATTTTAAAATTTTTTTTTTTTCCTCATAACTCATAAAGTATCTAAGAATTAAGGAGCTAGAAATCCATTATAAAAAAAAAATGATAATAATAATATAAAAAAAATAATGTACCAATGTATAATGGACTGTAAAGCTCACAGAGTTAAAAGTAATTAATTATTTTTCATATTTTGCAATTAATATATATTGATGAACGATCGATCGCGGTGGGAAAGCCAGGAAAGAAGAAGACAACGTCCGAGTAGGCCATGGGGATAAGACCATAAACTAATAGACTATGGAGCTTCAAGCTTTGCGTGGATCTGGAGGACCAAGTAAAACACGGAATTGCAAGCATGGGACAAAAATTGGATGACCTTGATATTTTTTGGTAGGGCATGTGTTTACATACATAATATTAATCCTTTAATTAATTAATATATAATATGATCTACATTATATATATATATATCTATAGTTTCATTGGGGTTTGAAATCCGCCAAATTAGGTCCCAAATATGATGAGAGGTGGAGTCAAATTAATTAATCGATCTTTTTGATAATAGTTCAGATAGAGCGAATTCCGCCAAATTAGGTCCCAAATATGATGAGAGGTGGAGTCAAATTAATTAATCGATCTTTTTGATAATAGTTCAGATAGAGCGAATCGTCTGATCAATGATAGACATTAATTTCCCATATAGAGAACTAAGATGCAAGAATCATAAGAATGATTAGACAGTTAGATGGGGTGAATGCATTGTTTGAACATGATTGTGTGATCAGATCGGACCACCTAATATATATGAACTGGGTAGCGCAGAACAAAATTACGAAAAATGAGGCCGGTGTTCAGCATTGGGGTATCTCAACCATGAGTTCCAATTACATGACTATTTTTGGATTGCATTTGCATGCTAGGTTGATCACTTTGCAGATTTATTTCGTACATCTAGATAGAAGTTAATTGCCTTGTAACAACATATTATGGTTCAGTTTGAGATATAGTAATTCTTTGTAATTTCTTTCTAAAGAGTCTTAGTAAATTTTTTTTCTAGTAAAATTATAAATTATTCATTAGAATTAATTAAGTTTTTCATGACTAAAATCTTGGTGTATTCTTTACTCATCTTGTTTTATTCGCTCATAGTGCATTGGCGTTTTTCCTTCCTCTGGTTTTTCAATTTTTTTCCCTGTTGTGCTGTAGAATTTATCGTACGTAGATGATTGTGTTTGATTCTCAAAATTATCTGCATGAGAGAAAATAATTGCATGTTTCATTGATCGAACGAAATAGTAGAAGAGCAAGCAATAGAAAAGATACAAAGCAATGATTGAGCACTGATTTGAAGGCATGGCCTTCAAATTTTGGAAGATACCCATGCCTTCAAATTTTGGAAGATACATGCAAACATGCATGGGATCTCTTATATATATCATCAGTAGTTATATATATCTGCTTCTCATTGAGGAGAAGCTTGATTGGAACATGTTAGATTGACAAAAATGAGGGTCTAATATTATTGTCACCGGTAAGAACGTGACTTTAAATTCTACTAATGAGAAAATGATTATAGTGTGATCGATAAAGACTTTATGCAATATATACATGCAAGAAAGAAACTCATGTTGGTGTCAAACATGAATATATTATTCTTTATTAGTGCAATTTATTATATGATAATAGTCTGAGTATTGCTATTTCTTTAAGCTAAACATATTTTTCATTGAAGCACAAGATATATAAAACTCAAGAAATATCACGAGTAATTTAATAGATAGATGATGTTACATTGGCCTTAATAAACTGAAGTCCATAATTTGTTTTAAATATATACAAGTACACAGTATGGCCTACTAAGGTGATTAATACAAAAAAGCTAAGGTTGTGCAGTTCTTTTGTTGATGTCCCTGTTGATTTTTGGGGATACAATATTGTACTTAGGATGAGAAGATGATTAGATGAATTAGAATAGAATTGTCATTTCATATAAATAAAATTAATTGTCATTCTAGGAAGAATGGATTGACAACTACTTTGTTTTTCTAGATGAATTAATAGAATATAGAATAATAAGTAAATAAAAAATACTAAAATACTCATAAATATAACTTAATAAAATTTTATATTATTTATTATTATTAAATTTAATTTTACATAAATAATTAGATGAATATAACTTATATAAGTATATATGTTTACGTATTATATATATAAGAATGCGTACATATGTATGTATATGTATATGTATATGTATATGTGCATGTGCATGTATGTGAACAAGAGTAATTTTTTAATAATATTTTTAACTTACAAGAAATAGCTATTCCTTGAGATGTAAAATAAAAATTTTTATAGAATAACTATCTCATAGAAATAAGCATTATAATGGATATTTTGTAAGAAATAAGTGTGAAATGGAACAACTAATATTTCATTCGAGTAAACACACCTCAGATACTTTAATAATTATTAATAATAAAATTAACAGGAAGAAATTTTTTTGTCATGAATTGAAAAAACTTTTGATAAATTCTTGGCCAATATTATTAAATATATTTGCAACTTTTGGTGGGGTCAATTCACCCCATTGAGAGAATTAGATCAGCTGACTTCTTGTAGCCTCTTTCTAAAGTTCTCGAGAAGCAACAAATTTTTTCCTGGTGAATCTAGTTGGAGTTTCAGGAATCTAAGGTTTTTCATACATTGTTCATCGATATTAATCCTTATCTTTTTGTCTCTGATCATAATTTCTGATATATGTATATGTATATATATATATATGTGTGGATATGGAATAGAACATATATATGTCTCGTGTATTCGACCTTAATGGTGGCCTCGTCTTGCGTTAATTTGCCGGCCGTTATGATTAATGGTATCATATGTACAATTACTATTAGATTTTTTTTAATTAGATGTTTGGATTATGGTTTGGGCGACATTAATTAGTGCGGGTGACAAATGATGTGATAACTTGAGGTTTAATTTGTGTTTTTCAAAAAAAATAAAAAATAAAAAACATCGTTTTAGGATGAAGATATTTTTCCTCAATAATGAAAACTATGTCGTCATTATAAACAAAGCAATTTTGTTATATCAAAATTTGGTCCACCTAAAAAAATGCATGTATCAGAAAAACTTCTCTAATATCATGTATGTTGATTTAATTGAAAAATAAATTGTGTATGACTGTTTATATAAAAAAATCATTTACGAATTTTTAGCTAAATAGTCATGATTTTGATTATGTGCAGTACTTTTTAAGAAACAAAAAAATTAGTGAATCACCTAGAAATTAATTATATTCACCTAAAACTTGTTTACGCAGTATCATATCATCTAGAAATTAATTTATCTACTGTTGCAAAACTTTAATTGGGTAATTTACATACCGATACCTAGGCTTTTGCAGGACTTGGATCAGATCAAGAATGTGATTTGTTCTAAATACAAAAGAATAACTTAGTGGATTAAATTTGATTCGAATCCGGTCATATTTGTTCTAAACATTAAATTAAGCTCGATTCAAATTGGGGTTTGATCAGATTTGGAACTAATTAAGTATCAATTTAATATTTTTTATGCTCGAACTCATGATATTTTTGAAAACATAAAAATAAATTACAGTGATTTAAAGGAAAAAGAACTTTAATTTATTAATATAATAAACCAAATTCAGCCTATTTATTTAAAAAAAAATTCAGCATATTTATAAATTTTTAAAAGATAAATTAAAAACATCAAGGACCTATTTGTTCGTAAGGTTTAAATTTAACAAAGTTATAATTAAATTTGAATAGAGATATTTTTTATTAAAAATTATAAATAATGAGAAATAAAATTAGTTATTATATTAAAATATATGAGAGATATGATATAAAGTTAATTATTATATTAGAATATGTGAGAGATGTGATATAAATTATAAGTTATTATTTTGGTATTAATATGTGTAGTATGTGAAGTAAAGTTAATTTTTAATATTAAATTTTATGTGTAATGTGATATGTTTGTTTAAAATTAAATCAGATTAATTATAAACAATTTTTTAAATAATGTGGTTAAAATTAATTAAGAGGCCCGAATTAATCACAAATTAACATTCTTGTTCACCGTGGTCAATTGTGTAGCTTAATAATTGGGATCGGTACTTATAGGGAGGCAATTCCATCTGGCAGCTGCTAGCAATTTATGATATGGATATTTATATATGTATTTTTTTTTTGACAAAATATTTATATATGTATTTCGAAATATATATATTTATATATTGATGGGAATTCTCTTTAAATTAACTCGAACGCTGATAGCAGTAGTGTTGGTGATTAAAACAAAAGATGAAAAGATGATGTGCGTAAAGACCAAGCAAAGCACCTTCAAATTAAGTAAAAATAAGGGAGATTCATAATTAATACTCTAAAGGCAATTTTGATATTTCTCAAATCTATTTATAATTATTTTAATTAATTGGGAACATTTTAATTATGATTTAGCAATTATCGCAGCTTCTCTTTATATCTAGATTATGATTTAGCTTTGACTCCTAAATCTCCACCGTATTTAATATCTTGTATTAATTAGTATTTCATGTCAAATGAAGTCTTGGCATCGTGATGTTTTGAATTTGAAATATTGTTAATTATTTTGTCTGACGTTTTGAATAATATATTTGTAATTTCTCTTTTTTTTTTTAATTAATATTAATGATTTACATGAGAAGGGTAAGAAATTCGTACCCGAATACTACTATTAATTATAGCCTCAATAAAAAGGAAAGAGTGTAGCCTCAACAAAAAGTTTAAAATACGGAAAAATAAGACGCTGAACTAAAAATAATTCAGCAATGCTATAAAATTCGATAATAAATTTTAGGGTAGATTGAGAGTCTCAAGGGACTGTAATTTGATCTAATTAATTTTAGAAATACTTTAATTTTTATCTTAATATTGTAAAAATAGAGCTGCTTTGATCTTTTTGTCAAAATTTCACATTATTTATTTATTTTTTAATAAAAATTTGAAATTTGGTCAGTATTTTATCGATTTGAATAGTTTGTATCCTTTGCTTTCACATATTTCTGAAATTTAGAATTTAAAAATTAAAATTTTAATAGAATTTAAAATTTAGTGTCTCTCTTTTTTTTTTCTCTTCACAAAATATTTAAAATTTAAAAATAAAAATATTAATATTTTAAATAATATTCTAAAAATAAAAAAGTTAATGATTTAAAATAATTGTAAGGTATGATAATAAACATTTAATAATTATATCTTAATTAAATTTGAAATATAATATTTTTATAATTTTAAAAATTTAAGAATAATTTGTAATGTCTTTCGACAGGATGCAATTAATTTTTTTAATATTGACAAAAAAAAACTGTTCATAAAACTGATCCAAATAGCCTGAAGACTGTCAGATAATGATGATATCAGTTAGAATATTCATTTAGAGGTCATATACGTGGTAATTATACGTCTAATCCCGTGATCATATTATGCATAGTATAATCTTTTTGTAGTATATATATATATATATTTTAGAAAGTACATACATATTGATATAATAAAATAGTAAATAATAAAAAAATAATACATAGTTAAAATTTTAATATTGAGAAAAAACCACATCCAAAAGAGGAGATCACTAAATCAAAATTTGAGTACAAAAATGAGATTACTTTGATGGCTACAAATTACTCAGCAAAAATCTATCTTAGTCAAATAAAGAAATAAATATATATATATATATATATGTTAGAAATTAAATTTAATTAATGCAGGATGCAGTTTTAGAAATCAAAGGTCATGTTTTGACTTAATTCTGGCATTAAATGGCTGATTAAACTCCCTTAAATTATATATTGATGGAAAGGTATTGAAGTCAGAAGTTCAATGCAGAAAACGGCACCACAATCAGAAATTAGTAGAGGAAGTTATGGCTACTTTAGTGAAGACTGTTCAGCTACCCTATAAAACCAAAATTATGTGTTTATTAGCTTTAAATGAGTCTTGTTAACCTAATGAATATTTGAAAGTTTAAGAGTCACTTTGTTTAGTATAAATAGTCTTTGTAATCAGCATTTTAAGTATGAATAAAATGACAAGTTAAAATTTCTTCCTTTCTTTCAAGTTTTCTCTTCTACCGCATTATATTAGATAGTATTGTGCTTATCACCTTCCAACAATATATATATATATATAGAGAGAGAGAGGGAGAGAAAAAAGATCTTAGAATTAAGATTGAATCGAAATAGAATGGGCTCATAAATCCTATCGATCTAATTCCTCTGTTGCCACCACTTGATCATAAAATTCAATTTTCACAAAATTATTGCATCACGAGCTCTCCGTCTAGTAATTAAGATTTGGACTACCAAACTTTAACATATATTTTAATATAAAAATTAAGTGTCATTCATGTAAGTTGTTCACGTTATTGTTAATGAAATTTAGATGATTACATTTTTTTTGAGTTGGTACTTTTAATCACACTAAATTTACATTGAAAAATACCCAGGAATACGCGGTAAGGCACATACTCAAGTATACTATTAGATACTTAATTGTTGGCCTTTTTGGGTAAATTAATTGTAATCAAATTCTTGAGATAATTAAATAGAGTGTAATACCACAAAGCCTAAAAATTTATGTTTTTAAATTTTTAATATTTGAGTTCATTAATTACATTATATTTATCAATATAATTTTTCTGTTAATTTTACTATTTTAATTTTAATAAATGATAATTTTACTCTTTTAGATGTCTCTTCTCTTAGACTCGTACTCTTTTTTTTCGGCCACCTCATCTCCTCTCTCTCTCGCTCTTTGGTACTGTGTCTTGTAGGCTAAGGCTAATTAGGCAGAGGAGATTGGGCCATTCTCTAGCCTCTCTTTCTCTAGCGGCATGAACGAGGCTGAATTCCCGTAGTCCTCACTTTTTTCTCTCTCTATGCCTTACGACTTTACGAGCAAGGCGAAGGAGATTGGAACTTTCTTGGCAGAAAGTGGCGGTATGGATGGCGAGAGACAAGGGAGATGACAGCCAGCCATAGAGAAAAATGAGACAGATGGGAATACGAATAAGGATATTAAAATCATTTTTTTATTAGATATTTTCAAAAAATTAGTTCTTTTAGTAGATTATTGATGAAAAACTTTCTGAAGGGACTCATGTGATTTTAGGGATTTGATTGAAAATGTATTTCAGGAATTTAGACGTTAGATATTTAAAAATAAAGAATTATATGATATTACATCGTAACTTTTAAAAAAATCTAAATATAATTAATTTTTTCTAGTCTTCATGCGTCCAGCTCATATTCTCCACCGGAATTTTTGTCGACAACTTTGATCATAAAAAACAAGGAAATTTTATCAATAAAAATTAACTTCGTTTTTCACGTCTTTTATTAAAATATTTGTTCATTTTATTATAAATTTCAATCTTTGAAAAATTCTTTCTAATTATCTTACTATAGTCTATAGCACTACATCATGAATTAAATATTATACATCCCCCGTGCGGGATAAATTAAATGTATTACATTAAATATTTTGTTTAAATTACGCTTGGGCCTATGAGGTTTTGCTCGCATTCACATCTGCCCCTCCCTCGAAAAAAGTCGAGATTGTAAATCTTAGAATCATATTAATTACATTAAAAGGAATATTTAGTTCAATATTATATTATATTATTTAAATATTATTTTAAAGAAATAATTTTATAATTTTTAGTAAAATTATTTATAATTATTATTAATTTAAATAATTATTTTTATTAAATAATATAATATATATAGTATTAAATCAAATATTCTCTAAATATTTTTTTATTATTTTTTGATTTTTATATAAACTGTGAGTGTGAAAATTTACTCGAAGAAATTATTTTAAATGATTTTTATCAAAATTAATTCTAACTTTATATTTTTTTTTCTCTCTCTCTCTCTTTGTTTTTCTTCTGTATTATTTATTTCGTTTTTTTCTCTCCTGTTTTCTCTTACACGCCAACAATTAACCCTTTCCTTTAATTAATAATAATTTGACCCTTGAAGAGAAAGAGAGTGAGTTTAATCGAATGATTTACGTTGAATGATTAAATCATCTAAAAATTATTTGTGAAGTGATTCCTGCAAATTTAGACTTAAATAAAAATTGTGATAAATGTTTCAAAGATAGTTTAAGAACCCTTTGGTAGATTTTTTTTTAAAATCACCTTAAAAAAACATTAATTTTTAAAATAAAGATAGTTTAAGTATTTAAAATAAAAATATTTTATAACTTTAGTTTGAGAATTATTTTTACACAAAAAAATATATTAGTTTATGAATTTTAATAAAAAATAATATTATTTTAATATTAAAAAATATATAAAATGTAAAATAAAATTATTTTTTAAAAGAACTAATTATTTGTCATTTATATGATATAATTGTGATATAAATCCAATTACACGGCTTGCTCAAGTAAGATCATAGCTAAGTTGTTAGTTTCCGGTGACTGCTGCTGATTTAAAATCAATTTCATTATTTATGACAATGAAAAACTCAAATGGAGTACATTTTTTTTTTTTTTTTTTAAAAGGTATACCATCTATTATAACTATACAATATTATATTTTATTATACAACATATAATGCCTAAACGATCAGGAGAAAATATTTTTTTGTCATGGGATTCTTAATGTTCTTGAATATGAGAATAACTTGGGAACTTTCAACAATATTATTTTAAAAATAATGATTAGTGATATATATAGGTAGTAATGGTTTCGAATAATCTCTGCATAATGGGCCGGAAACTTATGAGAAATAATGTTTCACAATTAATTAGAAATATATATGTATTAAAGAGAAGACAGAACATGGTACATTCTGGCCTGCACTAGTATTTGGAGATGGATCAGGAAGGCTTAGAGCAAGGTTCTTCAGCAATGTGGTTGTATTCTTATAAGAGATTGAGAAATGCTCATGCAAAATAAGTTTAATGTATGTGTATAAATTTTTTACGTTGTGCCCAGATGTTTCCTTTCTATCTTTTTATTTGCTTTAATGGGTTTCTAGTTTGGTAGCTCTTTAGTGCTTGGCGGTAAGAATGAAATTTGATTGAGAGTGATCAGAATAAATTTAGCTCAAATCAAGCTTGGATCGATATATATAAATAAGAGAGGCCTACCTTGAGTTGAGATTGAATCGATCTCATCTTATCTAAAACTTGGCCGGGCTAGATTGAAATAAAAATGAAAACTTTTGATATTCAATATTCTTGAGTCAATGTAGGATCGATTTGGGATCATTTATAGCCTTATAATCAACTGACTGAACTTCTAGCTAGAACTTATAGTAAAATAGTCAATTAACAAAGAACAAGATTGATCCGAGAGAAGGTGATTAGTGGTGTTGCATTCAGAATGTGAGGAAAATATGGATGGGTGGTAAGTTGCCATCCTCTCTCTTTCTCTCTCTCTCTCTCTCTGTCTCTCTCTTTCTATAGGTATTGATTGGTGGTATGTTGCAAATGAAACTATTAACTTTCTCACACAATACTTTGTCTCAGTTCCTCGCTCTTGCTCTTCTACATTGGAAAATTAAGTCATTGGTCTTAGAGAGAGGAAAGAGCACAAAAGTGAGGTTGAGATGGAGAGAGGGTCATGATTTCTATTGGAAAACTATAACATCAATTATATTTTGGTGCAAGTCTAAGTTGGTTGTGATGATAATTAAAGAGTGTTAAGTAGTAGTAGTCTCAATGTTGTCTTGAATTTATGTAAGTTAAAATAGAAATTCTAAAGGTCAATGTCCATTTTGATTTTGTAAATCTCAAAATGAGGAGTAATAATTTTGTATTGAGTAACGTTTCATGTTTAAAAACTTTGCACATGTCTATATATATTCGTAATGCAAAAAGAACAAAATAGTACAAGCTCTTAGCCTCTATTTCAACCTTCTTCTATTTTACTTGAATTTTTTAAATTATTTTTCATCTTTTTTTTAAATCTCGAATTGTCATTTTATTGGTTATATTCCTTCCAACAACAATTTCACACAGAGATCCTCCTAATCCATGGCTAGTTCCTTTAATTTTCTTCCATCTACTTCTTTAAAGAATATTAGATCTAAAAATGGATGGAAGAGAGCAGCTAGCATTGTTGATTTTATTCATCAAAGAGTGCCATGTAGCAATCGCCATTGATGCAGAGGATTTAATTCACCAAAAGCGTACAAGAGATATTGTTATTATTATCTGAGAATAATCACATATAAACTAATACTTAAGATTGTATTTTATGTGAAACATTTTTAAAGATTTATTTAGGTATATATATGTCGCTCTATAATTTTAATATTACATAAATAGTTGATTTTGATGAGATTAACTTCTGTTAAATATAAATATAATATGTATATTGCGTGCTCTCTTCTCTCTTTTTCTTCCTCCATGTGCACTGCGTAGCCTCTAAAACCTCCAAGGCAGGTATCGTGTGCCAACATCAAACTTCGGCAGCCAACGTCCTCCCATTCCACATTCTATTAGGTATCATTTATTTCTCTATCTATTTCTATATATTTGGATGCTTGAGTTAAAGTAATTATTAACCATATTAGTTTGTATGAGTGAACCATGATAATGAGTATTGAAATATAAATATTATAATATTAAAAATTATACACTCATTTAAATAAATTTAATAATCTGTCCCTATTATTTATATTCATGCATCATTCATGAGTGACGTAGATGAAATTTATCATATATATATATATATATAATGTTATGTATTGTATACACACGTGCATGCATGTTGGTATGTATATGTCTTAATTAAGATATATTTATTTATTGGCAAAAAAGGAGTTTGAGGAAATAAAAAACATGTAGTAGTTTATAGGATTGAAACGCCTGCATCTTTTATGATAATTAAAAGTGATGAAGGATCTGATCATGATTACAATTGAAGAAAATATATATAATGAGACACAATGAATTTGATCATGATCATGAAAACTAATTGCTTTGTTTTCTATGATTAAAAAAATGAATGGTCTGTCCCCAAGCCTTGCAGTTATGTCCAAGCTAAGATTGGAAATCTATTTTGCATGACATTCGCTCAAATAATTTATTTAATTTCTATTGATGAATATTTCAGCAGCAAGTACTCTATGTTTGATAATTAATGATATATTAGCATTTTTTAGTTAGTTAATTAATCCATGCATGTTAAACTTATTTTACTGGTCAAATATTAATTTGCATCATTTAATTTCACTTTAGTATTAATATTTTTAATATACAACTTCATTTCACACTCAAATTAACAATCTAACTTCGTTCATTTTTTAAGATCTATGCTTCATCCAAGATTACATTATATGAGCTACTTAAAGAAAAATATTAATCATAAAAAAATATAGAGATAATTTACATGCTTTTGAAGACAATTATTTTGAATTAAGACTTCTTTCTTTTCTTAGTTTCAAAAAATATTTGTGCCGCATTGAGAGGACATCTACTTAAATCACCTTATTATGACAAATAGAAGAAAGATTTATAAAATAATAAATTAATAATAGTTAAAGTATGCAGAATAGGTACTTCACCTTTTCATAAATAATTTCTCTGAACGGTTTGCTTCCCATGGTATGCATCATTGTCAATTTTAACCTATTAGCTCTATTTTTTCGACAAAATTTTTATAGATACAATTAAATAAAAAAAATAATTTATTATATAAAGATGAATAATTTGTTATGCACCTCAAATCGTTTACTTTGATAATGTTTATAGTAACTAGCCACTCCGAATCCGTTGGAGATACATCATCAAGTGTTTTTTGTAAGGCTTGATTTGGTATTTTGCCCTTTATAAACTTTTGATAAACACATGGTTCCTGCGCTGTATCCTGACCGTACACGTGGCTCCTTGCTGGGCTCCATTTACTTGACTTATTTGCTGACTCATCCGTCTGACTTTGCAGGACTTTTGACCAGGTCAAACCTCGGCCACGAGGGTTCAACCTAACCTTGTTTCCGATATCCCAGGACACCCCTGATAACATCGGGCACGAGGTTACGGAGCAACACCTGTCACAGTCAGCTCCACCTAACAGCGCTGCTCCCCGTACAAGGCACCTTTTTCCAGGTCCGCAAATCAAGGATCCGCATGCTCCAGCCATCACGGATCCCCAGAAGAAGTACTAGTATTAAAAGATATCGTCCTCCTTTTGTGGCTGCAGGCCTCTCCGTTGGCAGACAAATGGCGCGAACCCAGAGCCTGTCCATCACATTTTCTCCGAAAAACCAGGGTGAAGCTACACACTCCAACAGCTACAAATACCGCTGAACAGTTCCCCACGAAAGAGGAGAGAGGTAGAGAAAAAGAAAAGGAGGAGAATCGGATCAACGAAAAGGGATTGCCTCCACTCATTGCATCAGAGCTCCAACTGAGGAGCTCTCCTTCTTCTTCCTCTTCTTTCCTCTTAAAAACACTGTACAAGCCTTCAAGGCTATTTTTCCCCATTAGTGAAACTTCTTCACTGACTGACCGGTGGACGTAGGGGATTCTCTCCCTGAACCACCTTAAATCTCTGTGTGCTTCTCTGAATGCTCTGAACTGATTCTCTCTTTGAGCTTTCATTAACAGGCTCACCTCTTTGCGCGCCGCCGTCTCCCGAAACTCTCTTTCTTTTGGTGTTTCCTGGGACCCCCACATCCTACGTCAACATCTTCTGGTGCTTTCATTGAGACTTGGGAAGATGGTGGCCAGAACGTGCAAAAACAACTCTGCTGCTCGCAGTATGCATGCAAGAGAACCCTCTATTCGAGCACCGGACGACAGAACTTCGGCTTCAACTTCCCTGCGTCACGCCGAATCTGCTTCTTCCTCCAGGGGCACCCGTGTCTCAGAGCTCCAGGGGATGCTCGTAAATCTCACTGACATGGTCACCAGCCTCATAGCCCAGCAGGCTATAATCCTCAGACAGACTCAACTGGTATATGCTATGCTTCCTCTCCCGCCGGTCGCGGTAGCTTCTGTTCCTCTTCCGCCAGTTGCGGCGGTTCCTATTCCCCCTCCACCGATCGCGGCGGCCCCAGAGTTATTTCCACCGGTCGCGGCGGCCCTAGCTCCTCTTCCTCCGGCCGCTGGAATCCCTGCACCGGCACCTCCGGTCGCAGCACCCTCCATCCAATCTTCTGGTTCCTCTAGGCCACCCAGACGTCCTTTCCGCCTCTAGGAGGCTCGCCAAAACTCGCTCCCACCTTGTCCACTACCACAACCCGCTTTTCTTCCACCTGTCTTTCCTCCTTTCCTCGCTGGGAGAGATCCCCTCTTTCCAGGCGCTCAGACCCCCCATCATGGGCCTGATCCCTTCTTCGGGCCGATGGACGGAAATGTTCCTTTTTTCGATGTCATCCATTTTGCCCCAATCCCAGAGGATTTCAGGCCTCCCAGGCTAGAGGTCTACAAGGGCGTAACAGATCCCCGTGAGCATGTGCAGGGGTTTGAGGCCGCAGTCCGCTACCGCCAGCCGGACGAATCCATGAGGTGCCACCTCCTGGCCAACACTCTGAAGGGGGCAGCATTCAGCTGGTTCATCAAACTGCCCAGGGGTCACATCTCTTCTTACGAACATCTGAAGTGGGAGCTGATCGCTCGTTTCATCGGCTGGACCCGAATGGTCGTCTCTGACATGGTGCTCACCAACATTAAGCAGGGTAAGAGAGAAAGTCTCCAGGACTACACCAACTGTTTCTTCACCGCTGCAGCAGAAGCTGAAGATGTAGAGCCTGCAGTGGCCATGCACAATTTTCGGAGAGGACTCAAGGTAGAGGACCTATCCAAATCCCTATAGTTGGCCAAACCTCGAAGTTATCCAGAGCTGGTAGCCAGGGCCAGTCAATTCATGCTTCTAGAGGATGCCGAATCCTCCCCCACAGGCGCTTCCGGAGTTAAGCAAGAGAGAAGCAAGAGGAAACATCGGGGTGCTGAACCCCCGGCCATGAGGATGCGTGTGGCCAGGTATCATGATAGAGAGGAGGAAAAGCCTCGACGCGCCCAGCCTCCGAAGCTTTTCCTCTCTCGACCACTCCCTGAGGTCTATGCGACAGCCGTCAAGCAAGGCTGGATCCGACCAGCCGGACCCAGGCCAGCGCCGCCGCCCAGAGTGAATCCCAACGACTATTGTGAGTTCCATGGGAACTATGGGCACAGGCTTCACAAGTGCCGAGGTCTTAGAGCCCTGCTCGAGAAGCTGATGAATCAGGGCAAGCTCGAAGAATTCATGCAGATGACGCCAACTTTCACTGCTGCTCAGAAGGGAAAGGCCCCCGAGGTTGCTGAAGCCCCTGCCAAGGCCTTACCATCTTCAGGCCCCAGTCAACCAGGGCGACCTTACCCTTCGGCCACCAGGACGATCAATGCTATCTTTAGCATTGACCCAACTGCTCGCCGCCATGCAGTTGAAGTCGGCGGTATCTCTGAGCAACATGCCTCATCCATCCCCCTTACTTTCTGCAGCAAAGACCTCCCCCACCAGGGCAATCTACATAACGACCCGATAGTGGTCGTTGCCCGCATCGCCGATTTTGATGTCCGGCGGGTGCTCCTCGACTCTGGAAGCGCCGCCGACATCTTGTTTGAGTCCGCCTTTCTCCAAATGGGGCTCAAAAAGGCGAACCTCCTCCGCGCTGGGACCACCCTGCTCAATTTTTTCGGTGAAAGGGTCCAACCTCTGGGATTCATCACTCTACCCATCTCCTTTGGCGATGACAATGGCCACGCTATGAGCATGGTCAACTTCGCAGTCATCAGGGCTAAATCGGGCTACAACGCCATCCTAGAGAGGACAACTCTAAACTCCTTCGGGATGGTGATTTTCACGCCCCATCTGTGGGCGAAATTTCCGACCTCCAGCAGCATTGTCACCATCAGAGGAGATGCTAGGCAAGCTACCCGCTATTTTCAAATAGCGGCGCAACTTGTAGTCGACCAAATGGATCCCAGAGAATCCCAACCAGTCATACCACAGGAAGGGGTCATCAATGTAGCCATAGGGGGTGAAGGCTCTTCCAAAATTATAAATGTTTCATCTTATCTGAAAGAGAAGCAGCAGGCGGAAGTTACCGCCTTGCTTTCTGAGTATACTGATGTCTTTGTATGGTCTCCTGAAGACGTTACAGGCATGAACAGGGTTGTATGCGAACACCACTTGAATGTATCCCAAGCCGTCCCCCCCATTGCACAAAAGAAAAGAATAATGGCCGGGGAGAGGCA
Organism: Apostasia ramifera; assembly: GCA_019297695.1. Taxonomy (NCBI): domain Eukaryota; kingdom Viridiplantae; phylum Streptophyta; class Magnoliopsida; order Asparagales; family Orchidaceae; genus Apostasia; species Apostasia ramifera. The sequence continues at coordinate 119,145 of JAEMOT010003869.1, read as the reverse complement.
GGACGCCATCAAGGAAGAGATCAACAAGTTACTCGGGGCCGGTTACATCAGAGAGGTCCAGTATCCCCAATGGCTAACCAACATAGTTATGGTGAGGAAGGCCAATGGGAAGTGGAGAATGTGCGTAGACTTCAGAACATTGAATCAGGCCTGCCCTAAAGATACTTATCCTCTCCCCCGTATCAATACGATGGTGGACCGTACCGTCGGGTACGAGGTTATGAGTTTCCTAGATGCTTTCTCTGGGTATCATTAGATCTGGATGACCAAGGAAGATGAGGAGAAGACAGCTTTTATTACTGACTATGACACTTACTGCTACAAAATTATGCCCTTTGGCCTCAAAAATGCCGGTGCTACTTATCAGCGCATGATCGATGCCGTCTTTAAAGGCCAAAGGGGAAGGAATCTCGAAGCTTACGTAGACAATATCCTCATCAAAAGCAAAACCTTGACGGAGCACCTCAGTGATCTCAGGGAAACGCTCGATACCCTTCGAAGGTACAACCTCAAGCTTAACCCTGCTAAGTGTACTTTCGGCGCGGCTTTGGAAAAATTCCTGGGATACCTAGTCTCTGCCAGAGGGATAGAGGCCAATCCTGATAAAATATCGGCCATCCTGAGCATGCCCTCCCCGAAGACAGCTAAGAAGATCCAGAAGCTAGCAGGGAGGATCAACAGTTTGGGCAGATTCATCTCAAAAACTGGTGACCGATGTTCTCCATTCTTTCGATGTCTACGCAATAACAAGAAAGGTCAATGGACCGACGAGTGCGAAGCAGCCTTTATGTAGCTGAAGAAATATCTTACGTCGGCCCCGATACTAGTAGCGCCGAAGAAAGGTACGGTCCTATCTCTTTATTTGGGAGTGTCTGACACTGCAGTCTCAGCGGTCCTCCTAGACAGTGAGAAGGGAGTACAACATCCTATCTTCTACACCAATCACATGCTTCTAGACACCGAGAGTCGATATCCTACTTTGGAGAAACTCGCTCTGGCCCTCCTGACGACTGCAGGGAAGCTACAACCTTACTTCCAGTCCCACACTATCCAAGTTGTCACAGATCAACCACTCCTGAAAATACTGCGCACCCCCGAGGTTTCAGGAAGATTGCTCAAGTGGTCTATTGAATTGGGTGAATATGATATCAGATTTATCCCACATACAGCAATTAAGGCCCAGGCCCTGGCGAACTTCGTCACCGAGTTTTCTACTTCAGAGCCACCACCTGTCAGGCCCCTGGTAAACCTCTAGTCCCTCCATATTGACGGTGCGTCCGAATCACAATCCCAGGGGGCTGGAATCCTCTTAACCAGCCCAATGGGGGCTACACTTCATCAGACTGTGATGCTTCAGTTCAAGGCAACAAACAATCAGGCGGAGTATGAAGCCCTCATTGCAGGACTTAATTTCGCCCTTAGCATGGCCGTGAGGCGCATACAGGTGTTCAGCGACTCTCAGCTAGTCGTCAATCAGGTGAACCGCCTATTTGAGGCGAAGGACATGGTTTTGAAGAAATACCTGCAGTTGGCCAGATCCTTGATTTCCCAGTCGAGGATTTCTCCTTAACACACATACCTCGGGAAGAGAACCAAGTGGCGGACCGGCTTGCGAAGGAGGGGCTTCCCGACCTCCTTCGAACCTAGGTATTTGAAAGGCCCAGTTTCGAATGCACCGAAGTTTCTTCTGAAGAGCAACCACCCTGCTGGATGGACAAAATCCTAGAATACTTGAAAAATGGGACTCAGCCAGACAACAGACAAGAGGCGCAGAAGCTAAAACTTGTTTGCGCCAAATACACCCTCGTCGACTGGGAGCTCTACAGGAGATCCTATGCCAAGCCCCTCACCAAGTGTTTAAGACCAGAAAAGGCCCTAAAGGTTATGGAGGCGGTACACTGAGGAGAATGCAGAACACATGCCCGTGGCAGAAGCCTGGTTATGCGAATCCTATGCCAAGGATTCTTCTGGCCTAATAGTCACAAGGACGCTCAAGTGTTTGTGGAAAAATGTTCTCAATGCCAATACTACGCTGACATGCAAAGACAGCCTACAGGTTATCTCAAGCCTATTAATTCATCTTAGCCTTTCGATATTTGGGGGCTAGATTTCCTAGGTCCAATGCCTATGGCCATGAAGAACTATAAATGGATACTAGTTGCAGTAGACTACTTTACAAAGTGGTTTGAAGCTAGGCCGCTTACTCAACCCACTGCCCAAAATGTCGAAAGTTTCCTTTGGGCCAACATTGTTTGCAAGTATGACATACCAATAGTGATTATCATAGATAATGGCACTCCATTCGCCAATCAGAGGATCCATGATTTCTGCGGAGAACACAAGATCAACCTCAAGTATGCTTCTGTTTGGCATCCTCATACCAACGAACAGGCGAAATCTGCTAACAAGAACATCCTGAATATTTTAAAGAAGCGCCTCAACGGCACCAAAGCCTGCTGGCCGGAAGAATTACCAGGAGCTCTTTGGGCTTACAATACTGCTCCTTCAGAGGTTACTCAAGAATCCCCTTTCTCCCTCTCGTTCGGGATGGATGCTGTTATACCAGTTGAGCTAGAGCACCTCTCCCCTAGAGTAGAGACTGCAGCTAACTTCGAACCCGAGGCTTTACAAACATGGGTGAATGAAAATGATGATTCACGAAGGGTCGACTTGGATCTCCTAGAACAAAAAAGAGAATTGGCCGCACTGAAGCGCCTGGAGCACAAGCGACGAATAGAATGGTATTACAACAGGAAGGTTAACCCCAGAACTTTCATGGGGGGAGATTTAGTCCTCAAGCGGCGACTTCTCGCCGGCAGCAATTTAGGGGTTCCCAAGCTTGAGCCAAATTGGGAAGGTCCTTACATCGTGCGCGAGGTTGCTGGACCAAATGCGTACTACCTCATGACTTCTGAAGGCATTCAGATCCCCAGAAGTTGGAGTGGGGACGACCTAAAGAAATTTTACGCCTAAAGACTGAAAGCAGTTCATTTCGATACTCCTTATACGTCATTCATTCTGTACAGATTCATTCGAAAATTTATTACACCGATTCAATCAAGAAGTTCTGGGATGTTCTTCAGACATTTGGATTTCTTTATATGCTATCCTAAAGGTTATTTCTCAGACTCCGGAGTTCTTATAAATGAATCATACATTTGTCAATACATATTAAGATATTCGTATCGACCTAAGCGTCGCTCAGGTATGGTCTCAAAACTCGTCTCGGCCATCGTGCCCGAGGTTTCGGACCTCGCGTGCGACGATCCCGCAGTAACTAACCTTCACTATACGGTGATCACCAAGCCTAGTTGTGCCTGGCAGGCGGGGTTTCCTACAAACATCTGGGACCCTCTCATAAGCCCATCTGGCCAGCGGAAGGTCTGAAGGCCTGCTCGTAACCTTAGGGCAGTCCCTGATATCGACTTACGATATAGGTCCCCCCTAAGCAGGGTGCCTTTGCTTCCCACTAGGATCTGCCATTCCAAGAGGGTCAGCCCTTGCCTCAAGTACAAACATCATACACGATGTTTCAGACGCTCAAGTCCTTTTGGCATCGGGTCAGATAACTCCCCCTAGGCAGGATCTCCACTACTATCATTACTTTTTCTCTATGCAGGTTTACAAAGGAATATCTATAACCCTACTGAAGGGGATCCCCGAGGTCAGCCCTTGCCACGAGTACAAACATCGTGCACGATGTTTCAGACGCTCAAGTCCTTTTGGCATTGGGTCAGATAACCCCTCCTATGCGGGATCCTTCTTGTTATCATTATTCTCTTTCTATATGGATTTCAGGAAGTTCCAAAATTGAGCTTGGGTTATTCTATATGGTTCAAAAGCTCTATCTTATTAAGGAGTTTTCTTAGAACCAGTCAGAATACCTCAATCTCATACAAAAAGTATCTGTTCATTACATAAACATCAAAATAAAACAGGTATGGAAGACAAACTCTTTCTATTATTAATTTCAAAAAATTACAAGAGAAAATTACAAATTCACTACTCTTACAAAGGAAGGGGTTACCCTCTGTCGGTCCTATCCAAAAGCTTAAATACATGATGGACAAGATCGTCAAACAGGTCAAAACCCTCCTCCTTGTAAGTGGGATCAGAAGCCATGCAAGGGAAAGGATCCACTTCTTCAAGCTCGGCGGCAGTAACCTCCCCCCCTTGAATTAAAGTGGAGGCCAGTCCCTCCCATGATCGCCTGATCCCTTCTAACCTTAATTTCCTATAGGGTAAACTCGTCTTGTAGGCCTCCACGGCAGCCATGAACTTCTCCGCGATGATGGTTTCTTGCTGACCTGCGGCTTCGACGAGCTTTTGCTGTAGGATTTTATTTTCGGCATCTGCCGAAACCAGGGCAGACTGGCGAACTGCAAGCTCCTCTTGCAGCTTGGCCTTCTCCTCTTGCAGCCTATTCTTCTCCTCAAGCAACTTGACCTTTTCCTCTTCAACGGCATCAACCTGTGAAGACTTCGCCGCAAGCTGAGAACTTAGCTCCAGCACCTGCTCCTCGCTCCTCATAGCCCTGTTCAGAGCCAACGGCAAGTGAGCAAGAACCTGCAGTGAAAACAAGTCAGCTTATAGGATTAAAGTGGTTAAGGAAAACTTGAAAAGGGATCCTTACCGTGGCTATTCTGTTTGCGCATCCTGAGTACAGGTCTGGTGTGGAAGTGTTCTCCATCTTTTCCACCAGATCCTTGGACACCAAACCGCTCCCAAGGGCCAAGCCTACCTCTCCCCAGTAGATTTGACCCTTATTTTCGGATGGCACGGTGACGACGGTCAATCTTCTATCTTCTTCGGTCGTTCTCACCGCCATCCTTATACCTTCGTCCTCAAAGAATTCGACGAAGTTTGTACTATAGGGGGGCTCTACACTTCTCTGTCAGTCATGCTCTTTCCTGGCAGCGAAACCCACCTCCTCTCTACTCCTTGCCTTCTTTTGTGGGGGCTCAGGCTCTGTATTCCCAGAAGAACCTCTTTTTTCTCCAGAGACCTCCTGGGGAACCAACTCAAGGCAGGGTCCCTCCACCTTCTCTTGCTCCTAGCCTGCGGCGGCCTTATTGCCTTCCTCCTTTCCCCCTATGACAATCCCTGCACTACCCTTAGGGATTGCCAGGGGCTTGGTAGCTGGCATAGGTTCCTTACCTTTCCTATGTAACCCAGCTCAGCCAATGTCTTTTTGTCATCAGCAGCATCCTCAGGAGAGGATACTACATCGACGATGGCTCCGCCGCAGACCGGCTCTGA
>JAEMOT010003869.1:44807-104663 GCA_019297695.1 Apostasia ramifera | reverse complement strand
TCGATCCGGCGGCCGCGTGACTCAGCGTGGCAGCCGGCTGCGTCGCGTGATCGTGCGGTGACTTCAGGTGGCCGCGTGAAGCCGCCGGAGGCCTAACGGGGTGGCGCGGCCGCCGGATCGGGATGATAGAGAGGGGAGCCTCTCTATCATCCCGATCCGGCGAACGCGCCACTCCGCGCGAAGCTGGCGGCGGCAGCGCGGGGTGGCAGAGCGACTGCGTGCATCCGTCGGCGGTGTCGTGGCCTCTGGATCTGGTGGAGAGAGAGAGGTAAGCGCACAATGGTAATTTAAAATTTTTTTAATAATAAAAAAATAAAAAAGCACCCATATGATAATTTTTTAAAAACTAGGAACTCCAATGTTATAATTTTAAAAACGTGCGCCTGTATGATAATAAGCCTTAAACTCAGAGACCTGAGTGTAATTATTCCTAATTTTAATTAACTTATATTTTAGTTATATTTTAGTTGAATTCAGTATTTTTTCTACATTGATTTTTTTGAATAGGATATAATATGAAGCATTTCATTATTATTGCGCCAACATAATATAGAGCATTCTATCATTTAACTCTATATTCTCATGTAGGATCAAATGAGAGGCAATTTTTTATGTATATCTCTTAAAAAATTTATGTTACTGTTAACACGTGGTTCCCGCGCTGCATCCTGATCGTACACGTGGCGCCTGGCCGGCCTCCGATTCTTTTGTTTATTTGCTGACTCATCTATTTGTCCTCGCAGGTCCTTGACCAGGTCAAACCTCGAATACGAGGGTCCGGCCTATCCTCGTTCCCAACGAGCCAGGCCTATCCTTGGTAACATCGGGTACGAGATTACGGAGCAGTACCTGTCACGATCAGCTTACCCTAACAGCGTCGTTCCTCTTACAAAGCACTTTTTCCAGACCCACAAATCAAGGATCCGCATGCTCCAACCATCACGGATCCCCAGAAGAAGTACCAATATTAAAGGATATCATCCTCTTTTCACGGCTTCCGGCCCCTCCGACTGCCGACAAGCGGCGCAAACCCAGAGTTTGTCCACCTCCTTTCCTCCGGAGAACCAGGACGAAGCCGTGCGCTCCATCGTCTACAAATACCCCTGAACAGTTTTCGGGGACAAAGGATCCGAGGAGGAGAGAACAAAAGAAACACAGAGATAAGGAGAGCAAGGCCGGAGGTTTTTCCTCTCTCATTGTATTAGAGCCCCAACGGAGGAGCTCTCTTTCTTCTTCTTCTCTCATTCTTCCTCTTGTAAGCCCTTTGTATTAGCCTTCATGGCTACCTTTTTTCATTAGTGAAACCTCTTCGCTGATCAACCGGTGGACGTAGGAAATTTTCTCCCTGAACCACCTTAAATCTCTGAGTGCTCTTCTGGATGCTCTAAACTCTCTCTCTCCCTTTCTTCTCATAAGCTTTAATCACCAGGCTTATACATCTGCGAGCCGCCGTCTCCCGGAACTCTCTTTCTTTTGGTATTTCCTGGGATCTTCTATATCCTACGTCAACATCTTCTGGTGCTTTCATTGAGACCCCGGAAAGATGGTGGCCAGAACGCACAGAACCAACTCCGCTGCCCGCAGTATACACGCGGGAGAACCTTCCGTTCGAGCACCGGACGACAGAACTTCGGCCTCAACTTCTAGGCGTCACGCCGAATCTGCCTCCTCCTCTAGGGGTACTCGTGTCTCAGAGCTTCAGGGGATGCTCGCAAATCTCACTGACCTGGTCACCGGTCTTACAGCTCAGCAGGCCGTAATTCTTAGGCAGACGCAACCAGTGTGCGCAGTACTTCCTCTTCTGCCGGTAGCGGCGGTCCCCACTCCAGCGCCTCCTTCAGTTGCGGTGGCCCCAAAGGTACTTCCGCCGGTGGCGGCGGTCCTAGCTCCCCTTCCCCTGGTTGTTGGGTCTCCCGCTCTAGCGCCTCTGGCCGCAGCACCTTCCGTCCAAACGTCTGGTTCTTCCAGACCGCTCAGACGCCCTTTCCGCCTCCAGGAGGCTCGACAGAATTCTCCTCTACCATGTCCACTCCCACAACCTGCTTTCCTTCCACCTGCTTTCCCCCCTTTCCTCGCCGGAAGAGACCCCCTCTTTCCAGGCACTCAGACTCTACATCAGGGGCCTGATCCATTTTTCGGACCTATGGATGGCAACGCTGCTTTTTTCGATGCCATCCGTCTGGCCCCAATCCCAGAAGACTTCAGGCCGCCCAGGCTAGAGGTCTAAAGGGGTGTGACCGACCCTCGTGAACATTTACAAGGGTTCGAGGCTGCAGTCCGTTACCGTCAACCGGACGAAGCCACTAGGTGTCACCTCCTGGCCAACACCCTGAAGGGGGCAGCATTCAGCTGGTTCATCAAGTTGCCCAGGGGTCACATCTCTTCCTACGAACACTTGAAGTGGGAGCTGATCGCCTGCTTCATCGGTCGGACCCAAATGGTCGTCTCTGACATGGTACTCGCTAATATCAAGCAAGGCGAGAGAGAAAGTCTCCGGGATTACACCAACCGCTTCTTCGCTACTGCAGCAGAAGCTGAAGACGTAGATCCTGTGGTGGCCATGCACAACTTCCGAAGGGGACTCAGAGCAGGGGATCTGTCCAAATCCCTGCAGTTGGCCAAACCTCGGAGTTACCCAGAACTGGTGGCCAGGGCCAACCAATTTATGCTCCTCGAGGACGCTAAGTCTTCTCCCATAGGCGCTCCCGGGGTCAAGCAGGAGAGAAATAAGAGGAAACATCGGAGCATTGAACCCCCGGCCACGAGGATGCGTATGGCCAGAGATCGTGATAGAGATGAAGGAAAGCCCCGACACGTCCAGCATCAAAAGCTTTTTCTCTCTCGGCCGCTTACAGAAGTCTATGCGGCGGCCGTTAAACAGGGCTGGATTCGACCTGCCGGGCCCAGGCCAGCACCTCCGGTCGGGGTGGATCCCGATAACTATTGTGAGTTCCATGAGAACTACGGGCACAGGCTTCACAACTGCCGAGGCCTCAGAGCCCTGCTCGAGAAACTAATGAATCAAGGCAAGCTAGAAGAATTCATGCAGATGGCGCCGACCATCACTGCTGTCCAGAAAAGAAAGGCCCCTGAGGTTGCCGAAGCCCCGGCTAAAACTGTACCATCTTCAGGACCCAGTCAATCAGGGCGCTCTTACCCTCCGGCCACCAGGACGATCAATGCTATCTTCAGCATCGACCCTACTGCTCGCCGCCAAGTAGTCGAGGTTGGCGGTATTTTCGAGCAACATTCTTCGTCTATTCCCCTCACTTTCTGTAATGGAGATCGGAGCCCAGCAGGGCAATTTGCACAACGACCCGATAGTGGTCGTCGCCTGCATAGTCGACTTCGATGTTCGACGAGTGCTCCTCGACTCTGGAAGCGCCGCTGACATCCTGTTTGAATCTGCCTTCCTCCAGATGGGGCTCAGAGAGACGAACCTCCTCCGCGCTGGAACCACCCTACTTGGTTTCTCCGGGGAAAGGGTCCAACCTCTGGGATTCATTACTCTGCCCGTATCCTTTGGTGATGCTAACGGCCACGCTATGAGTATGGTCAACTTTGCTGTCATTAGAGCTAAGTCAGGCTACAACGCCATCCTCAGGAGGACGACACTAAACTCCTTTGGGATGGTGATTTTCACGCCTCACCTATGCGCAAAGTTCCCGATCTCCAGTGGCGTTGTCACCATCAGAGGAGACGCAGAGCAGGCTACCCGCTGTTTCCAAATAGCAGCGCAGCTTGTGGTCGATCGACTGGATCCCAGAGAGTCTCAGCCGGTAGTACCACAGGAAGGGGTCATCAATGTAACCTTAGAGGGAGAGGGCTCTTCTAAAATTGTAAACATATCATCTTCATTGAATGACAAGCAACAGGCGGAAGCCATCGCCTTGCTTTCTGAGTACATTGATGTCTTCGCATGGTCTCCTGAGGATGTTACAGGCATCGACAGGGCTGTCTGCAAGCATCATTTGAACATATCCGAGACTGCCCCCCCCATAGCACAAAAGAAAAGGGTAATGGCAGGGGAGAGGCAGGACGCCATCAAAGAAGAAGTCAATAAATTACTCGGAGCAGGCTACATCAGGGAGGTTTAGTACTCTCGGTGGCTAACCAATGTAGTCATGGTGAGGAAGGCTAACGGGAAATGAAAAATGTGCGTAGACTTCCGGACATTAAATCAGGCTTGCCCTAAAGACACCTATCCCCTCCCTCGCATTGATACGATGGTAGACTGTACCTTCGGATACGAGGTTATGAGCTTTCTGAACGCTTTCTCTGGGTACCATCAGATCCGGATGGCCAAAGGAGATGAAGAGAAGACTGCTTTCATCACTAACTATGGCGCCTACTGCTACAATATTATGCCCTTTGGTCTCAAGAATGCCGGTGCTACCTACCAGCGCATGATTGATGCCGTCTTCAAAAACCAAAAGGGGAGAAATCTTGAAGCCTATGTAGACGACATCTTGGTCAAAAGTAGAACCTTGGAAGAGCATCTCAACAATCTCAGGGAAACACTCGACACCCTCCGAATGTACAGCCTTAAGCTTAATCCTGCCAAATGCACCTTCGGCGCAGCCTCGGGAAAATTCCTGGGCTATCTAGTTTCAGCCCGAGGGATAGAGGCCAATCCAGACAGAATATCGGCTATCCTGAGCATGCCCTCTCCGAAGACGGCAAAGGAAATTCAAAAGCTGGCAGGACGGATCAACAGTCTGGGCAGATTCATCTCGAAAGCCGGTGATCGATGTTCTCCATTCTTTTAATGCCTGCGCAACAATAAGAAAGGCCAATGGACCGACGAATGCGAAGCAGCTTTCATCAAGTTGAAGAAATATCTTACCTCGGCACCGATATTAGTAGCGCCGAGGGAAGGGACAATCCTATCTCTTTACCTGGGAGTGTCCGACACTGCGGTCTCAGCAGTCCTCCTAGACGATGATGAGGGGGTACAACATCCAATCTTCTACACCAGTCATGTGCTCCTAGACGCTGAAAGCCGGTATCCTACCTTGGAAAAGCTCGCTCTGGCTCTTCTGACAACGACAAGAAAGCTGCGGCTATATTTCCAAGCCCACACTATCCAGGTTGTCACCGACCAACCACTCCTGAAGATACTGCGCACCCCCGAGGTCTCAGGAAGATTGCTCAAATGGTCCATTGAGCTGGGTGAGTACGATATCAAATTTGTCCCACGGACAGCTATCAAAGCTCAGGCCCTGGCCGACTTTGTCGCCGAGCTTTCTACTTTGGAGTCACCGCTTGTCATGCCCCAGGCAAACCTCTGGTCCCTCCATGTCGATGGTGCGTCCGGATCACAATCCCAGGGGGCTGGGATCCTCCTAACTAGCCCGATGGGGGCCACGCTGCATCAAGCCGTGACACTTTGATTCAAAGCAACAAACAACCAGGCAGAGTATGAGGCTCTCATTGTAGGACTGAACTTCGTGCTCAGCATGGCTGTGAGGTGCATACAGGTGTTCAGCGACTCCCAATTGATCGTCAATCAGGTAAATCGTACATTTGAGACAAAGGACGAGGTCCTGAAGAAATATCTGCAACTGGCCCGGCCCTTGATCTCTCAATTCAAGGATTTTTCCCTGACACACATTCCCAGAGAAGAAAACCAAGTGGTTGATCGGCTTGCAAAGGAGGGGCTTCCCGACCTCCGCCGAACTCAGACGTTCGAAAGGCTTAGTTTCGAATGCGCAGAAATTTCCTCTGAAGAACGGACATCCTACTGGATGGATAGGATCCTCAACCATCTGAAAAACGGGATCCAACCTGACAGCAGGCAAGAGGCGAAGAAGCTGAAACTCGACTGCGCCCGATACACTCTCATCAATGGGGAACTCTACAGGAGATCTTATGCTAAACCCCTCACCAAGTGCCTAAGGCCTGAGGAAGCCAAAGAAGTAATGGAAGCTGTCCACCAGGGGGAGTGTGGAACCCACGCTCGTGGCAGAAGTCTGGTTATGCGAATCCTACGCCAAGAATTCTTCTGGCCAAACATCCACAAGGACGCTCAGGTGTTTGTGGAGAGGTGTTCCCAATGCCAATACTTCGCCGACATGAACAGGCAGCCTGCAGGCTACCTCAGACCCATCAATTTATCTTGGCCCTTCGCCATCTGGGGGCTGGACTTCCTAGGCCCAATGCCTACGGCCATGAAAAACTACAAGTGGATACTAGTCGCCGTTGATTACTTCACAAAGTGGATCGAGGCTAAACCACTCACCCATCCTACTTCCCAGAATGTGGAAAATTTTTTATGGGCCAATATCATCTGCAGGTATGGCATTCCAATGGTGATCATCACTGACAACGGTACCCCGTTTGCTAATCAGCGAATCCACGACTTCTGCGGCAAACACCAAATCAATCTTAAGTATGCGTCCGTCTGGCACCCCCACACCAACGGACAGGCAGAGGCCGCTAACAAAAATATTTTGAGCATCTTGAAGAAACGTCTTGACGGCGCCAAAGCCCGCTGGCCAGAGGAACTACCAGGCGCCTTCTGGGCCTACAACACAGCTTCTTTTGAGGTCACCCAGGAGTCTCATTTTTCTCTTTCATTTGGGACAGACGCTGTCATACCAGTTGAACTAGAGCATTACTCTCCTAGGGTGGAAACTGCAGCCAACATCAAACTCGAGGATATACAAAGCTGGGTAAGCGAAAATGATGATTCACGACGTATCGATCTAGACCTCTTGGAACAGAGGAGAGAACTGGCTGCACTCAAGCGCCTGGAACACAAACGACGGATTGAAAGATATTTTAACCGCAAGGTTAAACCCAGGGCTTTCATTCAAGGGGACTTGGTGCTTAAACGAAGGCTTCTCACTGGCGGCAATTTAGGGGTTCCTAAGCTTGAGCCCAACTGGGAAGGCCCTTATATCGTGCGCGAGGTTGCTGGACCAAACGCCTACTACCTTATGACTTCTGAAGGCATCCAGCTCCCCAGAACTTGGAGTGGAGATGATCTAAAGAAGTTCTATGCCTAATTCTTGACGACAGTTCGACTTTATACCTCTCATACATCATTTACCTGTACAGATCCAATCAGAAAGTTATTATGGAAAAGGCGTTCCTTGACAAACATATCTGGGTCATCTTTCGTTTCTTTCAAAAGTATGTCCGGATTTCATCTGGGATTCTTAAGGCAACGAATCTTACGCCGACTAAATGTTAGGGTATTCATATCAAGCCTAACATCACTCAGGTATGATTTCTAATCTCAAATCTCGCTCATCGTATCCGAGGTTCCGGACCTCGCACACGATGAACCATCATAACTAACCTCCCATATACGGCGGTCACTAAGCCTAGTTACGCCTGGCAGGCGGGGTTTCCTACAAACATCTGGGACCCTTCCATAAGCCCATCTGGCTAGCGGAAGGTCTGAAGGCCTGCTCGTAACCTTAGGGCAGTCCCTGATATCTATTTACGGTACAGGTCCCCCCTAAGCAGAGTGCCTTCGCTTCCCACTAGGATCTGCCATTCCAAAGGGGTCAGCCCTCGCCTTAAGTACAAACATCAAACCTGATGTTTCAGACGATCAATCTTTTTGGTGTTGGGTCAGATAACTCCCCCTAGGCAGGATCTCCACTACTACTATTACTACTTCTTTCTTGTGCAGGCACAAAGGGATATAATTAGAAAACCCTCGAGGTCAACCCATGCCTTAAGTACAAACATCGGACACGATGTTTCAGACACTTCGTCCTTTTGGCATTGGGTCAGATAATACCTCTCAGGCGAGATTCCTCTTGTCATTACTTAAGAAATTTCAAAGTTCAAACTGGAGGTATTATATATTTCAAGGTCATTCATTATTAACTAGTTATGAGGGGCACTCACGGTCAGAATGACTCAAACACCATAAAATCATGGAATGTTCAGACATCTTATATTCTGGAATTCTTACAACATTTATATATTGACATTCATGTTTATCTGAAGCACGATCGGCCCGAAAACATCAAACGACAGTTTCAGAAGTCAAACTCGGGGTATTCTACAAGATTCAAAACTCTCTATTATTTATTAAAGGGTTATCTTAGAATCACAGTCAGAGCGTCTCGAGGCTCATACAAAGGTACCTGTTCATTTCATACACATCAGAATAAAATAAGTATAAAAGGCAAAGTAAACTCTTTATTAATTTTCAAAAACTACACAGTCGGGATTACAATTTACTCATTTTACAAGGAGGAGGGGTTACCCTCTATCGATCCCATCCAAAAGCCCGAATACATGATGGATGAGGTCGTCAGATAGGTCGAAACCCTCCTCCCTGTAAATGGGATTAGCAGCCATGCAAGAAAAGGGATCCACTTCTCCAAGTTCGACGGCAACAACCTTACCCCCTTGGATCAAAGTGGAAGCCAATCCTTCCCATGATCGTCTGATCCCTTCTAACCTTAATTTCCTGCAAGGTAAACTCGTCTTGTAGACCTCTACAGCAGCCGTGGACTTCTCCGCAATAACGGCTTCTTGGTGTTCGGCGACTTCGACGAGTTTTTTCTGCAGGGCTTCGTTGTCAGCCTCCGCTACGCCCAGGGCAGATTGGCGGACCGCAAGCTCCTCCTGCAGCTTGGCCTTCTCCTCCTGCAGCTCGGCCTTCTCCTCTTGCAGCTTAACCTTCTCCTCATGCAGCCTGACCTTTTCCTTCTGGGCGGCATCAAGCAGAGAAGACTTCACTGCGAGCTGGGCCTTCAAAGCCTCGATCTCTTCATCCCTTTGATGAAGCTGAGATCCTTGTTCCAACACCTGCTCCTCGGTCCTCAGAGCCCTGTTCAGAGCCAACGGCAAGCGAGCAAGGACCTGCAGCAAAAACAAGTCAGTCTACGAGATTAAAACAAAGTTGGAAAGGAAACCTGAGGGAAGGGTCCTTACCGTGGCTATCCTGTTGGCAAACCTTGAATATAGCTCTGGTGTGGAGGTCTGCTCCATCTTCTCCTCCAAATCCTTTGACGCCAGGCCACTCCCTAGGGCTAGGCCTACTTCCCCTCGGTAGACTCGACCTTTGTTCTTGGATGGCACGGTGACGACAGTCAGCCTTCTGTCATCCCCTTTCGATCTCACCGCCATCCTTGTACCTTCGTCCCCGAAGATTCCGGCGAAGTTAACGCTGTAGGGGGGCTCCACGCTACGCTGCCAGTCATGTCCTCCCGCGGCAGCAAAACCTTCCCCCTCCGCACTCCTCGCCTTCTTTTGCGGGGGCTCGGGGTCTGTATTTTTAGAGGGACCCCTTTTCTCTCCCTGGACCTCCCTGGGGACCAGCTCTAGGCAAGGTTCCTCCACCCTCTCCTTCCCTTGGCCTCCGTCGGCCTTATTCTCTTCCTCCTTTTCCCCTATAGCAATCCCTGTAGCACCTTTAGGGATTGCCTGGGGCTTGGCAGCTGGCATGGGTCCTTTACCCTTTCCCATATACCCCAGCTCAGCCAAAGTCTTTCTATCGTCTGTAACATCGACAGGGGAGGATACCACATCGACGATGGCTCCACCACAGATCGGCTCTAGAACCCTTATCTCTTCTCCTTCCCCCACCTCAGTAACCTCTTTGTTGAGTTGGGTGGCAGGAGGTTGCCCCCTCCTCGCCCTCCTCATCACGATCGTACCAGAGGGGGGGGGGGGGTGACTTCCTTGCGGACGCTATATCCTAACGCCTTGGCATGTAAGGATGTATCATTCCTCACGTGCCTGAGGAAGTCCTTTAGGGGCCAGCTTTGCCCCTTCAACTTCTCCAGAGCCTTCTGGGTGGTGTGCCCCGCCATCCACTTGGCATCACCGATGAACTCACAGGGGCACACCCCAGACGTCAAGGGGATTCCCAAGTTCCCTCCGACAAAGAAATAGTAGTCCCTCCAGTCCGAATGAGAACTACTCGCTCCTGAGAACATCGCCTTCCTCGTCTTCGACCGCAAGGCCAAGCACCCCCCATACCCTGGCACCACCATCCAACTGAACAAATTCCTGAACAACGACAGAGTCGACGGTATCCCTTGAGCTTGTAGCAGCTTCAAAAAGGAATACAATTCCTAAGCAATGGCGTTGGGGGAGAGTTGCGCCGGGATGAGCTGAAAGGAGTTCAGAATCTCCTTAAACTCCGGTTGCGGTGGCAGCATTAGACCGTATTCCACCTAAGCACGGTATACCGAGACGGCCCCTTCAGGAGGACGGTTTGGTCGGAGGTCGGAGGCAGGGGGGATAATCGTCAGGTTGGGGTTTCCCCTAAACCCCCTAGTCGTGTTGAGCACTTCGTGCTCCATCAGGAGGCTCTCCTGATAACTGGAATCCCTACGGAATTGGTCGGCTAGTTCGGCCCACTCAATCTCTCCTCCTCCCATGACTTGATCTCACAAGGGACGGGGCGAAATCTTTTCTTTTTTCTTAGGGTTTGAAGACGAATAGGCGCGCCGGCTGCCCCTCTAGAGGGAGCCCTTTTTACGGGGAAACAGCTGCGCCCTCTCATCTTCTGGCCATCTGATCTCCTCGATTCGAGTGCAAGTGCAATCGGGCCATCCGTACCTTCTGACAAACTCAGAACTCGAAGTGGCGCACGGTTCTCGAAGCGACGCTTCCCCCCGTTTCGTCATATGACGTCCACAATAGCCTGCTATCGTGCACGATAGTTCGAGATAGCGGTTATTTTTCATTTCTTGTTATTATCACTATCGTCCGACGCTTTATGGTTGTGCACGAGGATGATAACTTTACCTTTTTTTACTTAGAATTTATCATTGATTTCATACTCACACTTATGGATTCTTGTTCTCTTTTCTAAACCTCGTGGTACCTGTTTCAAACACGAAGGAAAAGAAATACAAACAGAATTCATTCAAGACAAGTTTTTGAAAGAAAAACACAATTTCATTAATGATAAAGCTTGTGATAATTTCATTTTCTCTGTTCTTACATGTTCCTCTCATGAGTACAAGAAAAAAAAAGAAAATACAAGGCTTCAGAACTTAGACACCAATTGTAATAGCTTTGATCTCAAAATTGGGGGAACCTCCGTCTTTGAGACCAATCTATTACTCTCCTGACCACAGGCAATAGACCACCCTGGGAACCGCCAGGCCTCATCCTACTTCGACTATGGTTCCTACAAAACATAAGGTGTTGATGATGAGGCTGAGAGGCCACTAGGACTCCCACCTCGACGATAGTTCCTTCAAACATATTAGGCTGAGGAACTGGTTGAGGGTGGAGGCAAGTCACTTCTGGCTCCCCGGTTGATCTTGTTGCTGGGCTTCAGGGGGGACCCTCCGACCTAGCCATCTGGCCTCAAGAGGAGTGGTTTGGCCTTCTTCAGGGCTCCTACGAAGAGGGGACAGATGATACCCCCAGCCGGCATAAGACCTTGGTGGAGGGATCTCCTCTGGGCAGTGGCTCCCAACGTCGAAGAACCTGTCTGGTCCCTTAGGGCCACAGAAGGGAAGAACCGCGGGGCTTCTGATGCCTTCCTGATTCAAGATGTTTACATCGACCAACATCTGCAGGAGAACATCAAAAGCAGCCTGACTCTTCACATGGTGGCCCACTGGCGAGGCGCTGACGATCT
Source organism: Apostasia ramifera (assembly GCA_019297695.1). Lineage (NCBI taxonomy): Eukaryota > Viridiplantae > Streptophyta > Magnoliopsida > Asparagales > Orchidaceae > Apostasia > Apostasia ramifera. The sequence goes on along the minus strand of JAEMOT010003869.1, from coordinate 93,088 downwards.
TCACCGCCCTCCTCACCGCTTCTTCCAGATCCTCCATACGTCGTCCCCGCCATCCAGAGCTGTTCTCTACCATGGCCCGTAAGGAGTGAACTTCAGACTTCAGCAACTTCTCTCGGCGACGAGCTTCGGAGGCCGCCTCCCTCGCCCCCGATGAAACTTCTCTGGCCTTGGCGAGCTCATCCCTTAGCCGCCTCCTCTCCTCTTTCAAAGCCTCACTCTCATCATTTAACTCTCTTATTCTCTTTTGGAGGTCTTTGACATGAGCAGAATGAGCCTGATTCACATCCGACAGGCTACGGTGGAGCTCTCCCCTCGCAGCCTCACTTTTACTGGCCCATTCTGCATTATTCAGAGCTAGGGAAGCCAACTTGTCTTTTAGTTTGTACAGCTTCCCTAGCTCCTCCCAGTGATCATCCTGAGAGCGCTTTGTGACTTGTAGTAAAGCGCCCTCCAGCTCCTTTATCCTCTGAAGACGGCAGACCTCCTTCTCCTCCTTGCCCTTCAGAGACCTCACCACTTCCAGAACCTTGGAGGTGTCCCCCAGGATCTTCTCCTCTTCCCTCCTTATTTCGAACAATCGATCTCCCATCACACTCCATGCCCCTTCAGCGCCATGGACAACACTGGAGGTAGCTGGGGGGACCCTTTCCTTCTCCTTAATCGCTTCTTCCATCTTACCCCCTGGCCCTTCAATACCAGAGGCGCTTCTTGAAACGATTTGGGAGGGCACTTCCTTCTTCCCCTTAGTCACCTCCTCCATCTTGCTTCCTTCCTCCTTCCTGCCCTTCTCTTCCTTCTCCTCATCATTTCGGGGGCTCACTGGAGGGAGAGAGGGAAGGAGGAGTTTCCTTTTCTTCTCAGGAGGGGGGACTGGGACACCAAGGGAAGAAGGACCACAAACCAGCAGGGGTGATTTCTTCACACCCCCTTCGGGGACCCCGAACTTGGGAAGAAGTCGCTCAACCTCTTCATCTTTGAGAAAGACCTTTCCAGGCGCTAATCTCTCCCTTGTGGCTGTTTCACTCACCAAGGCCACCTCCTTCAGTCCCCTAACCTTGGGAGGCGGTTTGATAGGGGAGTCAGGAACTACCACTATCTCAGCAGCCTCCATACCTGCTGGCTCCCGTATGGCTTCCAATGTCTGCGCCAGAACGGTGGCAGCCTTGACTGACGGAGCTTCCGCCTTTGGATCCGCCGCCAAGGCTCCCACTCCTCTTTCTTGGGACGCCTCAGCATGGACTGACGTCCCCGATTGCGGCGATCCTTCAGGCAACGCCGCCGGCCTCTTCTTCTCAAGAGGAGGAACACCAGCCAGAGACCTGTCTGCCCTCTTCTTTGAGATGCTCGCCAAGGTCGCCCACTCCATCCTCTCCGCCGTTTTTCTAACAAACTCTCTTTTGCAGGGATTTTCAGAAGGCAAAAGGGGAGGGGATACGAATCGGCAGACGCCGCCCCCATTTTATCCTTGCAGGCCTTGGGCAGCGCGTCCACCCTCGCGACGGTTCGTATTCCAGGACCCATATTAATATTCGCGCCCTGACAATGCGGGGGGCTGATGTTAACACGTGGTTCCCGCGCTGCATCCTGATCGTACACGTGGCGCCTGGCCGGCCTCCGATTCTTTTGTTTATTTCTGACTCATCTATCTGTCCTCGCAGGTCCTTGACCAGGTCAAACCTCGGATACGAGGGTCCAGCCTATCCTCGTTCCCAACGAGCCAGGCCCATCCTTGGTAACGTCGGGTACGAGGTTACAGAGCAGTACCTGTCACGATCAGCTTACCCTAACAGTGCCGTTCCCCGTACAAAGCACTTTTTCTAGACCCACAAACTAAGGATTCGCATGCTCCAACCATCATAGATCCCCAGAAGAAGTACCAATATTAAAAGATATCATCCTCTTTTCACGGCTTCCGGCCCCTTCGACGGCCGACAAGCGGCGCAAACCCAGAGCTTGTCCACCTCCTTTCCTTCGGAGAACCAGAACGAAGCCGTGCGCCCCATCGTCTACAAATACCCCTGAACAGTTTCCGGGGACAAAGGATCCGAGGAGGAGAGAACAAAAGAAACACAGAGATAAGGAGAGCAAGGCCGGAGGTTTTTCCTCTCTCATTGTATTAGAGCTCCAATGGAGGAGCTCTCTTTCTTCTTCTTTTCTCTTTCTTCCTCTTGTAAGCCCTTTGTATTAGCCTTCATGGCTACCTTCTTCCATTAGTGAAACCTCTTCGCTGATCAACCAGTGGACGTAGGGGATTTTCACCCTGAACCACCTTAAATCTCTGAGTGCTCTTCTAGATGCTCTGAACTCTCTCTCCCTTTCTTCTCATAAGCTTTAATCACCAGGCTGCGCGCCACCGTCTCCCGGAACTCTCTTACTTTTGGTGTTTCCTAGGATCTCCTATATCCTACGTCAACAGTTACTAAATTACCTCTTTAAATAAATTGCGGTGATAATGTATTGTCTACGATTTAATAGTGTGAATAGAAAAATGAAATATCATTAATTAATCAAGGGTATTTAGTTCAATCTTGATGCCCTACCATATTAACAAATAAATATCTAAATCTCTCTAACAGACAATTATAATTTTTTTTACAAAATCATCTATATATATATCATCAAATTAAATATTTATTTTCTAATGTAACATAATATCGATATAACATTGAATTAAATACTAAGTAAATTGTATGGCCAATCTATTCAGAACTTGAACCAAACACATACGGGGACAAAGATGACTAACAAGCAAATTTGTCCACACACACGATAATGTAAACCACAGTGTTTCTACCATGCCCAGCCACTAGCAAATAAACTAAAACCATAGCAGTTGCTAGCTATATTTTTTAGTAAAATACTTCAACGATAATTTTATACCAAATTCATGTTTCAAGCATTGGGTCATGGATGAGCTGCAGCATTCGCATCATAATTAGCAGTTAGAACCTCGCCATAAGCACCTTTAGGGCCATCCTCTTCCAAGTAATTAGCTCTGGGATTGAGAGTCAGCATCTGACATTGTTGAAGCATACAGGGGTTCCAAAAGAAAGATAAATAAAGAGTCCCGAGAGACAGTGGTACGCAGTGAGCTGAGCTTGATGATTAAGGCTTAAAGTCCAGAATAGCACACAGGTATTTAAGGTGGTTCACGGAGAAAATCCCCTACGTCTACCGAGTGATCAGCGGGAGATGATTTCACTAGAAAAAGGAAGAGGGCGGTCGAAAAGATCAGTACAATGAGCTAACAGAAGAGAGAGAGAGAGAGCGCTTTCTTCTCTTGAGCTCTTAATACAAGAGAGATCCCGCGATCTTGACCTGTTCAAGGGTTTTCATAGATGGCAGGCAGATGAGCCCAGTCTGGGTTTTCCGGAGCAGGCTAATATAAACAAATGCTGAGCTCGCACGAGGGGTCCCATCGTGCCGGCCGCCGGGGAAGCTAGGAGTGGTGGAAGTAGAGCTTAGTTTCTTGATCTTGGCGATCCTTCTAGGGGTCCGCGATGGTTGAAACATGCGGGCCCTTGGTTTCCGTGATTGGAAGAAGCATATTGCATTGGAAATTGTGCAGTCAAGGCATGTCGAAAGAGACAGGTGCAATCAGGAAACATCATCATCGATGTTAATGGGAGATAACCTTGGATCATCGTGGTCGACGTTTTGGCTGAACCCTCGTGGCAGAGGTTTGGGACCATCGAGAATAATAATAGTTAAATATGAAGTTAGTGCCACCTGGGAGCCACGTGTACGACTGAGATGCAGCATTGGAATCACGTGTTAACATCAACCCCCCGCATTGTCAGGGCGCGAACATTAATGTGGGTCCTGGAATGCGAATCGTCGCACTGGTGGATGCGCTGCCCAAGGTCTGCCAGGATATAGCCGGAGCGGTGCTCCATCGATTTGCATTCGCTTCCAACAACCTCTGAAAATCCTGCAAGGAAAGGAGTAGATCGTTAGAGAGATGGCAGAGAGCCAAAAATGGGCGATTCTGAAGGGTCTTCCGCTGAAGAAGAAGAGGGCCAACAGTCCTCCAGTTGGCGCGCCTCCCTCTGAGAAGAGAAGGTGCCTGGAACCGTCGAAAGGTCGCCGGAACCGACGGCTGAGAAGGCAGTCGTGATGCTCCAAGAAGAGAACGCGGGATCTCCGGCTGCAGTTTTGCCGGAGGGGACGCCAGTGGCCAAAGTTGCTAGGGTTCTAGCGCAAACTCTGGAGTCTGCACAGGGTCCTGCAGATGAGGAGGCAGCAGAAGTGATGAACATCTCTGACTCCACGGTCAAGATGCCTCTGAAGACTAGGGAGAGGAGAGAGTTGAGCGTGGTACGTCAGACGCTCGCGGGAGAAAAACTGGCCCCAGGGAAGATTCTGCTCAAAGATGAAGATGTTGAGCGACTTTTCCCTAAGGCAGGTCACCTCCTCGAACAGGGTTTGGAGAAGACGCCCCTGGTGATTTGCGGTCCTGCTCCTCTTGGTGGGTCGGTCCCTCCTTCAAAAGTAAAGAGACCTTCCTTTCCTTGTCTTCTTCCGGCAGCTGTTCGAGACGTCGAGAAGAAGGAGAAGGGAAGGAAGGAGGAAAAAGACAGAATGGAGGAGGTGATTAAGAAGAAGGAGAGGATTCCTTGGCTGTACCCGAGGCTGCACTTGGCATTGAAGGGTCAGAAGGTAATCTGGGGGAAAGCTTGTACGAAATAAGGAAAGAAGAGGAGAGGATCCTGAAGAACACCTCCCAGGTCTTGGAGGTGGTAAAAAATTTAAAAAGTTAGGAGGAAGGGGAGGTTCGCTATCTTAGGAGAATAGCGGTGTTAGAGAGTGCTTTGTTGCAAGTCAAAAGGCGCTCTCAAGGTGACCATATAAAGGAGCTAGGGAAGTTATATAAATTAGAAGATAAGTTGGTTTCTCTAGTTCTTAGCAATTCAGAATGGGCCGGTAAGGCCGAGGTTGCAAGGGGGGAATTTCATCGCACCCTCTTAGATGTAGGCCAAGTCCATTCTGTCCATGTCAAAGACCTTCAAGAAAGAATAAAGGAGCTAAATGATGAAAATGAGGCCTTGAGAAGGGAAAGAAACAGGCTCAGAGGTGAAGTCGCGGAGGCTAGGGAGGCAGAGTCCAAGGCGAAGCAGGCGGCCTTCGAGATTCACCGTCGGGATGAGCTGCTGAAGTCAGAGATACGCTCAATGCGAGCCCTGATAGATAATGGCCTGGGATGGAGAGGACGACGCATGGAGGACCTGGAAGAGGCAGTGAGGAGGGCGGTGAATATCGTCAGCGCTTCGACCATTGGTCACCACGTGAAGAGTTAGGCCATTTTTGATGTTCTCCTGCAAACATTAGTCGACATAAGCATTCTGAATCAGGACAATATCAGGGGTCCAGCCGTTCTTCCTTTCTGTGGCCCCAAGGGTCCAAATAGATTTTTCGACACTGGAAGCCACGGCTCAGTGGAGATTCCCCCCACAAGTTCCTACGCCAGCTGGGGAAATCAGCCTGCATCTTATCGCGGAGGTCCTGACGAAGGCCAAAGTACTCCTCCTGAAGCGCAGCAACGGGCTCCTCCCAAAGATTTACCATGACTCGTCTCCTGCTCTTTTTGTCCTCAGTCTCGTCCAGCAGATAGAGGGATTGGAGACAAGAGGGTATCAACTAATCCTTTGAGGGAGCGCTGTTGGTTTGTGAGGAGAGTGATAGATCAGTCTGCAGGGGGTCTCCCTCATATTTTAGATTGACACTATTGCTCTAATTGTTCAAGTTCTGAAATCTTGTGTTTTTCTTTAATTCCATTGTATGTCTTGTACTCAGAAAGAGACATGTAAGGAAACAGAGAAATAAAATTTGTAACAAGTTTTATCATGAATAAAATATATTCTTCTAAAAACTTATTCTGAATGAATTCTGCATGTATTTTCTTTCTTTTATCTCCTCTTTCGTGTTTGAAGAAGATATCACGAGATCAGAAAAGAAAAGAACAAGAATTCATTAGTATATGAAAGTATAAAGGCAATGACAAATTCTGAGTTTTAAAAGGCAGGAAACAAACTATCGTCGTGAACGACGTCATGTTAGACGAACTAAACATCGAATGACGATAGTAGAAAGAGTAAGAAGATCAGTGCAGTCTAATGTTTCAATACATCGTGCATGATATCAAAAAGAGTGCAAGTGGAGAGACGCTTTGATATCCATGCGCCGCTTCGAATTTCGAAACTGTCAGAAAAACGGACAGCCAAATCAGGCCAGTGCATCGAACGATAAGATCAGACAACGGGAAGATGAGGAGTCACAACTGTTCCCCATAAAGCTGTTTGCTCAAGAAGGGAAGTTTGAAACATTTGCATGTCCCAAACCATAAGAAAGAAGCCTCCCTGATCCTACTCGTCGCAAAGCTTCGTCATGGGGGCAAGAGAGATCGAGTGGGCCGAGCTGGCCGAGCGGTTTGAGAATGACTCTAGCTACTAAAAGAGTCTCCTGATGGAGCACAAGGTTCTCAATACAACAAGGGGGTTTAGAGGAAACCCCAGCCTCATGGTCATCCAGCCCTCCACCGAACTCCGGCCAAACAGACCTCCTGACGGAGCGGTGTGTGTTTACAGGGCACAAGTGGAGTATGGGATGATGCTCCCTCCACAGCTAGAATTCAGAGAGATTCTGAACTCGTACCAAATGGTGCCAGCGCAGCACTCTCCCAACGCCGTCGCGTATATATACTCCTTTTTGAAGCTGTTGCAGCCTTAGAAGATACCCTGGAGTTTGACGTTATTCAGAGGCCACTTTAGTTGGATGGCGGTGCCTGGATATGGAGGCTGCCAAGACCTGAGATCAAAGACAAAGAAGGCGATGTTCTCCGGAGTGAGTAGTTTCCATTCAAACTGGAGAGACTACTACTTCTTCATAGGCGAGAATTTGGGCATCCCCCTGAAGCCCAGAATCTGCCCATCCGAGTTCATCGGGGATGCCGGGTGGATGGCTGGAGAAGGGACGCTGAGGACTATGGAGAAGCTGAAGGGGCAGAACTGGCCCCTGAAGGACTTCTTCAGGCACGTGAAGAACGACATATCCTTGTATGCACAAGCGTTAGGGTATGTCGTCTTCAAGGAGACGATTCCACCCCCTGGCACGGTCCTAATGAAGGACAGCCCCCAGCTGCTCAGCTTAGCAAGAAAGTTGTGGTGGAACCGCAGTCGACGTGGTGTCTTCTTCGGAGGATACTACGGAAGACAGGAGGACCTTGGCTGAGCTGGTTAAAGATGCAGGCAGAGGGAAAGAGCCTGCAACACTAGCCAAGCCCACAGTGGTCCCCAAAAGTAATAAGGGGATTGCTCTTGGGGGGAGCAAAGGAGAGGAGAAGACCGAGGAGAAGGGCCAGAAGGAAGAAGAGAAGGGCCAGAAGGAAGAAGAGAAGGGAGCAGAGGAGGCTGCCGCGAGCCCCAGCCTGGACCTGGTGCCAAAGGAAATCCCAAAGAGGAAGAGGGGCCCTCCAGAAAAGAGAAGTCCAGAGCCCCCTTCGAAGAAGGGGAAAACAGTGGAGGAAGAACAATCGACTGCCAAGGGAGCACATGAATGGCAGCGAAGTGTGGAGCCCCCCTATTGCATCAAGCATGGAGGTTTGGGGATGATAGCGCGAAGATAGATGTGGAGACAAGGAAAAACGAAAGAGATTAACGATCCTCTCCCAGCAGCCGTCTGGTCAAGGCCTCGCAGTCCCAGGGGACATGGGACTGACAATAGGAGGCGGTTTGGTTACCAAGGATCTGGAGAAGAGGATGGAGAAGACCTCGACGCCGGACGCCTATGCCAACGTCGCCAACAGGATGGTTGCTGTAAGGATTTTTTCATAACTCTTTACTTCCCTAATAATTGTCTGGCTGAGTTGTGCTAACTTCACTCTTTTTTTTTTATTTTTTTTAGGCGCTTGCTCGTCTGCCTCTGCATCTGAACAGGACCCTGAGGACGGAGGAGCAAGTGCTTGAGCAAGGATGCCAACTTCATCAGCAGAGAGAAGAAATTGAAGCTTTAAGAGTCCAGTTTGTAGCGAAGTCTTCTCAGTATGATGCTTTGCGAGAGGAGAAGGTTAAGCTGCAAGAGGACTTTGCAGTCCACAAGTCTGCGATGGGCGCACTGAAGGTAGACAAAAAGCTCTGCGAGAGAAGCTGAATAAGGTTGCTGAAGAACAGGAAGCCACCATTGCGGCGAAGTCTGCAGCAGCTGTGGAGGCCTACAAAATAAGCTTGCCCTGCAGAAAAAAGAGGTTAGAGGGGATCAGAAGGGCGTGGGAAGGAGTGGTTTCCACTTTGATTCAAGAGGGCAAGATCACTACGAGCGACCTTGCGCAAGTGGAGCCCATTCCTTGCCTCGCCGCTGATCCTATTTATAAGGAAAATGGGTTGGACTTAACTGATGACTTTATCCAGCAGACGTTTGATCTTTTGAATAAGACCAGTAAGTAACACCCACTTCGATGTAAAATGAGCGCATGTAACCTCAACTTTGAAAATGAATGAATGAGAAGTCTATTCTTTCGCATACCTGTTTATTCTGATGAATATGAAATGAACAGGTATCTTGCATGAAATTTGAAACAATCTAACTCCGAAAGCCAATTTATGAGAACATCCTCCATAATGAACACAACAAACAATATTGAATCACATAGAGCATTTCTCTAGGTTAAGTTTGAGGTTATTTCTTTGCACACTTGCTGCCAAAAAGACTTAGGTCGCCTGATGCCCAAAAGGAGACAGATCGTCTGAAACATCGTGAACGATGTGTGTACTTGAGGCATGTGCTAATTGAGTAGAAAAAGCATTTGAAGCTTTGAAGTTGCACTTCTTTATAAACCTGTACAGGAAAGAAGCAACGATAATAGGGGAGATCCCGCCTAGGAGGGGTTATCTGACCTGACGCCAAAAGGACAGATCATCTAAAACATCGTGATCGATCTTTCGGAGAGTGTCAAAAGTCTCTTTGAGGTCCGCAAGATGTTCCTCCATGCTCCGACTCTTGACCAGGATGTCGTCAATGTATGCTTCTAGGTTTCTCCCCCTTTGCTCTTTGAACACGGCATCGATCATACGCTGATAAGTGGCACCAGTGTTCTTGAGACCGAAGGGCATGACATCGTAGCAATATGTGCCAAAGTCCGTGATGAAGGCAGTTTTTTCTTCGTCCTCTTTGGCCATTCGGATTTGATAATATCCTGAGAAGGCATCTAAGAAACTCATTGCATTGTACCCGGAGGTGCGATCCACCATTGTATCGATGCGTGGTAGAGGGTACGCGTCTTTGGGACAAGCTTGGTTGAGTGCTCGGAAGTCTACACACATTCTCCACTTTCCATTGGTTTTCTTTACCATGATAATATTGGTAAGCCACTGTGGGTATCAGACTTCCCTGATGTAGTTTGCCTTCAACAATTTGTTAACCTCTTCTTCGACAGCGCTCTGCCACTCCCCCGCCATGACCATTTTCTTTTGCTTTGTAGGAGTGGCATTAGCAGATACATTCAAATGATGTTCACAGGTAGCCCTATCGACCCCCGAGATGTTTTCGGGGAACCAAGCAAAAACATCTATATACTTAGAAAGCAAAGCAATGACACCTGCTTGCTGATTTGCATTCATGGAAGAAGATATTTTACAACTTTAGAAGAATCTTCCCCCCTACTGGTACATTGATAACCCCTTCCTGTGGTATGACAGGTTGAGACTCCCTCGGGTCCAGTTGGTCAACAACGAGCTGCGCAGAGATATGAAAACATCGAGTAGCCTGCCGAAGGTCTCCTCTGATGGTGACAACGCCGCTAGAGGTAGGAAACTTTGCGCAGAGGTGGGGCGTAGAGATCACCATTCCGAAAGAGTTTAGAGTTGTTCTTCCGAGGATGACATTGTAGCCTGACTTGGCTCTGATGACCGCGGAGTTTACCATGCTCATGGCGTGGCCGTTGTCGTCGCAGAAGGAGACTGGCAGGGATATGAATCCCAACGGCTGAACCCTCTCTCCTTGAAAGAGGGCCGTAGCCTATGATGATGTATTAATACAAAAAGAAAAACATTAAGTACAAAACATGCAATCCTTAAGGAGGATTGCACCAAAATCAGGTGGGAGGAACATATCCTGTTCCCAGCAAAAATCAGAAACAAAAGAAGAGGAAGTGGTTCTTGCACGGAGGAGGTTTGTTTCCTTGAGGCCCATCTGGAGGAAGGCAGATTCAAATAGGATATCGGCAGCGCTTCCCCAGTCGAGGAGTACTCGCCGAACGTCGAAGTCGGCGACACAAGCAGTGACCACTATCGGGTCATTGTGAGGGTTGCCCAGGCGAGGAAGATCTTCATGACAAAATGAGTGGGATGGAAGAAGAGGGTTGACGAGAGATGCCTCCCACTTCGATCACCTGACGGTGCGCAGCGGTAGGGTCAACGCTAAAGATGGTGTTGATTGTCCTTGTTGCGGGGGGATAGGACCACATCGGTCAGCTAGGGTCTGGAGGCGGTGAGACCCGAGTTGGAGCCCCCACGTCTTCGATCACTTGATGGTGCTGCGTGGAATGTTGGGGCCATCAGCATGAACTCTTCTAGCTTGCCCTGATCCGCCAGTTTGTCAAGCAAGGCCCTTAGTGCACGACACTTGTCAAGCTTATGCCCATAGTTCCCATGGAACTCACAATGGTTCTCCGGATCTGCTGAGATGCAGCACTGAAACTACGTGTAAACAGACATACAACCCAGATAAGAGATGCATCAAGGAACAGGAAGGCAGCCCCATCAAAGAGACCGGTCTTCGCTGTGGGGCATGCATAGTCCATATCCTTATTTTTGTTGTGTATTCGGTGGAGGCTCTCGGTGACGGTCTCCAATATCATCATTGTTTCGGCAAATATGGTCACCAATCTAGAGTTGTAGCATGAATGCATTAGCAATTAGCATAATTATTGAATAGTCGGAGATTCATCCAGCAAAATAAAGACAACAATTGAAAGTTTAGTAGATATCGCTAGAGGATGAATTACGGTTTAGGAGAAAACTTACACTGCAACAAGGAAGAATATCTGCAGTCACGCCATGGAAAATAGCACCTTGGGAAACAGATTTTCCCCTGTAAGGAAAGAACACAGCCATCAGTCCAAGTCCAGTAGATATCGCTAGAGCCACTACAGATAAGCTTCCTAATGAGACTGTAGGATCACTTGGAAATTTGCTAAGCGCATAATCTTTCATTGAAACAGGAATTCCCACGGCAGGCTGCCATAATCCTAAAATAACAAGAAAATAAATATGAGGGTAATTTCATGTATAGCAAAACAAATATTACATAATCGAACCTAAATTCAATGTTCACGCAAATACAATAAAATATTTTAGATATAACAAGAAAATCAGCCTGCTTTGTTTTCTAAGATTTAATATTGTGATTAAAAAATGATATATCATTAAATATTATAATTAAAAGCTAGTATATTGGAAATGAAAGAAAATCATGTTAAGTCCGAGATGATATATTAACAGTACGTTTCCCTAAGCAGCTTAAATAGGTATAATCAAAGCAATATTTAATTTGAATAAAAGACTAAGGTGTGCTTAGTTGAATGTAATCTTATTTTTTAAGTAATAGTTTTAAAATTTTTTATAGAGATTCTTTTAGATGGAATTATCTACACATGTTACTAAACCAAACATATATTTTCTACCATGACATAATATCGAACATGGCATAAATTATTGAATAACATGGCAATGAATGCTTTAACATTGGTCACATAAAACAAAGTCTACCTAATCAGCATGGTAACATGCTATGGATCATAGCAAGTATATCAGAAAAATGATAAACATCATAGGGCCAAATGATAATGACAATGGTAACATGGGTAACATGAAACAAAGCTAGGTCATCACATTGCACAATCAGCCCTCAGCCCTTAAAAAAAAAAATGGAAAAATTGTAAATCAACTAGGAATGATACAGATGAACAGCACAGAACCAAGAAAAACAGAGGGAATCACACTGCACAATCATCCCTAAGCCATCAGAAAAAAAAATTGGAGAAGTGCACAGCCACTACAGCATGTAAATAATAAAAAAAAACCATAGCAGAGAAAATGGGCAGCAGAAATTCCAGGCGGAACCAATAAAAAACATCACAGAATCACAGAACAAAGGAAGACAGTGGAAAATCGGAAATCATACAGGAATGCTGAAGATAAACAACACAGAACCAAGAAAAACAGAGAAGATCACACTACATAATCAACCCTAAGCTATCAGAAAAAAAAAATTGGAGAAGTGCACAGCCACTGCATCATGAAAATATATAAAAAAAAAAGGTTGAGAAAATGGGCATCAACAATTCCAGGCGGAACCAACAAAAACCACCACAGAATCACAGAACCAAGAAAAACAGTGGGAAAATCGGAAATCAAACAGGAATGATGAAGGTAAACAACACAGAACCAAGAAAAATAAAGAGGATATAACGAAAAAAAAAGGTTGTAGTAATGGGCAGCAGAAAATCAAGGCACAACCAAGAAAAAATACCACAGAATCACAGAGCCAAGAAAAAATAGTGAAATAATCGAAAATCAACTATGAAAGCTGAAGATGAACAACACAGAACCAAGCAAAACAGACGGGATCCACTGCATCAAACCCAGGGTAAGGCAGATCTGCGATTAGGGCAGACAGATCTGCGATTAGGGCAGACAGAGAGTAGGGAAACCGCGTTTACCTGAACCAAGAGCACTCACCGTCACCAACCCAGAAGACCGCCGCTACCGGAGAGGCACTGCGCCGGCCTGCGTTTCAGAGCAGAAGTTCCCCTCCGTCGCCGCGCCTGCAGCGGCACCATCATCCCGCAGCTAGCTAGCGCAAACCACCCAACCGCTCGCGAGGGCTTTGCGCGAGAGAGAGAGCGCCAGATCCGCCATCTCCGCCCTTACCCCAGCATCGCGACTGGGGTAGCTAAACCCAGGGATAGGCGGGGTAAGGGAAGCCCGCTGGGTTTATTAACTCAGGGATAAAATTCCGCGTTATTACGCGTTTGGTGGGTTAACTGGGTTAACTTAAGTTAACCCAGATAACCCCCTATCCAAACGGCCTCTTAGAGAAATGTAGACAAATAGTCCATTAATGAATGGATTGTCCTATCAATTTAAACAAACACTCTGATCGATCCAAACGGACACTTCGGTCGAAGACCAAACCGCCTGAATCTGTGCATTGTGAAATCTCGAAAGGTCAGGTTAGAAGCTTCCCCTTTGGACATCAACTCTCCTGACACTATCTTCCACTGGCTTCACGTCAAGGTCATGGTAGTCAGAAGCTTACCCCTTCGAGAACATTGACTAGTGGCCTAAATCTCACTCATTAGAGTGTCCAATAATTATATGTTTAATTTTTTCAATCTAAAAATAAAAATATAAAATCCCAAACCCTAATTAAATTTCATGAGAAATTCAAGACTTTTTAACATCCCTGGTTGGGAGGGAGATCTGTGATGGACCTACTTGAGATGAAATTGACATACAAGGATTTCAATGAAATGATTCAAAAACAAGAACAAATGCAAAATAAGAGTAAAATTTCAAAGAAACAAACGTAACTTACCCACTCTTATCTTTTTAACTGAGGACTTTGAATGCATGTTGAAGGTTCTTCAAGGCCAGTTAACAGTAACGGCCAAATATGTTCACTATTGCTGCCGTATCTCTCTTTCTCAGAACAAAATGCTTAGCAATCCTTCTTTGATGCATTTTGTTGCCCACACACTGCATCAGAAAGCAGGTGGGTCCTATGCGGCAACAATTTTGGCCACTGCATGCTGGTACCTACAAGAAGGGAGTTGAGGAATGCAAACCTGGTCTCTTGAGGATGGAGATCTTTTTGAGGAATCTGTGGAAGAAATGAATAACAAGTGCAGTAACAGCATTCGTGAAACTTCTACAAATAATAACATTCATATGGTGAAGACCAAGTTGTAATATATGTCAAAACATATTCTACTCGAATGATAGACGAGATTCAATCAGCTGTAGTCATAGATAAAGCTGACCAAATAAAACAAAAACAAATATTTTTTATTCTAAAAATATTATGTCTCAATGAAGTAAAACCGATTGATTCTAGTTTGAACAAATATATAAAATCACAAAAACTAATTGATAAAAGAATTCCTATACAATTACAAATAAAGCTGTCTAGTCTCAGTGAAAAAACTTGTGCATAACAGAAAAATTAAATTTCATTCACAACAATCAGATCAAAGAGTAGCAAGAGAAAGAACCCCTATTTGCAATTCAAACGTAGCCCCTACTTTCAACCTAATCCAAGTTAAATTGAACTTTCAATAATCACAAATGATCATGGCTGCACAAGAAAAATAAATCTTACTTTCACCAAGGTCACGAGCATAGTTAGCCTGGGGATAGCTGGAGTTTCAATATAGGATGATCATGTGCTCATAAATAATAAACTCCACAATATCTCACCTCAGAAGCCTGCACGTAAACAGACAATCCTCCCTATGTCTTTTGCAAATAGGATAGTAACGTGAGGTTTTCACTAAAGTTGGTTAAGGGGGCGTTTGGTTCAACGTTATCTTGATATTATGTTATGTTATCTAGAGAATGCAATTGTTTGGTTTAATGACATCTACAAATAATCTTCTATTAGATTATAAAATTATTAGTCAAAAGATGACGTCTAGATTACTTAACATAACACCAAGATAACAACAAACCAAACGCCCCCTTAATGACATCTATAAATAATCTTCAATTAAATTATAAAATTATTAGTCAAAAGATGACATTTAGATGTCATGACATCTAGATGTCATGACATCTAGATTACATAACATAACACCAAGATAACAACGAACCAAACGCCCCCTAAATTTAAAAGAAAAACCCCTGTCCGAAAGTTGAAAGAAATTCATAATATCAGCAAGCAAAATAAAACAGGTGCATTTAATACTCACGCAGGATAACACTATTTCCAAACCATACTAGACTTATTAACAATTTCGGTACTAATCAAAAGCTGAAGTCCATATAGCTAATGACTTTCTTCAGAATCACTGTTATCTTCATGAACAAACAATAATTAAGAAACCATGTCAATCTCATGGCATTCAGGTGAACAAACAATACCAATATGCCAATTTTTATGTCACCAAATGGAAGAGATGTCAACAGCAAAAGAACCTAAAAAGTTAATTCAGCAATAAAAGATGTCAACTTAGATAACATTCTACAACAATCGCACAACTACATAAGATAAATATTCAGCAGTCTGGCAAGTTCTCGTCGTTTAAGTAGCTACTATCAGCGGCCATAACCATGCGGAGGCGGAGGCGGAGGCGGAGGCCTTCTGTTCAATCCTCGGTTGAAAACTGCATACCTATTATTATAATTGTTATTATTGTGGTTACTATTCAGCTGTTGGTGATAAACATTTGATCTGTCAAGAGGGGGGTGATATACTGTAAGCTCTCTTCTGGAGACATAACGTGGATCCCGTTGCTGCTGCATCTCATATGCTTGCAGGCCACCATAAGAATTCTCATATCCAGGACTTGCAGAGGTCCCTCCTGGCATTGATTGCACCATTTGCCTGCTTGGGTAGGAGTATGAAGATGCAACATGATAAGTGTAGCTTGGCATTTGGTGTAAATCAAGGTGTCTGCTCATATACTCCTTTTGTTCAAACCGAGGATGGATCGGCCTATCATAACGATAACTCGATGAGGAAGGATTATACCATGGTCCCGAGCCATTCTCTAATTGAACCTCTGGGTGGTGCCATTGTGAGTGACCAAATGAATGCTCAGATATACGACTTATAGAAGGATGATGGCTTCCATTTTGATATGCTAATGAATCCGTGGAATGTGCATCATATGGTGGCATAAGACCATGCCTTGACTTGCCACTGTCGTGTTCTGCCCGAACCTGTAAGCTATTCTTCACCAACCGATGAGCAGCCTCGCCAAGCTGCCTTCCTGAACAGCTTCCAGGAGGGTTATGCCTGATCATATGCAGAACTGAAGCATGAGTTCACAATCTAAATCTACAGAACAGTAATGCTCTGAAAAAGTTGAACGGGCAATACCTTCCACTTTCATGTGGTCTCCTACCATTGTCTTCATGCCACAGAAGAGGTGTTGGCTTCAGATCGCTAATATCTACAGTCTGAAAAAATAAAGAAATAGGATAAGAGAATAGATAAATAATAGAATGAGATAACATAACCGTTAAATTCTGCACTTTTCCAGTTATATGGAAACAGCATCAAAGACAACAAGAATAGATCAAAAATGAGAATTTTCAATAACTTAATAATACAAGGAAGCATCCATCCAATAACAACAATAACAATATCACAAAGCACAAAAGAAAAAAAATATCAAGAAGCACAAATCTCAAACTACTTTGGGTCAACTATGTTGATTTTTCTTCTCCATTCAACCTATTTAAAGCAACATTCTTTGCAAGTGCACGCGGACCAAAGTTCATGTCAAATAACAATATGCCGTGTCATTTTGGGTATTCCCATTTCTATTTACCATCGTAGGAGGTAGAATTCACCAATCCATATAATAAATTCTTCAATATTTATATTCAACTGCAGCATGGATCAAAATGCTGACCAAACTTTAAAGGACAATAGCTTCATCAGCCTGTAATGGTTCAAGTGGAAGTTCACGATGTCAAGGAGTAGTGCAATTTTACTAAAGCCAACATTAAATGAAAGCATAAATCAGATTCAGAAAACGAGCTGTTAAATGGAAAAAACAAACAATGTCATCAGTCTACCAATAAAAACACTGCTTCCTCATTTTGTAATGCGACTTAAATCTGCAAAACCAATTTGTTCATTTGTCTGTATGGAAAAACTTTGAACTAGGGTCGAAGGAACCTTTTTTCACATTTCAACCCAAAACGCCAGCATTTAATATTTCACCAGCCAGGGCTTTTACAAGGTGTCTAATATCTAATTTCATCATGAAAGCCACTTAATTATGAATATATTTGCTTCACTATTTCAATAGGTCTTACAAGCAATATTGTCGAGGAAAATTAAAATAAGATTTCCATATGTTTAGATAAGTAATCTTTCTTAATCGCCCAAGTATCACAAATGGCTAATTTATAGAAACTTAATTGCACAGGTTATTCTCAGTCTTAATAATTATAAATGCTTCTCTGAATTCCCTGGTGAACAACTTTTGAAATTTCTAAGTTTCCTTGATTCTACACTTTGAATCTTCCTTGTGAGGTCAATTAAAGTATTTCCTTACCCTAGCCTCTGTAATAATATTTGAAATCCCTTCACAAATAGCAAATCAGCAAGCACTTTGTGCATTAAAATTGTTGATGTGAGATCTTGTCACTGTTTAGGAGCCTTGGTTCAATCATTTAGAGAACCTTCTCATCGAAGTTGTTTTAACGCTGCAAGGTTGAAATGGCAAACAAAAATGATATGAAGAAAAAAAGAATTTTTATGAGGAAACTCCTATGAAAGAAAAACGACTTGAAAACCTTTGGATAATAACCCGAGACGGAAGAGAACAGACGAAAAAGCTTTGCAGGCAAGACTTTCTATTAAGACCACGGCACATTCCTTATCCCCTACGAAACTTAGTAAGCAAAGAAAATACAAAAGAGAAGGAATCCGAGGGAATGAGAAGAGAGCAGAAGTAATTGGACTCGTCTTCTATTTTGGGAGTAATTATAAATCTCAGGTGTAACCGGTTTTCGATGGGGCAGTTGATGCAAGGACGAGGGAGTTACTGAGCCACGTGGTTACCACATTAGAGAAGGAGTGGAATTTGTAATGGTAGTACAATAATTGTCAATGTTGACTATGTTTCATCTGATCGATCACGGGTTCTTCGAGGATGTAATTATAGAACAAGAACTTGATCGACAATCTACAATAATCGTTGACCGGTTATGGAAAGATAGCTGTCCCCTAAATAATGGCTTATCTATCTTCGGTTAGAATACCGTAAAACGGTGCATTTGTATGATGTTTTCTTACTACGACTATTTTGCCACGTATAAAATTGTGATATGATACAGAATTCAGAGCTAAAATTAGCTCTTTGATCATATTGACTATTCATTTATGTTTGCCCGATTGATCGAAATTCAAATCTTGAAATTTGTCTATCTGTGCTTATAAATAGGCATCATGATTGCTTTTCTCGATACTTTTAAACTTGTCTTTGCATTGTCTTCTAGGGTTCCACTAAAGTAAGGTGAATGAAAAGCCAATTTATTCAGCCAAAAGTTAAGGGCTATTCATCAAGTAGAGAGAAGTCAGGTTGATGAAGGTGCAACATGCATGGATGCCACAAATCAAACTTTTTAAAGAACTATTGGTGAAGGAGAAAGGGGCTGATGAGAATGGTTCTCCTTCCACTGCTCCCCAAAAAGCATCTGAGAGCAGCAATTGGATGGTTTTGTGAAGAGCTCGACGACCGGAGATGAAATGATGCCATCAGTGGAGCTTGCATGTAAGGGATTGCTGATGTCAATGCCACACTAAAGGTGCATAGGGGCCCAACAACAAGGATGTTAATGTCCTCATCGAAGGTGACGGGGAAGCTTCTTCGGGGCTAATGCTGACAGAACTAGCACAAGTATGCCTACAAAGCTTGCATTTAGAGGTGTGCAAATAATGGTTTAAACCAAAAAATCGAACCGAACCGTTTAAACTTAGCAGTTCGGATTGGTTTAGAATCCAACGGTTTAGTGATGATTTGATATTCTGAGTATTTCAGTTAATCAGTTTGAGTTTGATTTCATATGTTTGGGAACCGAACCGATCGAATTAATTGATTATTAAACAATCCTACATATAAATATAATTTTGATTATATTATGAAGTTGATTATACAATTACTCATGAACACTTGCTGCCTTTTTTGTTAAGTCTTTTATGGTGAATTGATTGAGTTATTTCATGTGCTTGTATAATTTGTGTAGATTGTTATTGAGAGTTAGAGTGAATTTTTCATTTATCTAAATTATTTCTCGTGCTAAAATACTCTTATATTAAGGCTATTATCTAGATATTTGTGTAGCAATATTTAATATCATTATGAGAAGGTTTAGAAAATTTTTTAGACAAAATTAAATAAAAAATATGATTTTAACCAAACCGAACCAAATCAAACCAATATTTATTTATTTAGTTAATTTGGTTTGATTATAATCTAATTTGATTGGTATGGATATTTTAAATTTAAAACTGAACTCGATCTTTATTTTTGATTTGGTCACCAAACTGACCAATTAAACCGAATGCATAGGCTTATTTGCGTTGTCCACCAGTCGTAGCTGGGAATAAGGGGAGGACGCTGCTAAGAATTGCCTCTCAAATGACGTCCGCCTACTAAATCGAGTAATTCTGAATTCAGAGTACAATTGTCCCTCGAGAAAATTCAGAAGCAAATATTAGGTTTGAGGTTTACCTTTACTAATGATCTGAATTTGAGGAGTTCTAGCGACGCGGGGCTAACGAATGGGAATCGTGGATGTTAAGCGAGGTCTGTGACTATAAGAGATAGTGTACAACGGCCGATGTCTAAATGCCTGACAATCCACTGGTCAGACGACAATAATGGCGAAAGAGTTAGGCGGGACGTCAATCATCGGCATCACCTCGAAAGGCAATTGCAGGGCTTGCGTTGAACAGAGGAGGTCGACATCACCAAGTGAGCAGCAAAATTGAACAACTGTCGGTGGCTAACAACGATCGACTACTCGGTAGAGGTGAAAGAGGAGGCAGAGCATACGAGCATAAGCAAGGCGAGCTGGACTGGCCTTGACGTCGAGTCGAAGAGACCGGTGGTGGCTGACACAACTGGTGGGGAGGCTGACGGTGGAGGTGAAGGCAAAAGAGAGTAGGCGCGCACGTGGGTTGTCGGGCGCAGCGAGCTAGCGGGTGGACGAACGAGTCGCCGACAGGCGGCCACCTCACCAGAGCATACGAGCGTAAGCAAGGCGAGCTGGACTGGCCTTGACGTCGAGTCGGAGAGACCGGTGGTGGCTGACACAACTGGTGGGGAGGCTGACGGTGGAGGTGAAGGCAAAAGAGAGTAGGCGCGCACGTGGGTTGTCGGGCGTAGCGAGCTAGCGGGTGGACGAACGAGTCGCCGACAGGCGGCCACCTCACTAGCCGGTGATGATGACGCAGCCGCACGAGGCAAGTTCGGCTTTGCATGAGGCGGGTCTGCGCTCAGGAGGGTGAGCTTCCGTGATGCTTCAGAAAATGAATTTTTTCTTTTAGGCCCAGAAAATTGATATGGAGTACCCGAATCTTAAATCAGCTTAAAACAGTGCATTGAATAAAAAGAGATGGAAAAATACTTTAAATTTCTTTAAAGAATTTAGAGATTTTCAACTAAAATCCCAGCCTTTCCCTTCATCGAGATATAACACACTATTTCAACCACACAATGATATCATTTCAGAATTAAGGACAAACAATACTACTCCATGCATTTATATTGGTTTATTACAATTAAAATTCAAATTACAAAAATAAATGTGAAAATAAAGAGAATTATAATATTCTAAATGTGAATATCTAAAAAGAAAGAAAGTAAATAAAATCAACCCAAAATTTAGAAGATTCCCATTTAAATCAAATAATTGATTTAAATGAGAATTTTCAATCCATTTTATTAATCACCAATCATTTCTACTGCCAAATATGTTGATGTCAATCATCTATCTAGATTGATGCTACGTAGTGAGATCTCAAGCATTGGGTGTAGACTCTGGTTGAATAAATCGATAGTCCAATGTCGTGTCCCCACCAACTTTCCCTGGATGCAAAGAATTTGATCCCATTGAGTACAAGTCAACTCTACTGCAGTACCTCTCTAACAGGTTAGGATCAAACCGCTGCAATTCATCTCTGGTGTTCCAAGGATCCTCTGATGCGAGCAAGCCTTTTCACCTAACCATATATCTTTGATATTCTCGATTTCTAATTGCGATTATTTGATCATCAAGAATTTGCTCATTTTTTTTTTAGTGAAAGGCTGTCAAAGTGGACACGCAAGAGTGAGTTCACTCTTAATTGAGAAAAAAGGCTCAAACAGATTATTGGGTATTGCTATTGGTTCTTTGCAAGCCATCATATTTGAAATATTAAATGTAACACTAATCCCAAAATCTAATGAAAAAACAACATACACATTTAACTCAAGTCTTTTTAATATTTTAAATGGACCTGCCCCACGAGCATATAGTTTCTTAACGATCACTAAAGAGAATCGCTTAGTTTTAACCTCAATCATCACATAATCGGCCTCAAAAAATTCCTGTAAACTTTTGACATTTACTAATTTTTTATAAGCATCATTGCTGAGGCTTATTATTTTACTGATCTCCTAATGCAAATACTTAGCATGCTCACCAAATAATTGTGCTGACTTAAAAAATCTATGTAGTAGTAGTAGGAAAATAAGGTCAGTGGGAGTTCTCTATTTGTAACCATACATAACCTCAAATAGACTTATACTTATGGATCTATTGACAAAATCATTATATACAAACTCAGCCCTAAGTATAATCAAATCTCAATTTCTATCATTTTCTCCTACCAGACACCTAAAAAAATTTCCTAAGCTCCTATTGACTACCTCGATTTGACCATCACTCTGTGGATGATAAGTAGTGGAGAATTTCAGTTTAGTTCCTATGAGGTGTCAAAGAGTTTTCCAAAAATAGCTTGTAAATTTTACATCCCTATTCGAAATCATACTTTTAAGTAGCCCATGCAAAAAAATGACTCCGTCAAAGAAGAGATGGGCTATCCTAAAAGTATTGAAAGTCTGCAAACAGGGGAAAACTATCTACGACGACACAAATAGAGTTGTGTCGTGCAATCGTTCAAGTCAGTCCTAAGATGAAGTCAATGCTTAAGTCTTGTTAAGGTCAATCCGGAACAGGTAATTGCGTACATAACCCTATGTTTTGCTTCTAATATTTCGCAATAACACAAATCCAACACTACGCGACAATCAGATCCACATCCTTCTTCGACCTCGGCCAATAAAATAGACTCTCAACTATTTCGATGTCTTATTTCATTCAAAATGACCAGCAAGACTACCAGTATGAAGCTATTAGATCATAAAAGCTCACACAGAAGTCTAGGGCAAACATAAGAGTCGATCACGAAACAGGTATCCATCTTGAATGAGATAATCTGGATGCTCACTAGTCAGTCCAAAACTCATAGTCGCATAAATAACCCCAAAATCAGGGTAATCAACGTATGTCTTCTTGAGCTTGTCAAATCCACAACCTTAATGCTCATCGTAGTCAACAAGGAGACTTATTGACTCAAAGCATCTGCTACTTTATTTTCAACTCCAAGTTAATATCAGAGTACAACAATATACTAAAAAATTTCAACCCATTTAACATGTTTCAGATTGATTTTCTTCTATAACTTCAGGTACCTCAGGGCTTTATGATCAAAATAGAGGATAAACTCCTGTTGTAGGAGATAATAGCTCCAATATCTAGAGTATCTTAGCCTGACACTCCCTCCCTCCCATCTAACAGATTCTTAAATCCTTGCCACAACCCAAAGTCGACCAAATATACACCACAGGAACTTCCACATATGATAACATGAGTTGTCCTACATGTCTTATCCAGTTGTCAGGTCAGAATCTGGATAAAGCAGATCTCAATATCTTCCTCAGACAGTATACTATTCCCAATAAATATACATATTGTTAGAAGGATTTGCAATTCTTGGACCAGTACTTGGAATTAAAAAGGAGAAGCAATTTGATAAAATTGTATAACAGAAAGTGGACACTGGAAAATATGATAAAAGCTCCCCACAAATGTCGAAATCCATTGATACCTTTTTAGGGAACACAACCCCTGCTGGTGGCCAAGTTATGTGTTTGTGAGCATCTGGAAGCTTGTATATGGCACAACTGAAAATAAAAATAAAATTAAAGTGGCCGTAGTAATAAGTGTGGTGGCAAAAGATTGTTAACTAACTTACATGACTTGGTTGTCCATAATATCTTCCAAACCCTTAATAGGAGACCTGAAGACTGGAGGGCATGGATCGCCATTACAGAGAGATAGATAACCGTTCATACCACCACTGCAAGTGAAAAGGCAACAAGGAGAAGATAATAGTACCACGATTACCAAGATGAGGTGCAGAGGCAGGGATCGCAATGGTGTTAATATTCAATGTGGTATGGGAGTAAAGAGACAAAAAACTTTAAAGTTGATCCACTTGTGATTTTCTAATAACAGTTGAATATGTAAATCTTCCATATTTTTAAATGCCAGAGTACAGTTTTCCTTTACATTAATAGAGTATATATGAACAGTAAATCACCTAGTCCAAACTAGTTTTTAAGTAAAGTGGCCTGACATTTTATGACTCCGCGTCACAGAGGCCAATGCCAACTAAAGCTAAATTTCCTCCACATCACGAAAGGTTTCAAATTTACTGCACAGCTTTCTAAATATGTCATAACTTAAGAGTTAAAAATTGTTAAAAGCAACGAACATTGGAATTAACCAAACAATCAAAATCAAATAAATTTGGGTATTGAGCGATGTTATCCTAATTTAGCGCACCTCTCCTGAAATCAATGCAAAAATAAGCATAGATGCAACCAACATGAGAACAGATACAACCAATAGAACCAGGTTCTAGAATTCTTAACTGATAGCAATTCACAATTAACTGGTATCTGTATATACCAGAACTTTATATAGTAATGTCAGACGTCAGTACAGAAAATTTTATTGGAGATTGAATGTGCTCTACCAGCATTTGTGTTATATCCAAACGTCATTTATGAGTATGTTTTAAAAAAATTGACAATGACATCTTTCCTACTGATCGTTCAAATCAGAAATGCCATGATCGCTTTTCATGAATTGATGCAGATTGTTTTAATTTATTCTAAGTTATCACATTATTAATCAAGTTTGTTAAGGTTGACTTAGTTAAATATTTTAATTTATCTAGTTATGCAATTGTAATGGCAAGCTTAGTCTCATAATGTCTATTTTGTTTTTAGGGTAGAATTAGCCATTCCATTTAAATTCTGTATTGAGTCAATTGAAATTAGACCATGACCAACAGAAGTTTGAAATATTGTGACTGTAATTGTACAAATGATGATATTTTGAAAGTGAAGAGTAAATTCACTAACGTCACTGATTAGCCACCCTAGTCAATTATTACTTCTCACCACCGCGTCTTTTATCATTCATCCAAGAAGCTACATGATGCAGGACAAATGTAAAAGTAAAATGCGAATTTGAGATCAATAGTGTCAATGGTACATTAGCTTCATATAAGCGACTATTTTCTAAATTCAATCATGCATATTGAATGATTCCAAATACCTCAAATTAAACAAATTAAATTTTAAACTTAGGATTGATGGTAAATACTAAATACGACTCTACTGAGTTAAGAACATGAAAATTGTCTCTTTCAACTAAATAAGATTCAGGGTTTCAAAGGTTAGACTGGGGATCTTCTCAAAAACTAAACCTTATAGTAATATCTGGGATCTCTAAGTCCAAGAAAATCTAACTGATTTAATTGAAATCCGATAATTATTCAAATTAGAGAAGAACTGTCACTAAATTAGATAATTTAGAGTTGAAGAGGATTATAGTTGATGAGGTTGAATCTTCAATGGGACAGAAAACACCAACAAAAGCATTAACAATTTTGTGGGGACTTCTGCAATGAAGAACAAAACAGGGCCATTATTCATTTATGAAGAAAGCATTTGCTATAACATTGTGCTACGACAAAGAGGGATGCCGAAGTCATTGATTCTTGACGAAGGTGGTTGTTCATGATTATAGAAGATTATACATGAAGGAGCTTCAAGAGAATATGTGGGCCTTTTTGATTTTTACGAGGGCCTCT
Source organism: Apostasia ramifera (assembly GCA_019297695.1). Lineage (NCBI taxonomy): Eukaryota > Viridiplantae > Streptophyta > Magnoliopsida > Asparagales > Orchidaceae > Apostasia > Apostasia ramifera. The sequence goes on along the minus strand of JAEMOT010003869.1, from coordinate 68,143 downwards.
CCAATTTTGGGTCCTTAAGAAATAGTCTTCAATAGGGGTTTCTCCACTAAAGTATAATGCTATAACGAAGGATGGGAGCCACAGGGACAAGAGAAAGCAATGTACAAGACACCAATAGCATTTGAACCAAATTTCTAAAAGCTAGAGGATGAAGTGGCACTGGTTGAAAATTTTAAATTGAAGGTAGGTGAAAGTCATGGAACAACAACGACCAGGGTTTTCAAAGGGTTTTTTCTAGTACTTTTTTCTCTCATGAAAAAAAAAGGATTGCTAGCTATAATTTTAAGAATTCTCATCTAAGTTCCACTTACCCTTTCCTTTCGGGATATTAATACCTTCCAAAACCTCTAACACTGACACCATTAAGAATCAAATTTAATACAAACTCAAGTTTTCATTAATCATAACATTACTGAATGTTTAAGTACAAGTTCTATTTAAAAAGAGGATAATCCCACCATAAAAACAAAAGAAAAGGTGTGAGACTAAACATAACTATCAAAATAAGTTAAATAAAAAATAATTTTTTTTTAACTAATTCTTACTTTAACAAACTCTAAAAATATATGATAAAATTAACGAGAAATAATATGCATCATCCACTGGGCATCACAATGCAAAATCTCCTATGAGATTTTTGAGCTACTTGGAGGACAATGATGGCTAAGCGAACATTGAACTAGTTCAAAGCGCTCAGAATAATTGGCTTGAAGGACTAGTGGTTTCACCTTATATAATTATAGGGCCTATACTTATCAGTCCTTGCCACTTACATTTATCATTTCCATTCATAAAGTTGCTTGGGTGTGCTTCGATCGTGTCTCCAAAGCAAAGTTGAATGTATATATCATCAATGCAAGGTGCAGAATACCAGGCCAACAAACCAAGGCAAGCACTCCCCGATTGTGCCAAACGCTAATGCATCTTTGGCCCAAGTAGTGTAGAAGGTGACTTGAAGGATGTGTTGAGTGAGAAGCTACCTCATGCGATTTTGGTATGGTTCAAAAGAAGATATGCATGGATCATATTATTTGTAGCTAAAGATATGTGCGGAGTGCGGGGGCATTATAGAACTAAGAAAAGCAAGGCTTACTTTAGGCCTAGCCACTGGACTGGACCGGACTGGTTCAAAATTAACTTTGGTCCTAACCAGTTGCCCATGAGGCAGAACTGGTTCTAGTAGTGTAGAAGGTGACTTGAAGGATGTGCTGTGTGAGAAGCTACCTCATGCGATTTTGGTTTGGTTCAAAAGAAGATATGCATGGATCATATTATTTGTAGCTAAAGATATGTGCGGGGTGCGGGGGCATTATAGACCTAAGAAAAGCAAGGCTTACTTTAGGCCTAGCCATTGGACTGGACCGGACTGGTTCAAAATTGACTTTGGTCCTAACCAGTTGCCCATGAGGCAGAACTGGTTCTAGGCCAGCCGATTTCGAGTCTGTTTACTTCCATTTTTAACGTTTTGTAATTTAACAAAAATTAGAAGGAATATTGTAAAAGAAATTATAATATTAAAAAAAAATATAATAAATACGAATGTTTAAATTTACAATAGAAAAGATGAAAAAAATTATATTTAATATTCTTTCATTACCACGAGAATTTGTTTAACATACTCTTCTTTCATTTCAGATGATTTGTCCTCGGACTCATCTTGTTGTTCTAAAGTTTAATTTTGATATTCTGCATCAAACCAATCCTTCAAACAAGTTAACATGTGGAGAGATAAAGATGAATGGTTGCTCCGATGATCACCGATAATATTCCCAGTTAGAGAGAATGCTAACTTTGAGGTGACTGTGGATGCTTGTGCCGCCAAGATGTCACTTGCCATGGAGGTCAATGTAGGAAATTGTCTCGAGTAAGCCTTCCACTAATTTAGCAAGTTATAATTATTTTCAAGCTGGATCTGCAAACCTAAATAAAATTAGAGTTTGCAGGTGGCATGACCCTCGAGCTCACCGATGAACTCGATCCAGTTGTAGCTGCTCCTTGTAGCTTTTTTGTTGCCACCTTCAAAGAGGTTTTAAAACCTGTTTGTGTATTAGTAGAAGACTCCTGCAAATATCTCGCATCACTTGTCCCTGTAATACGAAGAAAATACTTCTCGGAGTAAAAGATAACCCAACTCTTTTTGAGTCACTAGTTTTCTGACTTGCCTCCAAGAAGTTAGCATACCAATAGCGAAAAGTGTCAACCAAAGGAAAAATATATTCAAAATAATTTTTAAATTTTACTTTCATTTTAATAACAAAAAGATGCAGATCAGAATGAGCTCTAAATTCAATTTTTTTTAAATATTTGATATACATATAATAAAAAGTAAGAAGTAGGAAAATAATAAAAAGAAAATGTTCCCATTGCATTTTTAATATTTCCAATAAATCCATAGTAACTTAGAATAAATTGCCAGTCAGTACCACATAATTGCAAAATTTTATTTGTAATATCAGTGTTACAAAAATTTAATTAATAATTAATTTTTACAAGGTAAAACTGAATCAACAAGACGATGAGGAGAGTTCCATCTTATCACAGCAAATAATGGGAATATAACATAATTCTTACCACTAATTAAATAAATTTGTTCCCACTCTCGCCTATAGTTTGAATTCTTTATCATTTTTTTTCAATTGATTCAGGATGTACTGCAAATACAGTAGAAATACAAATATTGATAATATGATATGCACACCTAACATGAAAAATAACATCATTCAAAATTGGAAAGAAAAAATTCTAAATAATTAATTACAGAAGTATTATTGGATGCATTATAAAAAATAATGAACAACAATTTATCATTAAGTCCAAAAATCTAATTATAGTTAAAATGGAATGAGCAATGGTGTGCCCAATGTGACTTTTTAAATGCATACAATGATAAAATTCTTTTTCGCAATGCCCAAGCTTCATCTATCCAATGACAAATTTCAACAAGATAATTTACCATCAATTTTACCAGTCCAAATATCAAAAGTTAAACTAATACGACTATTCAGATTCATTAAATGTTCAATCAAAACACCATAATATTCCTTACATAGTTTCACACACTCTTTTTATATTTAATATGATATTTTCTGATAAACAGGCTATAAGTAGTTACAAACAAAATCTAAATACTCATTTTTTTACAATATAAAACGGGTAACTTGGTAGAAATTACATACTTGACAAAACCACGCCTAACTTTTTATTTGAAAATCTAAAAGGTGTAAATCCATTTTGTAATGTGTTTGGGTACTTTCCACTTGGGTTGGCTGCATTGTATCTGGGTAGAATTTATGAGATTTAATCTGATACTTCTTTAATGCGCTCATTCCACTCCCTAAAATCTCTGGTTTCATCAAAATATACATTTTTATAAAGCTTGCAAAAAGCCATCACTAAATTTAATTTAATGGGATTGATAGCACCAATTGAAGATAAACTTAGAGAAAGTCAGCTTAGATGATTTGGACATATAAATCGTAGGCCGATTGAAGCTCTAATTAGAAAATCGAGCTATTGGATCTTGCCCATGTACAAAGAGGAAGAAGGAGACCAAAGAAGACATGACAAAAAATTATAAGGAGTGATCTTAGTTACTTAGACTTAGATAAGAATTGGTAATTGATAGAGCACAACGGAAACAAATGATTCATATAGCCGACCCCACCTAGTGGGATTAAGGCTTGGATGTTGTTGTTGTTGTTGACAGTACAATATCGAAAAACTCCTATACCTTGCTTCTTTTGATACGAACTGCACGGGACACTATGGAGATGGTGGCAATTATCGAAGAAGCAGAAGGAATAGATGATAGTGCACCATGTGTCAACGTTGTCGCAAGATTCAATGCTGTTGCTTCCTCCACTGGTTCTGAATCTGAAATCTATTTATCATCAAATTCACGAGCAACACGGTGAGGAGCCATTAGAGAATACATTTAGATTTTATAATTACGAAAGGAGAAAATAGAATTACGGAAGAGAGAGAAAATAGTTGAGTGAAATGTGGTATTTATAGAGTTTAGGAAATAAAAATTAAAAAAAAAATTAAAAATTAGAAAAAATCAAAATCGCCACCGCCGGCCCCTCTATGTTTGCTCGTTGGGGCTGCCAATGGTCAATAGCCCCAATAGGAAATACAAAAAAATAAAAAAATAAAAGGTCCAGGTGGGACCGAGGCCAACGAGTTGCGCAGGCGTGCACACGGAGTGCGTGTCCTGCTCGTGGGCCCCCTCGAACCATGGGGTCAAACTAGCGGGACCGATTGTAGGAGTCGGTCCCAACTAATCCCAGGAATCAGTTCGTGGTGAACGAAACCACCAATCCCGGCGAGCCTGGGTGGGTGCAACTGATCCGGTCCACCCACCCTACTGGTTCCAAATGTACCGGGGGAACCGGTTTGGGTTTCGAATCAGATTAGCCGAGCCAATTTTGGGTGGATCCAGTCTGATGGCCAGGCTGAGCTTACTTAAGGGAAGTTAATGAACATGAGATTGTAAGGAAGCGCCTTTATATCCTAAGGCAATGAAGGCCTCAAGATAATATGGCCTATGGCAGAACTCATTCTTGTTTTTGCATTAAGGTGAAGAACCATTGTGTAATCTATTAACATCAAAGCTCCTCCATATTAACCTCATCTAGATGTCATTCATGTGAACGTCCCAACTGAACTCAAGTGAAGGGGACAACATAGGAGAGTTCATGAATCTCCAAAAGGAGAGATTTCATACTAAACTACTTCATGATGATGTCATTCATGTGAATCTTCTGGATATCTTTTCCACAATTGATTTCTCTACAAACTCAATTATATATTCCACATTAAAATTAATTATCAATGGTTAACTGACTAATCCAAATTAGCTCATTAGCTTTATTGTTTAATTTAATTTAAATTGAAATTTTTTAAAAACCAATTGGGAGAATGTTTTGCTAGATTTGTGAATTTCAGAGATCTAGATATAGGATCTGGAATCTCTAGATCTAATGTATTGAAGATTTGACAATCCTACTCTAGTTTCACAGTCTTAATTACCAATGATTCAATTTAGTTTAAATTCTAAAACCAAATTTGTGCGAATGAAGTTTCTCGATTATCGCAGTATTTTGTTCCACTTCGATTTTCATTAATTTATTTAGCTATGATTCGCATATCATCATTCATAATTTGTATTGCACCAAATCACTTTCAAGTAAAATACAGACAACTGTTTAAATCCCAATGCTTACAATGACAATATAGTGAACAAAAATACTGAGGAACCTGTAAGAATCATTTTCAAGGCTAAATTGTCAATCATGATATTAATCCAAGGATGCTAACATTTTTAGTTAGCATATCTTGAAAATAATGGACAATTAGAAATTGGATACATGACATTACTTGGATTTAAATTGGACAAAATTGTGTCCTTAAAAGCCATGATTCAGAAATAAATCTATTTGCACTCTCAGCGTATAACTGCATTGTACATTATTAGCATTCACCTTCATACAACTAGCACCAATATTAATGACAACATTTGACAAAAAACTGTATTTTAAGTGTTAAAAAATTCTAATAAAACAATAAAATACCATATTACTTGCCTTGCGGCCTGGGTAATCATCCTTAACTACCAGACCTTTGAAACAAAGATCAATGAACAAATCATGCTTTGCTTTTGTCACAATTTGAAGTATTATTAGGGGTGGCCATAAGACTCGATCCACCCAGAACAGAACAGAACGGTAAATCTAATTTGGAACTAGAACCAGTTCGCCTGGTATCGGTTTGGGTGAAACCGATAAGGTGGGTGGATTGGACTAGTTCCACCCATTCAAGCTCGGTAGAACCGGTGGTTTCGGTTCTACAGGGAACCAGTTTCGAGATTGATTCAAAGAACTAGTCCCAGGCCCCGGCCTCTAACCCCAGGGAGATGCTTGTAGGGCGTGTGAGCGGGGCCACACGCAAGCACGGGCACGTGCGCATGCGTGTGTGGTTGTGGTTTGTTGCATATAATTGAAGAGTCACACATTTGGCACACTATTGCTCGTTCTATTTCGACAATAGTTAGATTTTTTGGACTTGAAGATAAATTATTGTCTATTACTTTTGATAACGCATTTAATAATAGTACTATAATTATTTATTTAAAATCTTGTCTTTAATTTTGAACGATATTATTTTTCATGTTAGGTATGCATGTCGCATTATCAATATTTACGTTTTTATTGCATTTTTAGTACATCTTGAATCAGTTGAAAAAATTAATTTTTTTTGTAAAATCATAAGAAATTCAAATCATACACGAGAATGAAAACAAATTTGTATTGCTACTGGGATGAATTTCGTTACATTCCTTCTATCGGTTGAGACATGATGGAACTATCTCCATCGCCTATTTGATTCAATTTTACCTTATAAAAATTTAATTATGACTTTTTATAACATTTACGTTACAAATGTTATAAAACTAGAGCCTTGGAGGAATGCTCTAGAATCTAAAGGTTTTCATCTCAGTAGATCAAAAACTGAATATATGGAGTGGACATTTAGTCAAGAAAGAAATACTTATATTGGAGATGTGACAATTGGTGATCAAATTGTCAAGAAGAGTGAGCGCTTTAGATACCTTAGATCAATTATACAAAATGATGGCGAAATAGATAATGACATTATTAGCAGGATTCAAGCAGGATGGGTAAAATGGAGAAATGCTTCTGGTGTGTTGTGCGATAGAAAAATTCCATCCAGAATCAAGGGTAAATTTTATAAAACTGTAGTAAGACCAGCGATGATATATGGTGCAGAATGCTGGCTTGCAAAGAGGAAACATACAAATAAAATAAATGTTGCAGAAATAAGGATGTTAAGGTGGATGTGCGGATATACACGAAAGGATAGAATGAGAAATGAGTATATCCGAAAGAAAGTTGGTGTTGCACCAATTGAGGATAAACTTAGAGAAAGTCGGCTTAGATGGTTTGGACATCTAAATCGTAGGCCGATTGAAGCTCCAATTAGAAAAATTGAGTTATTGGATTTTGCCCATATACAAAGAGGAAGAGGGAGACCAAAAAAGACATGGCAAGAAACTATCAGGAGTGATCTTAGTTACTTAGACTTAGATAAGAATTTGGTAACTGATAGGGCGCAATGGAAACAAAGGATCCATATAGCCGACCCCACCTAGTGGGATTAAGGCTTGATTGTTGTTGTTGTTGTATAACATTTACGTTACAAATGAAATTTTGCAGTTATTAGATACTAATTGATAATTTATTTTTGGTACTAAGGATTTGCTAGAAATATTTAAAAATGCAACAAAGATATTTTTTTCTTGTTATTCTCCTATTTTTTACTACACGCATATCAGTCTTTTGAAAAATTTTTAGAAAGATCATCCAAATTTGCATTTTTTTGTTATTGAAATGGAACTAAAATTTAAAAAATATTGAGAAAATATTCTCCCCATTAATGTTTTAAGCATTCTGTTAGATCCGGATCAGAAAGAAAATTCTGTTGACGATTTTTCCTACAAGTACACTAACTTCTTAGAGGCAAATCATAGAACTATCGACTCGCAAAAAAGTTAGATTGTCTACTCAAGAAATGATTTCGTTATATTATAGGGATACAAAAGGCAGGAGACATTTGCAGAATCTTCTACTAGCATACAAGGAGGTTTTAAGAGCTCTTTGAAAGCAACGCCAAAAAGGCTAAAAGAAGTAGCTACAACGGGATCAAGTTCATCGATGAGCTCGAGGGTTATGCCAACTACAACAAACCTAAACGAGCTACAAATTTCATTTAGTCTTACAGATCCAACTTGATAACTATAACTTGTTGGAATGGTGGAACTTACTTGAGACAATTTCTTACATCGGCTTCATAGCACATGACGTTTTGGCAAGACAAGCATCCACATTTGCCTCAGAGTTAGCATTCTCTCCAACAAGGAGAATTATCAGTGACCATTGAAGAAGTAGTATTTCACTTCTGACATTCCATATGTTAACTTGCTTGAAGGATTGATTCGATGAAAAGCATCGAAACCAAACTTTAACACAATATGTCTTCGAGAACAACTCATCTGAGGGGAAGAGTATGCCAAGAAAATTTTTGTAGCAATGAAAGAAAAATAAATATACTTTTTCATTTTTCGTATTATCAATTTAAACACTTGTATTCAATGAATTTATTAACATAATTTTTAAACTATATATTTGTAATTTTTAATAAATTACAAAAAAAAAGAAACCAGCGCGTAATCAATTTTGGACTGGATGGAATCGGCAACCAGTTAACCAGTTCTGGACAAATTCAACCTTCAAGGCCAACCAGTTCCAACTGGAACAGGTCCAGTTGGAATCGGTTCCAAACCAGTCCAACCAGTTGGTTGATTCGGAACCGATCTAGTGACAAAGCCTAAGTTTTGTGCATAAACAAAGTGCGTAGAACACATCAAATTTGATGTTGACAAAATAAGAAAAATGAAAATTAGTATTAGAATGAAAGAAAACATATATGATGAACATAAGAATATCAAGAAATCCACGTGAATCACCAAAACTATACCTGGCAAAAGGATCCATTTTTTCTTTGAATTCAACCTGTTCTTTTGTTGATAGTTGTCCATATTGGTTATTGAGAGAGAATATGTAAGGAGAGAGAGTATGAGATACATTAATAAAAAGCAAATCAAACATCACACTATTTCGCCGAACTTCTTCCTCCTGCATAAAATAAAATAATGATAAAATATTTGTCAATCTAAAAAGCAACAATTTATAGGTTTTCAACCTGTAAAAAGCATAAACGCATATACCGTCAAGGTATGTTCTACTTTTTTAACTTGAATGAGTAAGCGGCCTTCATCTATAAAAGGGAGCTTGGCAACACCCTTCAAAAAAAAGAAGCAAGCTTACAACCAAGAAAAGCAATGTTATATCTACATAACTTCGAAAATAACAAACCTGCCAAGAATATCTCTTTCCATTCATATCAACCTCAAAATCTAGAAGAAAAATGAAAAAATATTATCATTCTTTATTTAAAAAGTAGTGCCAGGGTCATGGAACTAATTTAAACGAATGAGTGACCTGATGGATAGAAATCAATAATGGGTGAATTGGGACTAGTCATCAATTCCCTGTAATACAAAGGAAGAGCATGGGCACTGCAAACAGCCACAGAAAGTTAAGCCTGAGCATAATTAAAGAACAAACTCGACCATGGGATGACCAAAAATGTTATAAACCTTGCAGCCGGGAACACCCCCATTAGTTGGTTAAAAGGTTTGAAAGGTATTCCAAGTGTGAATTGTATATTCAATTGGCCTAAACCCTTGAGATCAGAAGCAAAAGGTGCATAGTGATAGGGGTAAAACCTGCATAAGGTACAAGGATCACAAATTAAATTAGCACAATGCAGAAAAGCCAATCACTTCCGTCTTTTTGTTTTTTTATAATCAAGATAGAACTAATAAAGCATAATAAATGGACGACTTAAAGAAACCAACCACTTGCTCCTTCAAATCTACTTATACAATAAAGGGATAAAAATCGTAAAGATCATTATATTGTCATAAATTATGACATTTCATGCACATCAATGCAACTTTCATGCTCATCACTAATTGTCGTGCCTCAACTAGACAGAGGACGACATATAGATCTGTTTTTGCCAATTAACTTCACCTTTATTGCATTCTGCTGTAAAAATGAAAATCTGTTGAATAAGCACGAAAAATGGGAAATTAGAACCAAAGGCTTATTAGTTCTTACCACTGCCATGAACAAACACCTTCATAATAATAATGCATTACCCAACACAATCCTTCTGCATACCGCAAAACCTAATAAAATAAAAGGAACAAGATTAAAATAAATGCAAATTTATGTTTACAGCAACTCCTTTTGAACCATGCTATGGACTTGATTTAATAATACATTCATGAGAACTAAAGTTGAATATCACATCACAATATATAGAGTAAAAGAAATCTAAAAATTCTAAAATGACAAGAAAAACCAAAATAAAACATAAGAGGCGGCCTAGTGACGTGGGACAAAATGTAAACAATATACAAATTTAGTGAGCAACACATATTTGGAGACAATGAGAAATAAATTGCAAATTATTTCTAGAGTAGCAATTACATGATTACTGAGAAATTATAATCCCTAAACTAAACAAAGTTAAATTGAAAAATGAAGTTGAGCAATGAATATAGATTAGGTTTCCAATTTGAGTTACTAAATCAGTTCCAGTTTTAAAATAAGCCTCTTAAAATTGAATCTAGTAGTAATTTCACTCAATTGCAATGCAAATAATTTAATTTGAGCATGTAATTCGACAATTTAGATAACAATAAACTCCAGTTTGATTCCAATTAGCTAGTTATTAATTCAAAAGAAAATATTGCACCTTAACCATAGATATCCAATAAGAGGAATGTCTCATAGGAATTGCATGCAGATGAAGTTAATGGCTTCTTCTGGTGGTGTAAATTTTACTTTTGAAAGTGATCTTTGTTGGTTGGAGATGGTGAACGACCTAATGGCACAAAGGATTTTCGGCGTACTTAAATTTAGGCATGAATGGAAGTGGATGGATGAAGTTTTAGGTTAAAGTTAGACAAAATTTAATTTTAACTAGTATTAAAAAGAAAACAACACTTTGTGTAAACTTCTTAAAATGGTTTTAAAACTATAATGAAATGTAATTCAAATAATTTAAACAATCATAAATCATTTAAAATTTTAATAATTATCCTTTCTTCACTAGTCTGGAATATTCACTAGATTAGTTGGGGTAAGTTGGCTATAAATAGAATTCATATCTTTGCATTCAAGAGACTTTGATGAATAAATAAGAGTGTAAATATCATCGAGGTCCTTGAAGTTTGAGGGTAATAACAAATAAGTCCATAATTTCAAAAAGGGCAATTCCACTTAGGCCCTGGGGTTTGCCTACTCATAAAGGACCACAAACGTCAAAACATGCCATACAGGTCCACAACAATTACTACATAGTTTATTAGGGCCCTAACTATTTCTAAAAAGCTTTCAATTAGGTCCAATATAACGCTTTCCGTCGAAAATACCGTTAATTTATCTGAAAAAATTAAAATTAAAATAAATATTTTTTAAACTTATTATTTTACCTTTGTGCACTTGTGTCAACACCACCGTGGATGCGCTCTGCGCAGGGCCTCAACTGCAGGTCGCTGGGCCCAGGTGAATGAGCTCAGGACGTCGAACGCATGCACGTGCAGGCGGCCATGTGCGTGAGCGGCCTCGCGTGCAAGTGGCTGCCCTTGCTGCTGTTCACGGCTGCACGCAAGCAGTCTCGTGCAGGCGGTCGCGCGAGCGCCCAGGTGACCTTACGCAGGCGGCCATGAGCGCAACCTTGTGCGCAGGTGGCCGCCCTCGAGGTCGCACGCTTGGCCTCGCGCGCAGGTGGTTGCCCTTGCGTTTGCTTGCGGCCTCGAGCGCGGCCTTGCACATAGGGCGACCTTGGGCACAGGCAAGCGGCATGCCTAGCAGGCTTGCATGGATAGGGTCCTGCGAGGCTAAAAACAGTGGTGACATACTTTAAAATTTGATAGATTAAGTAATGGTATTTTGGTCATTTTAAAATAATTAACAAATTCAATCACGGAGGAATCATGATGTCCTGTGTAATATTTTTTGTGGACTTAGAATGACATGTTTTGAGATTTGCAAATTTTTGTGGCACAGTAAGCAAACCTCAGAGGCCTAAATGGAATTACCCCTTTCAAAAATCTTACAACGAGATCTCTGAGATTGATATTAATGTTTCAATGAGGGTTTTTTTTGGCTTAACTTGACTGATTGATTTATTTTTTAAATAAGATTTATATGTAAACTGAATATTTAAATGTATAATTACAAAAACTCTCCCCCACTCACCTCCTAGTGTGAAAGGCAATCGCATCAACGTTGTAGATGCGCCCGACAGCCTGCGCGCGCAAGACGCCACGCCCGTGGGACCTTGCATGCGTAGGGCCCTGCACACATGTAGGTTGTAACGTGCGCATCCCCTATGCGAGAGCAGCCCGTGCACAAGCAGAGTTACTGCTTGCGTGCGTAGTGCTGGTGCAGTGACACACGACGGTCATTGGCATGAATGTTTCATTGGTTCTATTTTGTATTTTTGGCCTGATTCATTGTAAGATTGTTCTTCATGTGTGTGAGTGATAGATGAAGTCATGAGCACTTAGGACACAAGTGGTAGTGAGTCGATTTGTGTCCAAGTCCATTTGTTTCAAGTTTGGCGACCATTTGTTTAATGGGTCATTTTTGGAACTGTCGCTCGATCAACTAGTTGACCAACAGCCCAGAGGCAGAGATGGTTTTTTTCTAGACGACCAGCTGGTTGATCAGCCGGTCAACCAAAGACATAGCCTTATTTTAGCTAGCCAACTAGAAACCTTCACTATCTTAACCTGCTGATCGACCAACTAGTTCACCCACCACTTGGTCAAGCAGATGATCGACCAAACTCACTATGCGTTGGAGGCAGCACATGGAAGTTATTTGAATCTTGGTTGACTATCTGGTCAACCAAAGGCTTTTTTCTGCAGTCAATTTGCAGTTGTTTCTTCTTCCTTATAGGCTTATTTTACCAAATTTGTTGGGTGTTTTGAGTCTCCTATTTTAAGGTTTCAAGGCCAAAATTTGAAAAACGTTTCCTCTAATTTGTAAGTGCTTGAAGTGAATTGTAAAAAGGAGATTAAAGTGATTGTGTTCAAGTTTCAAAAGGCCAAATCGTCATCACTTTCTCATTTATACAAGATAGATTATAGGCAAAGTATTCTTTTGTTCTTCACTTAGTTTTTCTCCAAATTTTCTTGTGCTAAACCTTATTATCATTTGAGAGAAAAGTGAGAGAAAGCTGTGTAACTCTAAATGAGTAAAATTTAATAGAGGAAAGCTGATTATGTAGTGGTGTAAATGTGCTTTGCCCATTACCCTATAGCGAAAGGAGATTGTAATTAGTGGATTGGATTGAATCGCCTTTGCGTTGTAAATGTAGACATAAAAAAGTGTTGAACCACGTATATTATGTCTCATTTTCTTATTAGTTTCGTATTTTATTTCCTACTTGTTATTAGTGAATAGTTTTAAATTTTTGAATCATCTATTTGGACTACTTAGAACTTACATTTTTGACTAGTGGCAATATTTGACTCAAGGAACACGCACTATGACTATTACTCATCACAATATTCAATGAATACTTGAAGTGATGTGGAAAAATTGAAATCCCCAGGATGACTGGATCTAGGTTTCAAGTTGGATTAAGGATATACAAGAGTTATACTTAAGTTGTGTTGCTATCCCTGAGGAGACCTACCAAATAGCCAAGAATTATGAGCGACTCCAAAGACCTTTTGCTCCTTGAATTACTGATATTAGGGATGTTCATGCCATTGTGAAGCCAACAATAATGCCAGGTCAACTACGACCTCTACTCCTATTAGTTGCCTGCCACTTTTTGGGGAGGAAAAGGTCAAGACTATTGTTAGTGAATTCTCGTGTGGCAACATTGGACACCCTATGTTGCTTTCGGTGTCAGAAAATTAGCTACGTTGTTGCTAAGTATGCCTCTAAAGCCTCGATGATAGAATAGTTTTCTAAGGATACCCTCAACAAGTTGAGGATGATGAGCCAACCTATGTTGTTGACAACTATTTATGTAGAGGAGTTTAACGTGCATGAGAAGGCCCTCAATCATTCTAATGCTTCTGCTAATTTAAGAGCGATTAGGTGTGCTCAGGCACAACATAAAGAAAGTAATGACTGACGAAGCATATCAATCTTTCATACATTGTTTAAGATCAATGGAAAGATCTACAAAGTCATTGTTAATGGTAGAAGTCACATTAAGGCACTTTTCACTAATATTGTCTTATGTTAACCCTAGTTGATCATATGCATCGTTATTAAGTTATCTGGATCAATGTTTTCTCCATCGAACTTAATTATCCTCCTCGAGTTACCATCTATTTTAATTCCTATCAAAAAGACATTTGGTGTGGCATGCTACTCATGAGGGTTGATAGTGTGATTTTTTAAGTTGAACATAGTAATACGAACTAAATGTCGCTCTGTTTAGTCGTTCAAACTCTTGTGCAATAAAATACAAGGGAGATCATATTGTGACTGGTCTCTGGTCAAGCGGCCTTCAAGCAAACGACTGTTGCTACAAAAAAGCTTGAAAAAAGGGAACTTCACCTAATTAGTGTTAGCGAGATAAAAAAAGAGATTATTGTAGGGAGGTGTGTTTTGGTCAACACTATTCATAAAATCGAAAAAGCTCCAACTGTCAAACACCTATCTAAAATGGCACCATTATTAAGTTTGTTGAACTTCCCTGACCATTTACTCGATAGTCTACCACTCATGCATGATATTCAACATGCCATAGACTTAGTCCACAGTTCTACATCTACTCTTCTAAATTTACCTCATTACCTCCTCAAACTAATTAAGCATGTGCAATTAAAGAGGCAAGTTGATGAGTTATTATGGAAGGGGAACCTTAAAGAGAATCTGACTGCATGTGTTGTCCCATTACTCCTAATTTTCAACAAGGATAGCTCACGAAAGACGTGCATGGATAGCGCCATCAACAAGATTATCGTGAAATGCCATTTTCTAAAACCCCAGTAAGATGACATGTTGAATATGATAGTTGGAGCTACCATATTCTTGAAGATTTGATTTCAACCATAGCTATCATTAAGTTAGGATAAGTCTTTAGAGATGAATGGAAGATAGATTTTAAGACGAACAATGGACTATACAAATGGTTGGTCATGCCTTCTGGCATATCGAATTCCCTTAACACTTTTATGCGTTTGATGATGCAAGCACCTTTGTCGTTGTATACTTTGAAGATATTTTGATTTACATTCGTACTAAGGAGGATAGCCTAAACCATCTTTGTCAAATCCGCCGAGTCCTTAAGCAAAAGGTCTTTTATGCGAATTTTAAAAAGTGTGCCTTCAATCACTGATTGAAGTGTCTTTTTAGGATTCATAGCCATTCTTGAAGAGGTTTTGGCTAACCATGTGATGGCGTGAGCCATATCAGGATGGCCAGATGATGCGAGATGAAAAAATAAAATGATATTTTTAATTAATAATTAGTAAAATTAAATGTTTAGTTCAAGTGTAAAATATTTTCTAGTATTATTACATGATAAATAAAATTTTTAAATCCCCAAAATTAATTTTAATTTAACATTAAAATTAAAATAGATCGTTTGATAAATAAGAGCTTATCAAATTAGATTAGGACGTCGATTTTAATTTCAATAAATCAGATTCATAATTTTAGGAATTAAAGAATTAATATCTCACAAATAAATCCAACAGTAATATCACTTAATAATACTAAGGTCACATGATTAGAGTTCGACCAAAGTAACCAACAGAGCAAAATCATTTTATTGAAACTCGATGAATTAGTATTTAGGCTCAGATGGCTATCATACTTCACGACCTGGATGTAATTTCTATGAAGCAAAGAAGTAGCAAAATCAAGACGGTCTTGGGCTTGCGGCACCAACGAGATGTGGCGACGACCCGACAAGAACAGAAAAGGGGCGCGGATGACGCTAGTGCTTTGTGAAAACCAATCACACTGCTCGTGCGGGCTGAGCAAGTGGCGCTTGATGTAAGCACTGGGCGGCGCTTGACAGAAATGCGAGCGAGCGGCGCCTGACATGAGATCGCAATGCTTGACGTAGGCGTGCAACGCCTAATGCAAGCGGAAGAGCGTCCAATGCTGTTGCTTTGAACGAGCTTGACGCAGCGCTCGCACATTCCCGATTGGTGCTAGTGGTGGGAGGCGGTCGATTGGCGAGCTGCGAAGTGGTGATGTGATGGTAAGGTTATCGAAAGTTGCCTACAATCAACAAAATCGCCAACCCAGCGACAACATGGTGAAGGTAAGGTGTGGACGGAGGTAGAAGCCCACTAACGCATGTTGGGATATGCAGGCAACTATAATTTTCACGCAAAAGTGCATGCTTCGTGAATGGTTGGGTGGTGTAGCCGCGATTGGAGAACATATTGGAAAAGTCATAGAGAGTGATGAGAAGGAGAAGATTTTTTTTAATCAAATAAATAAGCTACTTAAAGGATTCTCATTTAAGCTAATATATTCCCTTCCCTCCACCAGGATTTAACAACTCAAATGCACAATTAAATTTCATTCATCCATAATCATCATCCCCTGATATAATTCTAAGCAATCTCTTTATATGTAGAAATCTTATGAAAAAATTTGAAAATATAATATTAAATATAAAAAAATAAAAAGTCAAATAACTTTGAAACAAATATAGAAATAATTGTATTACAATAAAATAAAATCAACTTCAAATACGACGGGTCTACAAATCTCTAAAATCAACCTTGAATTTTCAAATCAAATCAAATTAAATCTAAATATAATTAATATAAAATTTTTTAATTAGCTCTAATCGATTTGAATTTAAATTTTGATATCGTGGTCGTTAGATTATGCTAATCTGTATTCCCACCACCATAGCCTAAAAATATTCACAATGTTCATAGCTTCCATGATTTAGCTACTTTATATTGCCGCTTTATATAGGAATTCAATACTATTATCTTATTATAATTAACTACATTCAAAAGAGAGCCTTTAAGTGGGGCGATGACCACTACGAGAACCTTCATCAAGATTAAGGCCTGTATGTTCGTAGCTCCTATGCTATGGCCTCATTTGGTTAGAATATAACTGTGAATGTTTTAAATTTTTTTGAGACAGAAAGAGAGAGTAATTTTAATATTATGATGTTAAATAAAGATATTTTGTTATTAAAGATTATGTTAGATGTGAAATAAAGTCAATTTTATTTATTGAAGTATATTTTGGATGTGAAATAAAGTTAATTTTTAAAATTAAAATTTATGTAGGATGTGAAACAAAGTTGATTTTTGATATTTAATAATATATATGATGTGAAATAAATATAAAATATTGATTAAATATTATTTGAGAAATTTGGGAGGTTTTGGCCCCTAATCAAACAAGGCCTATCACTCCCTAACTTGTTTAAAATCTGAGGTGTCTTGTGATGCCTTGGGAGTGGGTATAGATGGAGTTTCAAGCCAAAAAGCTCATTCCATGGCCTTCTTCAGTGAGAAGTTGAATTGGTCTCACATATCCCAACATAATAACTAATTTTATTTTACATCATTGATAACTTTCAATAAAAAAATATCTCTATCTAAGTTTAATTTTAACCTTGTTAAATTTAATCTTACAAACAAACAGACCCTAATGTGGTGTAGGCAACTATTTCTGTTAAAGACTTCCACCACACTAGTTCAATCCGCACTTACAGTCGACCCCATTTCAAGTTCATTCAAGGATAGAATGCTCAGAGTTCTTTAGATTTTATTATTCTAATCTAGTTCAGCCTTTTTAGTTGGCGTTTGGTTCAATGTTGTTTTGGTGTTATGTCATATTATCTAGAAAAAATAATTATTTAGTTTAATGATATTTATAAATAATTTTCTATAAAATTATATAATTATTAATTAAGAGTTGACAATTAAATATCATATCATTTAAATTATATGACATAACACTAAGATAATAATAAACTAAATGTCTCCTCCTCGGATCATGAGACCCATATATACCTGAACTTGCACAGCTAAATGGGTTGAGCTCTTATAAGAGTACACATTTGTATTCAAGCAAAAACTAAGAGTTGAGAATCGGACAGCAGATGCCTTACGTTGACTCTCATTATTATCCACGATAGGCATTAAAGTTGTTTGATTCGACAAATTAAATATGGCAAATTCCAATTTTTGGGTTGAGTTTTATTTACTGCATTTCTTTTCAAGGCTAGTAGAATTTGGAAGAACATTGTGTTCTTATTTGCTTTTGTAATTAGGTCCATAATAGGGGCCATTGACTAATGTATTTGGTTGATTCAAAAATTAAATAATATTGAGATTAAAATTACGTTATATCCTAGCAAAGGAAGAGTTGGGACCTTGAGTAAGACTCCCTAAATACCATAAAGTAATTTAAGGTATTCACCAACCCTTCTTACTTCAAAACTCTACAGTTGTTGATCAAAGAAAAGTAATTAAACCACCCTAATTTCTTCTTCACTAAATGAGTCTTTGCCTTCCGTTTTTCAGCAAGCTGTATAGGATCTCTAGACAATGGAGCTAATGAGCACCTCTGTAGCCCACTCCCTCCAGCTATGGGTCAAAGAAGAACCACAGTCAGCCCGCAGCCCACTCCAGCAATTCGTTGTCACAACCTCTTGCGCGTATTGCCAAACCAGCACCTGCTTACACTCTTCACCTCAACACCCCTCTTGTGTGGCCAATAGCTCCTATTCCCACAACCTCCTGCAAGCCATCAGTGTGGGTGCAGCCTGCCCTAGCAATGCACCTTCTATGTGTGAACCAACACGCATGCAATTGCGAAGCTCTGTTTGTTGCTTTATTCAATCGAATGTAACCCTAGCTATTGATCACGTCACCACGATTCCACCTCTCTGTGAGCCCTAACCTTCTCAATCGTTAAACTAGATCTTAAATTCGTGCTTCTGCGAGTTTTTAGAATCTTGTTGTATAAACATAATTTGCTCACTAGTGTGACCCAGAACTTAATTACGTGCAGCATTATTGTTGGGTTATTTATTTGTGAGGGATCCTTTTCTCTGCTTAAGTTTGTAATGAACCTCTACTCAGTATTGATTATATTTTCTTTCTTGTTTTAATTTGATTTGCTTGCGGATCGAAGTTTCTTGATCATAGCATAGTTATTTT
Organism: Apostasia ramifera; assembly: GCA_019297695.1. Classification (NCBI taxonomy): domain Eukaryota; kingdom Viridiplantae; phylum Streptophyta; class Magnoliopsida; order Asparagales; family Orchidaceae; genus Apostasia; species Apostasia ramifera. The sequence goes on along the minus strand of JAEMOT010003869.1, from coordinate 49,299 downwards.
CAAATCATATTCTTATTGAATTTTTTGAACATATGCCACCTCATTGACCAACCACTGGGGTTTGAGTTGCATTCGCATTTGATTCTGCATCACTTTAGAATCCTGTTGGTGAATGCTTGAAATTTATACCTTAGATCAACTTATGGTGAATTTCAAAGATAATCAATTGTTCATAAAGAAGAAAACCAACCCCAATTTGGAATGGGGTGTAGTTGAACTCTGAAGTTAGATTCACCTAAATCCAGAGCCAGCCAATAACTGTATTCCAACATATTTTTAATAACTTTAGAACAATTTGCCTAAGAAGATACTTGCAGGCTCACAATGTGAAAAATTAAACAAACTGATAGTACACCAACGTTCCTATGAAGTTCAAGCAGATAAACATAATAACATGCTCAACGAGGAGTCTCCACTATTTAGAAAATGACTTACAACATCACTTCGAACAGATTCAATTTCTTCAGGAGTTTTGGCAGAAAACTTTTCTTCATAATATCTTTCTTTCCAACCAGGCTGTCCCAATTTAACCTAAAGCAAAAAAAAAACAGAGCAGTGAATTGGAGCTAGAGTCACAATATACTCCTAACTAATGTAAAGTCAATTTATAAATTGATAATCGAAGAACGTTCACTTTCAAGCATATTATTAGCTCAAGAAAGGTATGTTAGCCCCTATGAATTTCCCTATCACAGCACAATGCAAACTAGCAAATTTCTAGCAGGAAATCAACTACGAAACCAGTCAGAATTAATTAGCAGGAAAGGTCACTACAACTTAAACCCAAATGTATAAGAAAACTAAATAGTTTTTCTACTTGTAAAAAGTCAGTTATGTTGACTTAATTTAAATGCTAGAATGCATCTAGATGAAGTAAAAAACAAGAGTTGGCAGTTTCAAACCTTGTCTTCCGTTGAATTTTCGGAGATAAAAAGATCAGATTTATCCCGTAGCACCCCCTTAAGCTTTGTTTTCAATTCTTCATTGTTTCCATGCATCTAGTAGTTGACAGATAAAAGTAAAAGTACAACAAAAAGCCTAAATGAAAATCAAGAAAAGAAATCCAAAAAACAGAGAAAGGAGAAAAGCACTTTGCCAACAAACAATATCAATATGTACAGTGTGGGAAGGTAGATTTACTTCAAGTTCTATGGTGTTCTCAGCCTCAACAATTGCAGCACCAATAGTAGCACCCTCTGAAGAAATACGGGCAACTTTTTGCACACGAGTATGATATTCTTCACCATCATGTATCATACGTTGACTGAACTTAGATTCAAGCTGTGAAACACTCGAAGTGCTAGGCCCAATATAGGTCTCACTTTCATTTTGTAGCACATTACTATAGCTGTGAGAAGACCCAACGTGTTGAAATGGTGATGGCGAAACACCAGAAGCAAGACGTGAACCGTGATAACGAGCAATGGGAACAACATCATTAGGATTGACATGAGGATCAATATCATCTCCTCGCCTTGCTTGAGCTTTTTCACGCTTAATCCTTTCCGCTTGACGCTAACAAAAGTTTTGGAGGGGTAGTGAATTAGTCACCAAGAAAACAGATGATGTCAATTTGTCAAATAATAAACTTTTCCAAATGTCATTTGGTCCAAATATGCATCAACCTCCAAAATGTTCAAACAGAAAGAGCAACAACATATAGTCGAAAGAAAAGCAATTGATCACCTATTGAGGTACATCCAAATTGAAGTGGTGATATTTTTTGTCATGTATCAAAGGAAACAAAGGATTCATGTAGCCGACCCCACCTAGTGGGATTAAGGCTTGGTTGTTGTTGTTGTTGTTGTTTATCTATTAATTTCATAAGATTCCTGCTAACATAACTTCCAATGACAACTATATCACGATCAACTACAACAAAATTCTAAAAAATAGCATTTGATTCAACGAAAACCACTGGTTACCATTTATGCAAAACCTATTGTCATACTCCGCTATTGCCTTCATTTTTTAAACAAATTTAACACATTCACCACAATCTCCATAACAAACACTAGCCTTGATCCAATGAGCAAGAAAATTCACATCATCAAAATACCCCAAGAGATACACCCACAGTCAACACTAGCGTAAGTTTGATGGGGTAGCCACCCTCCAATTAGAATCTCTTGTGATACTAAATGACTAAAAAAGTCGGCACTTTCACAAAGCCTTAACCCTGTTTGGTGACTAGTTCCATGTTAAATTTGTTTAATGTTGCCTTGGTACCTATGTAAGATGTGAAATATAATTGTTACCATGAAATTTGTGATGTATTTTTTTGATAAGGATATTTGTGATGTCTTTGAGCTTAAAATTGTTTGATATTAAGTTGGATGCCAAAGAGGAACTTAGAACAAATGTTTATATGATCGCATAACCTTCAATCAGCTAATGGAATTCATTCATCACATTTGACTAATTATCATGACTATCACGAACCAATGAATATGACAATGATGATTCCAAGATCATCAGAACCCCAAGCTACTTAAACATACTTTAAGTATCAAGGAGAAAATAAGACATTCAAGGTCAAATCTTGCTAGCAATGACTTATGTGAAACATCAATTCAAAGAATTTACAGATGTCATTGGAGCACTGAAAACAAAACTTTGGAATGATAGCAATCCTCCAAATTGCCTGCACTTATATATACACATATACACACATAGTAAATACACGAACCGATTAAACTAGAAGAAACTTCAATTCAAAAAAATTTAAAATGTAATTCGAGCACTGAAAACAAAACTTTGGGATGATAGCAATCTTCCAAACTGCCTGCACTTATCTATACACATACATATATAGTAAATACATGAACTCAAGAAACTAAGAAAAAACTTCTAGAACCTACAAATAATATAGAAGCATAATACTTTAGAGGCTTAATATATAAAATCTTTTACTATGAAGTACCGATACTTTATGAAGCCTAACGTATCCGTATCGTATCCGTATCAGATACCGATACTCCCCGATACTCCACCGATACGTATCCGATATGCCACATGGCGTATCAATTTTTATTTTTATTTTTTAAAAATTCAATACTTATCCGATACTTCCCTGATACTTTCAGATGTTTTTAATTAGACGAAAAAATATTAAAACAGTCGGTTCGGCGTACACAATGAAAAATAAAAAAATATTTCATATATAAAACACAACCTATGCATATATTTGAACGTTAAAATTGAGAGAGATATATTGGGCTACGCAATTAAGATCACAGAAAATTTTACGCACTCTCGTATTCTGACAATAGAAAAAGATTTGGTATTCACAAACAAGTGTGCCATCTATTTTAGCTAATCATTTTTTTATGATCTTACAGATACTAACGATGTTTTTATTTTTTTATCTTAACTGATATTGTCTTTACGTCTTTTGGATGTCGATCATATTTTTTTACCTTGATCAGGCTCATATTGCAAAAAAAAAAAGACTTTTGACTTTTTATTTTACCTATTTATTTAGTTAAAAATTTAAAAAGAGAGAACATATATATACTTTAATTAGGTCAGTATATCTTGATTTATGTCACAGCATCTGTATTATTTATTGTATCATATTTGTATTAAGCTAATCGATTTGAATTAAATTTAAATTGAAAATAAAACTAATTTACTGTATATATTTAAACTCTTATTTCATATAAATAATCTGATGGATTGGGAAGTAATTACACAAATATTACGATATTATTAAAATTTAAAATTTTTTAAAATTCAATAGTTGAAAAATATTTTTATTTTTTCAAGTTAAATTATTTATAATATTATTTTAAGTGATATAAAAAGCATTTGAAAAATTACAGCTAATTTGAAGAAAATTTAAAAAATATTTTTAAAATTTGTAGCAATAATTTATATAAGTTATTCTCATCTACCATAGAACTACACTTTAAATATGAAAATATAAGATATTATACACATATATATAACAACCGTATCCTAACGTATCTGTATCCTACTTTTTTAAAATTTATCGTATTGTCGTATCCGTATCACCGTATCGTACTCGTGCTTCATAGATCTTTTATGCTCCCACACATTAAAGTTAGGTCTTCCTTCCCCAGCCAAGCTTTTCCTTTGCATGCATGTACTACATATTTAAGTTTTCATCCTTGTATTTTTCTTCCTTGGCAGGGGAAGGAAGATCTGACTTTAACGTGCGGGAGCATAAAAGATTTTAGAGATAATTACGCCCAGGTCCCTGAGTTTAACGCTTAATAACGCACAGGTCCACGTTTTACAAATTATAAGATCGGGATCCCTGAGTTTTAATAAAATACCAAATGGGTCCTTTTTTAATTTTTTTTTATTAAAATATTTTAAAATTACCATTATACCCCGAGCATCTCTCTCCTCACGATCCCGGCGCACAAAAAATGTCGCGCGACTGCCGACGGGTCTGGCGGCCGCACGGCATGTGCGACCCACCGGCGGCAGCGCAGGCATCGCCGGCGGGTCACGGGGCCATTGC
>JAEMOT010003869.1:15190-44685 GCA_019297695.1 Apostasia ramifera | reverse complement strand
CGGCGACTGCGCGACCTGCCGATGGGTCGCACACGCCGCGCGGCTGCCAGACCTTCCAGCGGCCGCGCGGCGTTGCCTGTGCACCGGGATCGCGAGGAGAGAGAGAGGCAGGGAGGAGAGAGAAAGAGGCTGAGAATATAATGGTAATTTTAAAATATTTTTAATAATAAAAAAATAATAAAAGGACCCATTTGATATTTTATTAAAACTCAGGAACCCCGATATTACAATTTTAAAAACGTAGACCTGTGCGTTATTAAGCGTTAAACTCAGCGTAATTATCCCAAGATTTTATATATTAAGCACCTAAAGTCTCATGCTTCTACATTATTTGTAGATTCTAGAAGTTTTTTCTAGTTTCTTGAGTTCATGCGTGCATGCTTGCATGCATACAAACATACATACATACATACAAGAATCTCCAAACTACAAGTTTGCAAAGATATAATTGTAAGTATTTTTGCATTAAAACTATCCGGTCTTTTCATCATTAATTTTCATAACAAAGACAAAGCAGACCAAATTAGATTATGAAGTTCCAAACTGAACTAATTCATAATTACAACCAAACTATCTATCTATATTAACGACCTATACAAAAAAATGCACTCCTCTAAGAGTTAGTTTTTGCTTTTTTCATTTTGTTTTTCATGTGGAAGCCCTATATACAATGGTCAACTTCATCGTTTCTTTTTCTTCCACTGTTAAAGTAACTGAGATATAGAATTAATGTAAGACAACAATTAAAAATTTAGAAATTTACACTGGATCATTCAGTATGATTGTATTTGAAATCAAATGGAAGTTATAAATCAACAACTCGTACAGCTGCATCAGTTGAGGCCCTCTAAGACATAAGAACGTATGGCAACTAGAATGTATTAGAAAATGGATGTCAGCTACAACAAGCAACGAAGCCTCAGTCCTAGGAAGTTGGCATTGACTAATGGAGTTCCCTTACCAATTGAGCTCCACTTAAAGCAACACCTCCCAAGAGTGCAAAAGATTCAAGGTTCAGTTTAATGACCATATCTATATATTTTGTCTTTCCTTTCCTCCCTTAACAATTAAGAAAAAGGAATTGCACATTTATGCACAGGGCATTTATAGGTCAACAATAGACAAGATCAAGCCTCCTTAAACATGAATTCCTTGTCTTATGCACCCTCTCTCTAATGATGTCATTTAAAGAAGTGCACTTAAAATAAACAATCATCCATTTCACAATCCGCATCTCAGCTAATATGAATTATGATCATATGGATATTTTGTAACTTTTTTTCTTTTTTTGTTTTTTTTATTTTGTAACGTAATTATCCAACATTCACTCCCATATGATATAATTCGTTAGACAACGATCTTACATAAACCTTCCCTTCTAATTGATAGGCATCCTTATTTTAGTTTACTAAAAAATTCATTATAAGCAAGATAGCTTCCATTATTGATCTTTCAGGCATAAAACAATTGAATGCTTGACACTATAATATTTTTTCTTAAACTATGTACAATAACTCTATCCCACAACTTCACAGGGTGCTTTATATGCAAGATCCATTTACAATACCACAAATTTCTATATCACCTCGTTCATAAAAATAAAAGTAAGAGTACTCTTCCTCTTCTCATCAAACATTTACCTAGTCTTTAGTATCTCATCAATGAGTCTCCTGAACCAATAGTGCCAATATCATCTATACTTCTGCACTTCAATAACGACAACCTTGGGCCAACAAGCTTTGCCAAAATTCTTCTTATTTAAAACCTCTTCTACTTTAGAGACTTTTTTTTTTTTTGGAAAAATACTTTAGAGACTTGAATATCACTTGTATAATTGCATTCATTTCCTTGAGTGTATCTGAGTCTACAAAATCATTTTTAAAAAGCTTGTCGAAACATTAACCATAGAGAACAAAAGCGAACAAAAGGAAAGCACGAAGGTGAGTTATTAACCATAATATAGGCAAGGAGGAAGGTAATAGTTGATCGTTTCTATGACAGTAATTATAGCAATCAATGGATAAATTTCCGATACTCCTCCGAGACATAAGGGCATGCAGCTAGTGATTGTCAATGTACGCTACCAAAGTTGGTAGCATCTATTTCAAAGTTATCTAAAACAAACGTCTATTTATAAGTAAACAAAATAAGAAAGATATCTATGATTATGAATCTCATGTACCTGATGCAAGCGGGCTCTCTTTTGAAATATTTTATCCTCATAAGAACCAACTGCCTGAATAAAATGTTCAACTCTGCTCAAATTTGGCTAAGCAAAAAAGATGGATGAAAAAAATGCACGTCACTACCTCATAGTTTGATAGTAAACCCCATATAAAAAGCATAAACAAATAGATCTATACCTGCCATGAATCTGTTAGATAGCCACCCATGACACTAAATTCCTTTTTGTAAACAGCCATTAACAAATTTATTGCACCCTGTTATTCAGAGACATTGAAAACAACAAAAATACTGGAATCTTATTTCAAGCTAAAAAAGTAGAGAACTGTATGGAGTGATCATAAGAGTTCACATACATGGAAAAGAAATTTCTAGCTATGTAATCACTAAAATTTGGGTGCTGAAATTATTAATGAGAAAAGCTAAGGCTCTTCACGAGGCAACTTTTAAGGCTACACTGTGGCAGACATGAGACAGCCAGAAATATGCCCAGTAAAATGACAGAACACAGCTGGTTCAGTTGGATGTGATTGTGTGGGCACTGGGGAGCTCGGGTGTGCAGACTTGTAGTGTGTGCACGAGCACAAGTGTGGTGGTGCACATGGTGTCCTATTTAGCCCGATAATGTAGAGAGGTGCTCAACCTGACAACAGAAGTGTATTAAGATTCAAAATTTTTGAGTGGAATGCAGGTCATGACATGGAACAACACAGCCGGCACAATAAGTTAAAGCTGTGAGCTGTACTGTCATCACCAAGAATTTCCAAAGTTCTATAGTAAAGGCTCCAGACCACAAAATAAAAGAACAATCAATTAAAGTATAAACTTGCTAATATTTATCGTATGCATAAAAATCAAAAAGGTAGTGTACCTCACGAATTTCTAGAGTTGGCATGTGTGGAAGAAAATCATTTCCAACAAAGAAACACAAAAAGATGAAATCATCAACAATGCGCTCAAAATCCAGCTCAAAAGGAGGACTAGGTAATCTAAACTCATACTCCAAGTACTCTCTGAGAGTCCAGATGTTAAGAAACTGCAATATCAGGTAAACAAGAAAAGTAAGTTGCATGCACACAGAAGCAGTATTAAATATTGTTGTGATGCCAGTCCATGGACTGACAGACCTGATAAGGCTTTTTCGTAACCACAACATCATTACTTTTCTCATCAAAGTCACCATGTTTTCTTTTAGCATTTCCTTGGCAATCTGCAGCAAGATGCCCCATCTGACCGCAAAGGAAGCATTTATCTTGCTGCCCAGGTGTGAAAACAATCTGATGTTTCCAAGAAACAATACATGTAAATAAAATTACATATAAAAATAAATTAAATGGTTAAGGAGAGAGTAAGAAACAAAGCTCGATTAGTAGCTAAATGACAACCAAGTTGAAGGGAACAATTTTGATGAAACCTTCATTCCTGCATCCCGTCTAGAAGCAATTAGATTGTTTTCAATATTTTTATGCGTAAAAAGTTTTAAATTATTTCAAATGAACATTAAAAGTGCATTTTTAAATAAAGAAATCTATGTGAACAATGGCCTGGATTTATCAATTCCGATTATCCAAATCACATGTATAAGCTAAAGTAGGCATTGTACGGACTCAAACAAGCCCCAAGGGCCTAGTATGAGCAACTTAGTAGATTCTTAACCCAAAACAGATTCGAAAAGGGCATAGTAACACAACATTATTTGTTAAAAATAATAATAATGATATTTTAATTTCCAAATATATATAGATAATATTATTTTTGTATCTACAAATGACTTTCTTTGTGAAAATTTTACAAAAGAAATGCAAGTCGAATTTGAAATGAGTTTAATAAGATAATTAAGATACCTTTTGGGACTCTAAGTTAATCAATAAAAGAATATTATATTTATCAATCAAGAAAAATATACTAGAGAATCATTGAATATATTCAAATTTGATGGCTTAAAGCCTAGTGAAACTCTAATAAGTTCCATTATTAAGTTAGACAAAGGCGAGTTAAGTAAAGATGTCAATCATAAACTCTATTGAAGTATGATCGACTTTCTACTTTACCTAACCGCTAGTAGACCAAATATCATTTTTAGTGTGTATATAAGTGCACATTATCAAGCAAATCCAAAAGAGTAACATTACACTGCTTTCAATTGCATTTGTAGAAATTTAGTTAGCGCATCAAACTTAGGATTATGGTATCCTAAGGAGTTGAGTGACCACATCCTTGTTGGATACTCTCACTCAGATATTGCCAGGTGCAAAGTTAATAGAAAAAGCACATCTAGCACTTTCTAGTTTTTATCCCACATATAATATATGCATAATTCTTGTTTTCACATGATACGATGTATGAAGGGATAAAAAAGATAATTCAAGATTGACTACAAATAAAGAAAAGTTAATGAAAGTGAAGTCACAAAGAGACCAAGAAAAAATAAAATTCATTACAGAAGTAACAACCCCACAAAGATATTTATAATGATTTTAAGCGCACAAAGTTTTTCAAGTTCATGGAGATTAAGATCAAGCTCAAATTTTTGTATCACATATATGTTCGGACACAAGAGGGTTTAATTAAAAAAAAATTTATTTCAATTGGATTACATCAAGATTCAACTTTAAGTTCATATTTCTTTATATTGGTTATAAAGATTTTGATTAGACACATTCAAGAAAAAATATCTTAGTGTATGATTTTGCAGATGATATTCTCCTCATTAATAAGACTAGTGAAGGTGTTAAGGCGAAACTTGAGTTATAGAGAAGTACATCAAAATCTAAAGATTTTTATTTTAGTAGATCAAAAATTGAATACATGGAGTGTAAATTTAATCAAAAAAGTATATGTAGTTGGGAGATGACATTTGATGATTAAGTTATCAGGAAAGGCAAACTGTTAAAATATCTTAAATCAATCATACAAAATAACGATAAAATAAATAGTGATGTTATTAGGAATAAAGTGAAGGAATGCATCTAGTATATTGTGTGATAGAAAATATTACTCAAACTAAAAGGTAAATTTTATAGAATAGTTGTAAGGCCAACAATGTTATATGGTGCTGAATGCTAGCCTATAAAATAAAAACATATAAATAAAATAAGTGTCGTAGCAATGAGAATGCTACAATGGATGAGTAGATATACACAAAAGGACAAGATGAGAAATGAGTATATCAACGAGAAGGTTGGAGTGACCTTAATTGAAAATAAGCTTAGAGAGTGTCAGCTTAGATGATTTGTACATATAAATCATACGTCAATAAAAGCTCTAATAAAAAAATTAAATTATTCGATCTTGCCTATGTAATAAGAGAAAGAGGAAGGCAGAAAAAGACATGTAAAAAAATTATAAGGAATAATCTTTACATATTTGGAGTTAAAAGAGAATTTATTATTTGATAAAGTGTAATGAAAACAACAGATTCATGTGGCCGACCTCACCTAGCAGGATAAGACTTAATTTGTTGTTGTTATTTTGCATATATTTGCAACATTCCTTAATCCCAAGCTCTAATAACTACTCATTAAACATTTTATAATTTATAAAAATAACAAATATTAATTAAGAATTATAACTATATGCAAAAAGTTTTACATATATACTTATTAAGTTACATCAGAAGTCTCAGATAATAATATGTATTAATACCAAGATTACTAATATAAATATTTGGATAAATTTACCCATCATGACAGTCTAAAAGATTGAAGTTTACAACAAAAAATGCTGGCCAAAAATTTTTATATTCGTTTTTGCATTTTTAAGCTTATGTCAAGGCTCATTTCCTTCACAATTGACTAGCCTGTACAAATTTCTAAACCTACCTTTGTTGGGCTTCCCAAGGGCTGACCTTGCTGCCCCTTTTCTTCTACAAATACCATCTACCTAGCTGGTTTGCCTCCTCCCCTTGAATCCCTAGACAAATCCCTTTTACTAGTGCTCTAAAGCTTCATCTCACTTCACTTAGCTCCAAATGTCCCGCTCTCTTCCAAGCATCAAAGTTCGCAAGTTTTTCATCAAAGAGAGCCTTATAAGCAAAGGGATTTTAAGCTAGAAGCGTTTCTTAAAGGTTTCATCATTTATTCAAGTTTTACGTCAAATATTCAAGTTTTATTTACAATAGTAGTTTTCATCTCTACTTCTTCATCTCCAAAGCATTTCAATGTGTCCATAAACACTTCGGCCGAGTTTGGATGGGGCCTAAAAATATCAAAACTACTCAAAAATCACTTTTATCAATATTTTATATTTATTTCACATCATATGCAAATCTAAATACAAAAATCAATTTTACTTCACATATTACACAAATCTTAATGCTAAAAAATAACTTTATTTCACATCCTACACATACATCGATAACAAAATTAACTTTATTTCACATCCAACATAATACTAATAATAAAATAACTTTATTTTATATTATAACATTAAAATAATCTTTTCACTATCTCAGAAAACTTCAAATATCCTTAAAACATACTCCAACCAAATGGGGTCTTAGAGGAGGATCTATCTCATTTTCATTTTATTTCAAGTTAGCTTTTACCTATACTCAAACTTATATTGAGTTTATCAATTTTTAAAGTAGTACCAAGTCTTTTCATATACAAACTTCTTTTCATTCTCTCTAAACCACTTCAAAGTGTCTATTTATTCATACAGGAAGAGGCATCTCATTTTCATTTCATTTTGAATTGGTTTTCCTATTATTTAAATTTTTACCTCTTTATTCAAGTTCTTATTTAATACGTCATACTTGATTCTCTTCAATTGTTATTTCATACTCTTTTCTAGCAAGCTTTCCAAAGCTCATATTATAGCATAAAAAAGAGATTTTAATGAAAACATTGAGTTATTGTTAAAGCTTGGACTTAGTTTTGCATATATTGTAAATCAAATTGTAAAATCAAAAAGACCATGTAGATCACTTCAGTCATTGAAAATACTTGTTTCTGTTTTGCTTCCTGTGCGGAGTGAGTGGTTTGTTCCTTAATCCGTAAAAGGAATTACTTAGGTTAGAAGCTAAGCCCAACAAAAGGTTCCAAGGGTTGTACCATAGCTCGAGAAAAGGTTCAGGCAAGTTCTTTAAGCCCATGGAAAAAAGCTTAGGTTTTCTCCTTAGCAACTCCCTTAGGCTTGAGCTTGGCTGGTAATAAACTTCGATTAGTGAAACCTCAAAGAAAGAATTAAGGGAGCCAACTAGCTCTATTTAAGATTAAACCACTATATATCATGATGTTTTTCAGTTTTTGTGTATTATCTCCATTATGCTTTTACTTTTACATACACGTATATCACGATTTTATGATACTATGTTCTAATTCGCTTTGATCTTTATCAACTTGAGTTTATACGAAATACTTCTTAAAAAAAGATATAATTGAATGATTTTTTTTTTCGATAACAATAGCCTCACAAATATTTAATTAATTAAAATTTACTTAATCTTTTAATAACTCCAAATTCAAGCCCCTCCCCCTTTTGAGAAGTGCACTTGGGTCCAACACGGTGATGCCAACGAGTGCTATTAGGCAAGAAGGGTTTAAGGGCAAAGGGCTGATTTTGTTTAGTTTTAGAAGATTAGTGCATGTCAAGTGTAATATAAAAAATTGAGTGTTTAATAGGTAAATGAGAAAGAACTAGAAGATACAGATGTAAATGCCCCTATTTGTTATTGTAATAGAGTTGACAAAAAGATAAATAAAAGAAAGAGCAGAGGAAAAAGATTTATAATTTTTCAATGTAAGAGGACTATTAGGTAAGTTATCAAGAAAGAATAATGCCATATACGATGAAAATGTAGCACTGACCTCTCTCAAAATAGAAAAATGCACCTCATGAGTCGCCAGAGCCAACATAATAAGATCTGCATCCTATGAAAGAGGTAACAAAAAAAGTACATTAAGAATACATAGTACAAATTTATTCATGTAATTTCCTAAATGATGGAGATTTAACATCAAAAGGTCCAAAATGGTCTTTGAACTGCCATAGGAAATACACAATGGCCTTGTTTCATTCACGCCTCAAATGAGGATAAATATTATTTTATTAATATTATAAATTTATCACAAACAATAACTTTTTTCACATCTAACATAAATTCAAACATTAAAAATCAACTTTATATTATATCTAACAAACATTTTAATATTAAAATCAACTTTATTTCATATTTTACACATCACCCAATATCAAAATAAACTTCTTTCCTATTAAACCTATTAAATAATATATTCCCTTTTTTGCCTAAAACTCTCCGGCCAAATGAGGCCTATGAATTATATTAACAAGAATCCATCATAAATACTGAATATGCTCATCAGGACAAAAATAAAACTTTTATTTACTAAAGCCCGAGTGAGGTAAAACGTCAAATAAGAAGCATCCTTGCCATGATCCACTAGTCCCACGGAACAGTACAATTGACCAAAAATAAACTGCCAAACTAAATTCAGTATTCTCAAATTGAACTGTTGAACTCAACATCTATAGAGAATAGGAAAATTTAAACAAATAAAAATGGTTAGTATGCACATTGTACGACAAAAAAGCAAGACATCGAAGTGCCAAAGAAACTGGGACTCGGAACTAGAAGACGCAAGACAAGAAAGATATAGGCTGACATATAGGCAAATTAATCAATTATAGCTTAGTTAAAGGTTTAGCTCAGATGTAAAAGTAAAACCAATTGAGGATGGCATTAGAAGATAAAGAACTTGGAAGTAGTAAAAAAAAAGAAAGGCTGAATGCATGATTTGCATTTTAACGGAACTGAATTAAATACTAAATTCATATTATGACAGACAAACAGAAAATAATTGCGTAATACCTATAAAATCTAGGGAGTATTGCCAAAAAATGGGATATAGGTGAGATCATAATTAAGACAGTTAAAGCAATGAGTATCTTACAGAATATATATATATATATATATATATATATATATATATATTTGATTGCAGCAATCTAACAGAATATTGCTTCCAAGGTCTTGGGTAATAAAACATATGAATTTCATCCAAAAAATAAATAAAATCTACTGAAAAATTTAAAGGATACAAAAAAATTTATAAAACAACAATTAGTATAGCATTCTTATATGTAAATTGATGGTTGGAGGATAAAGGAACCATTAATAATAGAATTTAAAGTTGCAAAAATGAAAATATAATATAGAATTCTGGTATGACTAGAATTGTTAAGAGTTAAAAATGATAACATTAAAAAATAAAAGTATAACAAGTAAAGTGTATGGGAATTGGGAAAATAAAACAGAGAGAGGAAGCTGAACCATTCAAAATAGGTAGATAAAAATTTGGTAGATGACTAAGGAGAAGGGGTTATGTCAAAGGTCAACTTGGTTAGTAGTTTGATGAAAAGATCAAGATAAGTAGGAATCAACATCAAATGTTGAACTGAATAGCAATTAGTGGTGAAAAAAGATTCATAAAACGCAACAAAATAAGTGGGATAAGACCAATGAAGAATGACGTTGAGTACAGCATGCAACATCAACAAAATGAGCTCCAAATACAATCTTAGACAAAAAATCTAGCCTCCAATACACAGTGATCATGCTATGATGATGAACAGGAAATTTAACCCATGAAACATAAGAACAGAGAAAGGAGAAGAAAGACAGTCCTAGGTATTAGAAAAAATATCAATTAGTAGAAAGAAAATGGGGGCAGTAAACCAAGGGGTAAAGCAGAATCCACAAGATGGATAAATTTGAATAAGCTTAACCCAAAAAAACGATTGCAGTTTTGCTGACTTGTTCGATTTGGATGAGGTTAGTTAAATCTGATTCTTTTGCCTTCTAACACCATATCTTAAGCTAAAATTGTCCAAATTAAGCTTAACCATACAATCAAATAACACGGACTATTTTAAGAGAATTTTTAAACTTTCAATTCATTTTTATTTTGGAGCAATCAAGAGCTTCTCGCTGCAAACCAAGACCATCTACATGTTCTATTGAGCAAGGCGAAGTTGTCTGTTTCTTCAATTTTGAGATTCCAACATTCATCGTTGTCGGAGGAAAGAATTTCATTTTTTTCTCCCCTAAAAAAATCTATTCACCGGAGGGTACAACGCCAAATGGAGGCTACCTGCGGGAATCATCGAGCTCATGGATTCTTTTATTTTGAGAATCTGCCATTGAATCATCAATCGGCGGTGTTCGAGCCATTTTTTCACTATGACCATGAACTTCGCTAACTTCTTTGTTGCCCATAGTTTTTCGGCGGACTACTCAGCTATTCACCGCTTTTATGTCGACCAGCTTCACCGACCTCCCTCGAGCTAGCTTCAATCACCTCTGGCTCACGTCGGCACTCCTTACTGGATCCATGATCAAAGTTGCCTAAGGAAGGAGATGAAAGCTTGGATGGGTTCAACTTGACCAGAACCCAATCAGGCCCCATGGTTCATAGCAAACTGATTGCCTCGTCAATTCAAATCAAACAATGGAATAGGCCTGGGTAGAGTTAGTTTACCTTGGAACCAACCCAGAGCACCTTCAGCCTCATTAAAGGGTTTCCAATCAGCAAATTTGGTCAAATTGTCCTAATCTTGATCTGGTTCAGCTTCATTCCAGCAATATCAAATCCAAACCTAAATTCTAACCCATATTAAACCCACTCCCAAAGCTCAAATCCAAGTCTTGAAACTCAAATCACAAATTCAAATCTCAAACCTAAGTCCAAATCCAAAACCTAAATTCAAAAATCAAATCAAATCTCCTTTGAGTATTAGGCCTACTAAATCCCCTAACACCCAAAGGTTTCAAATCTATGTCTTAACCTCTCATAAACCCCTTAATACTTAAGCCCTAAATTCAAATGTGCATGTCTATAGTGGTTACGTGAGTGCTAGTGCATTAACTATTGTATTCGCCAATGCTTCCCCCCTAATTCACTTAAGTGTCCCAGACAATGGAACGCACGGTTCTTGACAGGTCATTCTATAGTCTCCCATATATATGGTTTAAGTGAATCAAGTTTGTCAGTTGAACCCTGGATAATGAAACCATAGAATTTTGATAGGGTTCTTCCCCATTCATCTAAGTTGTGCCATTGTTTAGTTAAGTTGACATTCCCTTAATCAACAGTTCCATTTTTCGATGAGGAGATGGGTAATTAACAATAAATGCTTGCTTTTCTAAGAAATTGTCAATTCCTAGTTTATGAATTAAATTCTAAACACTATGAATTAAATTATAAACACTATGAATTAAATTACTAAACACAAAAAATTAAATTTTAATTTTACTTTAACTAAACATTCGTGTATAGTTTACAAGTCCATAATAGAGACTATCATCTCATTACATTGAGTATAAAATAAATTATATATATAGATAATCTATGAAAATTAAAATTTTACAGTTAAGATTTAATTTTTAATGTTAAAGTAATCTACGGTATATATAATATTTTAGATTATAAGTTATAATTTTAGAGCTTAAGAGTTGGAATATAATACGATTTTATCCAAAACTTGTGTAAACTCTATAAATTTGTAAAATTTTAGTATGATAATCATAATATTTCAGCTTTAAAATCTAATTAAAATATCCTCCACATAAATTCCCAAAATTGAGTCCATCATACCGCTATAGAGCTTTTCATACATGCTCTTACTTGCATCCTCAAAATCATTATCACGGCTAGGCTCAAAGAGATCTTAGTTGACTAACGTTTTAATGAATGCCTTACATATGAGAAGCTTTAATGCAAACTTGTTTAATGTTTCATTTAGAGGCCAAAAATTCTAGTGTTTCACTCCATAATAAGGCTTGATTTCAAACCAACATCACATTTAAGTGAATATGTTAAACATCATGCTGAGGAACATCTAAGAGGACAACTTGATTCAATTCGAACCAATTCTATGCAAAACTTGGAGTTAAACTAAACAAAGTCGCTATTTTGCCCTAAAAGGTGACTTTATCATTTAGGATAACGTTATTTACTTATACGATTGACGAATTACACTTCCTTTCTACGTGGCATGATTCATTCCTATACCCCTCTACTTAAAATTCTACTAGAAGACGCTTTTTGTTCAAGTGATTCTGATTCAATCATATGATCATCACCCCAGTGATTATTTTTGGTCCTCTTCAATCCCGAGTCATCATAGGCTGACCACTTTCCGTTTAATTTGTCATCAAACCACACCATACTCTAGGAAGGTAGCTCTGATATCACATTGTAACATTCCGTTATCCAAATGTAAAGATATTATTAACATATGGTTTCAGCGCTGCATCTAAGCCATACACGTGGCACCTCGAGAGGCACGCTAATCTTCCATCATGATAATTAAATCACTAATCAATAGGCTTTACATTTGCAAATCTCAAACCTCGACCCCGATGGCTCAGACCATCACAAACATCGTCGACGAGGACTGGGGATGACCTATCCCAACTCTCCCCAGGCATCAACTACGATATTTCGAGCCATCTTCCAACACCATCGGTGACGATGTTTCTTATCCATTGCCCTTCTAGAAAAGCTATGCCTTCGGTTTCGAAGATCAGATCTTGCAATAGCATCGGCGCCGACCGTACAATTTGTACAGGCTTGGCAGCCATACCCTGTACATGTTCCATACCTGGAGTGCGCTGCCACAGCTAAAGTCAAATCACCGGAGGGGGGAAGTCATTCTCCTGACAAGACAGCTCCAGCTTGCCCTATACACGCGGTCTGCAGGTTGCCATTGCAAACCGGACGGAGCTCCTCTTTCTCCCGCCTGTAAATACCCTTGAACGGGCTTCCGGCAGAAGGTTGGATCCGCCGGATCCTTTCTTCCCTACTATTTTTACCCTTGTACTGAGCCCAAGCGGCTTTCTTTCTTGAGATATAGTGGAAGATTTCAGGTTGATCCGATGGACGAAGGGGATTTCCTCCCTGAACCACCTTAAATCTCTATGTGCATTTCTGAATGCTTTTCTCTCTCATTTAAGCCTTAATTATCAGGCTTAGCCCTCTGCGTATCGCTGTCTCTCGGAATTCCTCCTTCTCACGTCAATATTTTCTGGTGCTTTCATTGAGACCTCGAGAAGATGATGGCCAGGACACGCAGAACCAACTCCGTTGTTCGCAGCACACAAGCAAGTGAACCTTCCGTCAAGGCGCCAGGTGACGAAGCTTCAGCTTCAACATCCCGGCGTCGCGCTGGATCTACTTCTTCCTTCAGAGACACCTGCATATCAGCGCTACGGGGGATGCTGGCCAACTTCACCAACCTAGTCACTGGCCTTACAACCCAACAGGTCGTGATCCTTAGACAGACTCAGCCAGTCTGTGCTGCTATGCTGCCGCCTGCGCCTCTTCCGCCAGTTGCAAAGGCTCCCGATCTTCCGCCAGTTGCAAGGGCTCCCGATCTTCCGCCAGTTATAGCGGCTCCCGAACCTCTTCCGCCGGTTGCGGCGGCTCCCGATCCTCTCCCGCCAGTTGCGGCGGCTCCCGATCCTCTCCCGCCGATTGCGGCGGTTCCTGAATCTCTCCCGCCGGCTGCGGCAATCCCTGCTCCTCTCCTTGCTGGAGCTCCTTCTATTCAGTCGTTTGGTTCTTCCCAGCCTCTCAGGCACCATCTCCCTCATCAATCTAGATGATATCCCTTAATATCATTATTTCAGCCTTTTAACACTTAGCTTCTTATATGCTAATCTTCAATGAATTCACTCTCTCCTAAGAGAAATTGGGTTAATTTTATCATTAAATGAATTCTTCAACAAATTCTCGCTCCTTAAGCGTGGAATCTAAAGAGTGAAAATAAAAACATCTTTAAGAAGAGAATCTAAAACTTGAGCAGTAGGATATTGAGAAACAAATAACCTTATGTGATTGGCGGCTACTAAATGCATCGCAAGGTGGTAAAGGAAGTGTTAGAAAAAATGTTAAGAAAATGCTCCAAATAATAAATATGTTTAGTGTTAAAAATAAAACATACAAGAAAAGTTTGAAAAGAAAAAATGATTGTTATAAAATTGATTTAAACGGAAGAACAAAAAGAATTACGAAAATTAGTAATAGTCCAATGAAAGTCCAAGAAATTAGTCTATAATACAAAAAAAGTAGCTTTTAAGGATCTACATAAGAATTTGAATACTAAGGAAGGAGAAAAATATATATACAAATTTGTCAAAATAAGAGATAGAAAAAGTAAAAATTTGGCTTAACTAAAATTCATTAATGATGAAAATCAAGTAGCACTTTTCAAGGATGAAGATATTTAATATAAATAGATGAATTATTTTCAACAGCTTTTTAAAAATGATTGTCACAATCTACATTAACTAAGTGAACTTAGTATAAAAAAAACAAAAATTATTCTTATATCTGACATAATAGTAAAGCTAAAGTTTGGAAAGCCTTATAGAAGATAAATTCTAGAAAAACAATGAGACCGAATGATATTCGAATATATGTTTGAAAATACATGAAAAATGATGGTGCTTCTTAACTCATTAGCCGTTTAATATAATTTTGAAAACTAAAATGATATCAAATGAATGAAGAAAGAGTATATTGATACATATTTACAAAATTATAGACAATGTACAAAATTTTGCTAGCTATAAAGGAATTAAATTAATGAGGTACACTTTAAATCTTTGAGAAAGGGTGGTCGAACATAAATTACATCGAGATACCAAGATAGTATAGAAAACGTTCGTCTTATGCCATCTGGATTTACTATAAAAATTATTTATTTATTGAAAAGTTTAACAAAAAAGTTTAAAAAGAGAAAAGAGGATCTATATTTAACTTTCATTGATTTGAAAAAATTGACGATAAAGTTTCAAAAAACTGCTTTAAAGAGTTTTAAAATAGAAAAGCGTTAGATTTGTTTGCATTCAAGTAATTAACAATGATAGGACAAGATGGAAAATAAGTACATCCATGAAACAGTTGGAGTAACCACAATTAAAAATAAGTTTAGATAGAGTCAACTTAGATGATTTGGGCGGCATAGAAATCATACGTTGATAAAAGTTCTAGTAAAACGAATTGGGGTTATTAGATCTTGCCCATGTAAAAAGACAACGCCGCCAACAACAACCAAGACTTAATCACACTAGGTGGGGTCGGCTACATGAATCCTTTGATTCCATTGCGCTCTTATCAATTACCAAATTCTTATCTAAGTCTAAGTAACTAAGATCACTGCTTATAGTTTCTTACCATGTCTTCTTTGGTCTCCCTCTTCCTTTTTGTATTGCTCATGTAAAAAGAGAGATTAAAAAAGATGTGACAATAAACTAGCTTTATTCGCAATAATAAATTAATGAAATAATCCACTTACAAGACTAATATGAAGGGAACCAATAACGAATTGATAATTTTTTGTTTATGTTTATTACATAATAATATTAAGAAAAACAAACCAAATTTTGATAAAATAACTAGGCATGATTAAGGCTTGTGAATAGCTTGAGCTCCATAAGTAAATAACTAAACAAGCTTGAACAAAATGTTCAAAGCTGTATTCACGTTCAAGCTCAAGGTTGTGGTAGATAAAAACAAATGAATGAGTTTGAACAAGGTAATATTCTACTCAGCTTAGTTCATTTACAATTATATAACATGTGTATAGTGAGCATCACATATACAAAAGCATCAACACAAACATCCAAAAAAAAGAAAATCTAAAACAAAATGCTAAAACAAAAAAAAAAACAAAAAATAAGGTCCAGTGTATACACTTCCCTAGAATTTACAAACAACAAGGATGGAACATACCAGACCGTATAAGCAGTGGCGGGTGTTTGGATCATAACCCGGTAGATTGCGTTGAAGGCGGATGTATGACATAATTTTGTGTTCCCCTTCACCAGGAACATTGGCATCAGAAAGGATTACCTACAAGGGATTGAATTACCAAAATATTCAGCAATCATTAAAGACAAATTTGACAGATCAAAGTCAAGGAAGTTCCAAGAAATCAAAGCTCGAGGTAACAAAACGGTGATTGCTCCTGACACATACTTTAATATGCTTCCAACCAGGGTCATAGTTTAGTCTCAGATGAATATAATACTGCAATGCAATAGACAGAACAGCCATAAACTCTGTCCCAGGAGTAATAACATTAGAATCAAAAACTTCTGAAGAATGCTTTGGTGGAAGTTTTCTTCCTTCTTTCTCAAACTCCTCACGCAATCGTTCCTCCTCAGCAGTCTGTAAAGCAATTAAGAAAATATCATTATGTTACAGCATCTAATATAGATAAAAAGAAAGCTGAGGTCTAAGATAGACCAACGATCTAGTCCTCCTCTACCCCATTATTGGCCCAAAATGAATAATGTGGTCAACGAAAATTACATACAGCAAAATGTAAGAGCAAAGTTAACAATTACCATAGCTTCAGACTATCACCAATAATAAACTTGACAACCACGTATAAATCAAATTTAGGAAAAAGTTGCACAGATATTTAAGCAAAAGCAAATGAAAATAAAAACAAGAACCAAAACAAGAGAAAGGGAAAGGTCCAACCAATCAATCAGAAAAAATTAAATTTTCTTAGGAGATTGAAGTTTTCAGAGGAAACATCAGCTGGATTTTTTTCACACAGCAATAAAAATCAAATAAATGAAAAGAAGATTTTACTGCTGCAGCATTAATGATTGCGGCATACAGTAAAAGGCTTCAACCAAACATATATACATACATACAGACACATATATACGTGCATTATATACTTTGAAAAAAAGAGAAAGAAAGTATCACACGAAACACTGATTCCTAAAAACTTTAGTTGCTACGCCAAATTGCCTGTGTATTCCTTGCGAAAAGGATTAAGTGACACACAGAATATAACCAACCCCAACAAAAAAACATCTTTTTTCATGCTAAAAGCCTTTTGCACTAGGAAGCTGAACAAAATTGTTCAAGTACACAAAAAAAAACTCAATAATGGACCCCTACCTATGGTTCCAAGATGATACTTCAATAAAATAACAAGAACAACAACAATCAAGCCTTTGTCCCATTGAGTGGGTCGGCTACAAAAATCCTTTATTTCTATAACACTCCATCAAATAACAACTCCTTATTTAGCTTTAAGTATGTAAGATCGCACTTCATAGTTTCATACCATGTCTTTTTTCGTCTTCCACTTCCTTCTTTTACATGGGAAAGACCCAATAACCAAACTCTCTTTATTAGAGTTCCTATCGGCCTACAATTTATATGACCAAACCGTCTAAGTCAATTCTCTCTAATATTCTCTTTGATTATATAAAACTCCAGTATTCTCACACATATACTCATTTTTCATCTAATCCTTTCGTATCATCCACCATAACATTCTCATCTTTGTGACATTTATTTTATTTATGTTTCTTTTTTATAGACTAGCATTTATACCATATAATATTATCGGTAATACCATTCCCTTATAAAATTTACCATTAAGTCTGCGTAAAATTTTCCTATTATAGAACATACTAGATACATTCATCTATTTTATCCATCCTGCTTAGATCTTGCTAATATCACTATTTAGTTCAACATTATTTTATATGATTAATTTGAAGTATCTATATCGCTCACTCTTCCTAAAACCTTAATCAAGTGTCACTTTCCCAATACACGTTCTTCTATCTTGATGAAATTTACACTCCATATATTTAGACTAAAAGGTGTTCCTTCATAACTTAAGTTTCGCCTTAAGCCTCATCTTTAATTTTATCAATAAGAAGAATATATTATCTGCAAAAAGTATACACCAAGACACCTCTACTTCAATTTCTCCAATCAAAGCCTTCATAACCAAAGTAAAGGAATATGAACTTAAAGCTAAACCTTAGTGCAATCAGTTGTAATAGGGAACTCCTTAATCAAAACTTTGCTCGTCCGAACATAAACAATAATCTCTTATACATGTCCTTAATAGCTCCATATACAAGAGATTTAATTCGACTACCTCATCTCACTTTGCTAAAAATCAACCCCCAGTGACTCGTACCACTTTCATGCCCTCCTTACAAGATACCTCAATGCGATGCTAGTCCACATATACATGCATATACATGTAATCAATAAGTTGTCCCAAGCGCTCTGAAATCAGTGTAGGGTCGAACATTGGTTCCCTCCTCTCCTAAAATCTCATTACACAAGCATACAAGCATGCCAGCAAAATTAATCACAAGGTATACCTGTATATTCACTCCCCTCTCAATTATTACCATATCACTGAGCCTTCAACTTCATGAAAATTGGCCTTTGGTTGCATCAAAATTGGTCTTCAATATCATATTTATCTGAAATTCACAATTATCCGCGACTAACATATTTTATTCTTGCAAACATTCCAACATTATTCCTAAATGATTGGTTTTCTTCTGCATATGCCCTTGTTCATCACATGGAGTAGGCTAAAGTACTCTAATAAGTGCTCTCCAATCTAGCTTTCATATGCCATTATCATAGCTATCATGCAGGTATAAATTTTACCATTCCAAGAAATTTCATTAAACTACCTCATATGTGTTCATTTAACGACCCCTTGATGCAAAATAACTATCCTGTAACACCATTGAACCATGTGGTTAGAACAAATGGAATTGTCTCATTATTTGCTTCAACATATATGACTGCAAGTGTTTTTCATGACTCACAGAGATCATCATTCTACTAATTTTCATCATCCAATAGAGTCTTAGCCAATGTGATAACCACACTACTTACCACAAAGAAAGACATGTTAGAGGATGTGCAAGATAGTTGCACCTTCAACAAAGTTAAAATCAAATATTGCTTCCCCATTCCCATCTTGACGATATGTTAGATATTGATGGTTGGAGCCACAATCTTCTCAAAGATCAATATTAAGAGTGGCTACCATCAAGCACGTATCCGCCATAAGGATGAACAGAAGACAACCTTCAAGACAAAAGATGATCTCTATGAGTAGTTGGCCATGCCTTTAAACTATCCAACATTTCTAGCACCTTCACAAGGCTAATGACCTAGATCCTGCAACTATTCCTTGGTATCTTCGATGAGTACACTTGATAACATTCTAATCTACAGCAAGAAAAAGGAGCATCACCTTATACACCTTCCACAAATTTTCCAAACCATAAAGAAATACAAGATGCATTTGTTGACTCTGATAAGGTGTTGCATTGTAAGTTGGCCAATTCCCCAGAACATTCATGACCTCCATAGTTTTCATGAGTTAGCAGCATTCTAATATAGATTTATTCATAAATTTAGCACTATCATGGCTTTGATTACTGACCGCATTAGGAATAAGTCATTCAAGTGGATGAAAGCTACTACTAAAGCCTCCGAAAAAATATTCTATCTCAGAAGAACCACCTCATTGTCTGCTTTAACAAGAAAATGAGCAAAGCTAAATAAAAATATCGCATCTACGATAAAGAGTTCTATGTCGAAGTGCAAGCCTTGAAATACTGACATTAGCTCTTAAATCATGAGTTCCTTCTATTTTCTGACCACGAGTCCCTGGGATATCTAAATTCATAGACAAAAATGAATTCAAGGTACGCAAAATTGGTAAAATACCTACAAGAATACACCTTCGTGTTAAAACATAATGAGGGAATTGGAAATTGAGTTGTGGATTCTTTGTGCCATAAAGTCTCCCCTTTATCCACCACAAGTGCGACGGTTGTAAGATTTCACATAGAGTCCTACGAGGATTTTCAAGACTTCAGCACCATCTATGCTATTGTAAGGGCTAGACAGTCTAGGAAGTAAGCTAACTTTCTAATTCATGTGTCTTAACTTTTTCGCGAACCTATGCCTACCACGAACATCTATTACGGACTTCCTCGTCTGGAGAATAACACCTGGATGGGACAACTAATGACTTTGATTGGAAGAAGATGATAAAAGCTGTGGAGAGTTAGCTCTACTACACAAGCCTCAAGATGCATATTGCACGCATAGTTAGCCAGTATCAAATCTGTGTTGTTGCAAAACAGCAAAAGAAGAATACTAAACTATATACACCATTATTTGTATTGGACCATCTTGGCAAGATCTTAGTATAGAGTTAATCCTCAGCCTAACCAAGACAACTGAGAGACATGATTCAATATGTGTCATGATTGATCATTTTCGACGATGGTGCATTTCCTACCCAAATCCAAAATTTCTAATGCATTTAGGATTGCTCGCATGTTCATATATGTGGTAGTTAGACTACATGGGTACCCAATTCTATGATGTGTGAACAAAACACCAAATTCAACAATTATTTTTGAATGACCCTTTGGCACCTCCTAGAAAAGAAAGTGAAATCTTTTACAGCCTTTCATCCACAAACCAATAGCCAAATGGAGATAGTTAATAGAAGCTTGAGAAAAAAAACTTCATTGTCTGGTGGGTGAAAAAGTGGTGAAAAATTATGACTTTGTCTTACCTCGAGCCAAGTCCATACAATAATTCTGTTAATTTGATATTGAATCAAGGGAAATGAATGCCGGTAAGCTTTCTTAAGTCACTAAAGCATCTTATACACCATTCTCACTAATTTGAATCTTTGTATATTTTCTTACTTGTCATCGATTTTTATTAATTTCAGGCACTAACTAGCTTTTCCTTTTTCATTGAAAGAAAGAATGGACTTAAGTTAAAATTTACTTTCAGTTTTTAATAACACATGTACTAAAAAATTACACACACCGCATCAGCTGCATCCTTTGCTGCTCTGAAACGTCTGGAACGTTGCTGATTCATCTTAGCTCTTGGTGCAACACCATCTGCAACATTTCAGAATTACCATAAGTAAAAAGCAGCACAGGTAACAAAGCCAAATTAGAATATTTACGTAACAATAATAATCAATGAGATACATCGTACGTGCAGCTTCAAACATCAGGGGGAAAATACATAAACAGAAAGCAGATAGAAAAACATATGTTGCACATAATTGAGCATACTAACCAATGGCCATAAAAAGAAGCTTCCTAGGGCGTACCATGATGAAAAGCCTGTCAATGTAATCAAACATACATTGAAAGACCTCATCAAAGCTAGTGGGAGCAGGCTGCAAATAACCATGAAAAATAATATTGAGTGAGCATTCAAAGAAAAAGAAGATAAAAAACAAAGCTTTTATAAAACCAATGATAGATACTAAAAAACATGAAGTGGCCAGGCATCGAAAAACAACAACAACAACACCACCACCATCCAAGCTTTTATCCCACTAGGTGGAGTCGGCTATATGAATCTTTTATTTTCATTGTGCTCTATCAAATAACAAGTTCTCATTTATCTCTAAACACATGATATCTTTTCTGATGAATTCTTATCATGTCTTATTTGGTCTTCCTCTTCCTTTTTTAATATAGGCAAAATCAAATAACTCAACTCTTCTTACTGGAGCTTCCATCGGCCTATGGTTTATATGTTCAAACCATCTTAGCTGACTCACCCTGAGCTAATCTTCAACTAAGGCTACCCCAACCTTCTCGCGAATATACTCATTTTTTATCCTATCTTTACATGTATACCGACTCATCCACCTTAAAATTCTCATTTCTGTGATATTTATTTTACTTGTGTGTTTTCGCTTTGTGAACCAACATTCTACATCATATAACATTACTGATCTTACAACTGCTCTGTAGAAATTACCCTTTACTTTAAGTGAAATTTTTTATCACACAATACACTGAAAGTATTTCTCTACTTTAGCCATCTTGCTTGAATTATGTTAATAACATCCACATCTATTTCACTATTATTTTGTATAATTGATCCAAGATATTTAAATTATTTACTTTTTCTGATAACTTGATCATCAATTATCATCTCACCAATATAAATGCTACTATCTCGACTAAATTCCATATATTCGGTTTTTGCAGCCAGGCATTAAAAAAGTGAAGAAAAATTATGACAAAAGTACAAAAAGATTATGAAAAATGAGACATCCGATTACAAACCCTGAAATCATGTAGAAACTTAAGGTTATCAAGAAAATGGCAATGCACAGCCTATCTATCAAATATATAACTGTATAAGCTATCTTTTCTACTCTTTACTTTTACGTTTTCCCTTTCCCAATACACTATACTGCTTAATCTTTTGCAATTTTCCTAAATTTCAACCGGGTGTCCCAATGCATACAGTTCCTCAACTGACTTGTCACTTTTCTTTGCATACCCTTTTGCTGCATTTACTGTTTTACATGTTCCATAATGAATTATCAGATACATACAGGATTTACAAAAAATAATACATGATATACACCAGGTGCTAGATGATTCTAGCAGCTAACATTGTTGTGGAATTCCATTTCAACTTTTAACATATTCCCATTTTATTCAAATGAATTCACACACATCTGCTCACGTAAACTACATCATTCACCCAGAACCAGTCCTAATTACATGGAGCATCAGAGAATTGGTCATTTATATCTTTTTTGAAAGAGAAGAGAATGGAGCAGATTGCAGTAACAAGACCTTCTCAAATCCTAATACTCTATTCCATCGTGATTCACTAAGAGTTTATTGATAGAGACTTCAAAATCGAGTAAATCAACATGCTTTTAAAACCAACAACATAAAAATCTCAAATTCAGACTTCCATCATGCACAACCAGCCATAATCTGGAATGCTTACTACTATTCCTGTTGGGAAAGCCACTATGCATGCAACTAGTTACAGAAAAGTGGGTGTCTAAATCAAAAGCTTATGGCACATTTGAGATGTGTGTGTGTGTGTGTGCATTTCTTAGGGGATTTTGTGGTGTGGGGGGTTGGGTGGGTTGGCATGGGGTGGGGTGGGGGTGTTACATGTTTTGGTGGCAACCAAACCTTAGAATAGCAAAATCCTGTTACACAGATTTTAGATTTATATGGCGAAACCAAATCATGCCGCTTCCTAACTTTAGAAGTTAATTTCCCTTGCATAATGTGAATGAACCAATCAAAAATCCTACACATTAACAATGATATTTATACAAAGTATGTGTATTTACATATAAGTTCCTATGATTCTTTTATGATTGCATTTAAGCTCTAAATACTTTCCTTCAAGCTGGAGCATATATATTATGAACTCTCAGCTTGTTACAAAGATAGTTAACTCTAGTACCTCTTAAAGACTTAGTTAGCAAGTCTACTAATTGATCATTAAAACTGATAAAGCACAATATAACTTCGTTAGGCTAAACTTTTTCCCTGATGAAATGACAGTCAATTTCTATATGATTTGTTCTCTCATGAAAAACAGAATTGGGGGCAATGTGCATGGTGGCCTAACTATCATAGTATAATTTCATGGACTCGAATTGATTAAACCCTAACCCCTACATTAACTGTTTAAACCACACAAGTTCACATGTCACAAGCGCTATTACTCTATGCTCCACTTTAGTGCTAAACCTTGCCATCACATTTTGCTTCATACTCCTCCAAGATATTAAATTACCTCCTCGTAGGATACAATGGCATGATGTGGATCTCAATTTGTCGAAGAGCCTGCTTAATCAGCATCTACATATTCCATCACTTGAAAGTGGCCACAATCACAATATAGAAGCCCTTTTCCAAGAGCAACCTTAAAGTATCAAAGAATCTTTAGTGCTACCACCCAATGAATTTCACAAGAGAACTCAAGAAACTGTCTAATCACATTTACATAAAATGAAATATGAGGTCTAATTACTGTAAGGAAGTTGAGCTTACCAACTAATCTACAATATTTTTCTAGATCAGACATCAACTTCCTTTGTTTGGACATTAATTTGATATTAGGATCCATACGAGTATCAGCTGGTTTGGCACCCAACATGCTAGCCTTATCGAGCAAATCTAGAGCAACGCCAATGCCAAAGAAGTACCTCAAATCGCCAACTCCTTAGTTTGAAAATAGGGATAATTACCTACATGCCACACAATTTGGTTTTATTTATGCCTTATCCATCCATTCTTAGTTAATTACGCTATGCACATTCAAAACACTACAAAATCTTACATACACACATTTGAGTTAAAACTTAATCAAAATCTATTTGAAAAAAAAATATTCTGTTAGTAAACCATTAAAATTATAATTTTACTCTTAATAATATTTTTTTTTTCTTCCTCAATACCACACTAAAGCACTAAAGCGCTGATTTGTCCTAAAATCAATTCACGTCGCGGATGTCTCCTTCTGTTGCCGCCACCTAAACATTAAAGTTTTAGGATTTTTATTCAAAATATATTTTAATATATCTTTAAAATAATATAATGAACAGCTCAATTTTTTTGTAATCTAACTATAATTAGGTTATTAAAAATTATGATAACTCATTATAATAGAAATAAGTTAAAATGTGTGTATGTAAGATTTTATAATGTTTTGAGTGTGCATAACGTAATTAATTAAGAATGGATGGGTAAGGCATAAATAAAACTAAATTGTGTGGCATGTAGGTAATTAACCCTTGAAAATATTGGTGCACATGATCTTTCAATTTAAGAATCCCATCAATGTCATCCCTGTGATAATAATATCATCAACGTAGAGAATAAGGAGAATTCGTCTTCCAAAAACATATGTCCTATAGAATACTGAATGTTTTGATGTACCATGAGAAATGCCAAACTAAATAAAAATCAAACTAATCCAGACTACCCCTGAGCAATAAGCTTATGTAGTTGCTCCATGTAAATTGCTTTATCCATGTCCTTATGAAGAAATACATTCTCGATATCTAGCTGATATAAAGGCCATTGAGACATTGTGGGTAGAGTAAGAAATCGAAACACAGAGGTCATCTTACCACTAAAAAGAGTATCCACATAGTCGACACCATATATCTAAGTATATATCTTTGCTACAAGCCTAGCCTCTGGGTAATCTACAGAGTCATTAGAGGAATTCTTCACAATATACACTAACTTACATTTAACAGTTGATTTTCCTAAGGGAAGAAACCCAATCCCAAATTCCATTAGAATGCAATGTTATTATCTCATCTATTATAGCTTGTCGCCCCCTCCCCCCCCCCTCTCCCGGATAAGACAATGTCTCTAATAAATATCTAGGAATACATACTGATGACAAGGAGGAAATAAATGCAAAATAATTTGGAGACAAAGTAGCATGAGAAATATAATGAGATAAAGGGTGTAGCATCCATCGATTACCCTTCCTAAAAGCAATAGGAAAATCAAGAAGGTCAAGGTCAAATGTAGCATCTAGGACTGGAGAGATATTTGGAAGGGAAAAGAAGTCCTAAGGAACTAATGCAATTGTCTGAAGTCGATGTAATCGAGTATATACCAGAAGTGGTTTAGTTGTTGGTGCCAACGACACTGCAAAAGAAGAAATAAATAGAAGCACAGGAAGTGACCGTGAATATAAAAAATAAGTTAAAACACTCCATCATTCAGAATAGTTGCCATTTCTAAATAATTATCAATGAAAGGGAGAAGAACTTGAAACCTAATTTAGAAGTGACACGAGTAGGACCCCAAACATTTGAATGAACTAAGGCAATTGGGGATGAAGCATGCTTATTAGCTCGACTAAGAAAAGTAAATCTACAATGCTTTCCTTATTGACAAGATTGATACACTAGATTTCTAAGGTTGGAAAGATTAGGTACCATTTTTTATAAATTTTACAAACTAGAGTGCCTAAATCGGCTATAAACTCGCAATGGAGTGACCTAGAATATTCCTTGACAAGATCAAAAATGGTGCCGGAAGGCTAACAGCTGCGAAATCCCTTATAAGCATGACATAGATGTTCTTGTTGGTAAGAGGATGGTGGGATGGGCGACACTCATATAAACTAAAGAGTGTAGTTATCCAATCCATCATTCATCATGAATGTACTAGCCTATAGGTCGAGGAGATATTACAAGAGATGGCAGGAGTGGGATAAACTAACTAGTGCAGCGCACGAAGCTCGCTATGAGGGACAACTCCAATGGAAGAAGAATAAGGAGCTTGGAGTATCTAAGCGTCAGATGAGCGCGAGTTGGAGAGACCACATGCGGATTAGCAAGCTCGTTGGCCTCACGGAGAGGCCACAACTAACTCAGGCACAACGACGAGGTGGAGAGGCCGCAACGAAGAGGCAGAGAGGTCGTAGCTTTTCATGCAAATTCAATGAGTGCAGACTAGCAAGTACAAATGAACAGATCAGCAAGCTTAGATGAGTAGGCATAGGTGAGCTCGACAGCAGCTCGAGCAGATTCAACGAGCCTAGGTGCAAGCAAGCTCGGCAACGACTTGGGCAGATTCCATAAGCACGGGCACAGGCGAGCTAGACGATGCTCGGGTAGATTCAGCAGGTGCGGATAGGGGAACACTAGCTCTGTTCGTGAGCCCATGCGCTCACTCTGCTTTTGAGCTCATCGGGATCTCCTCAATCACGCGGGAGCTGAGGCGCTGCCAAAGGGATCGATGAAACCCTAAAGCTTTGATACCATGTGAAATGAACTAATCAAAAACCCTACACATTAACAATGATACTTATACAAAATATATTTACATATAAGTCCATATGATTCTTTTATGATCACATTTAAGCTCTTAACACATACAAATTTAAATTCCAAATACTCAAAGAAACATTTTAGTTAGAAAAGTGAATGAACAACCTAAGTTTTGAGGCAGAGCCCTTGAAAAAATGTAACTCTGAGCTTCCCATAAAAATGGAAATCCATCAAATTCCAATTGGTAATCTTGGTAATCTCTAACAAATAGCTTAATTAGTGGCTAATGATGCAATAACCCCTATATATATTGTTTTACATATATATATTCTTAGTAATGATAATAATAATTTAACTAATTATAAAAGAAAAAAGTTTTAAGAGAACTTGACCCTATCCTTCTGCATGGCGTAGAGTGGTTTTGATAACCTTGATGAAGATCTAAGTATAATAATTAAAATAAATTTTATATTATAAATGCATTTTGTATTAGCATATAAAGATTTATAAGGAGAGGCCAACCATAAACTCTCTGCACTCTCTCTCTGTTCGCCATTCATGCCACCCACTTTTGTTCGTCTCTCCTCGAGTTCACGCAAGGGGGCACTGAGGTTATGTTTTATATACGAATTTACGAGCACTAGAATATCAAACAAAGAAGTTTTGAATTTTATAATGTTGTTTTGAGAACTTTTGTTCAAATTTGATCTTAAATTGATAATATTTTTGTTTCTCCATAATTTCTTTACTTTTATAATTTTGTTTGATTCAAGATAATCTTAATATGTGATAATCTATATATTTTAATGCATTGATGAGTTCGTATTTTATATCCGAGATGAGAATTTATGTATTTAATATTTAGATATTAATTCTCAATGAATGTACAAGTATATAACTGTGTACATGTGAGATGTTTGCTCCTATATATGTGTGAAAGTATATCTATATAGTTATTTTGATTATATTTATATAAAAGTAAATTAGATTATCACTATGTATATACAACTGAATGTATATTTATTTATACATGTGTATGTATATGTATGTATATATATTATGTATTATATTTAGTCATGGGGTGAATAATCCCAAGGCTTGGCTTTAGGCTCGATTGACGCTGAGGAGGTCGAGATTGCAGAGTAGACATCAGATCGCTTCTAGTGCTATTTGTGGTGGGTAATTCTTATTTATCTATGTAACTTTCCAATGTATACACCCTCCTGGTGTACATATTCAATATGGCATTTGTATAACATCGTCAATAACGGTGTCACAGAAATACATTTGTTTCGTAAATTTTACCTCATCTCGGATTAATTAGCATAGTTGGTACTTTTATTTGATTGTGACTCATAAGCAAGACTGACAGGTCCCAATAGTTGTTGATGAATCCCTTTGGAATCGACGGGTTGATTACAAGATGATGACCTTGTTTTGCTTGGCTTTGGCCCAATACTAATCTATATGCTTCACCTTTTCTTTTGATCATTGCGTGATCTATGATCATTAGCTATAATCTATTTGTCATATGGCTTTCACTAATAAAATAGTGATACACTGTTTGATTAGCCTTTTTGTGTATTTATTTAAAAATTAAATATGCACTGAATTGTTATACTCATCCCTTTATTATTTTTCAAATTAGCGATAAGCTGAGGAATTTAAGCCAAAGAGGATCTTAGTTTCTGGTTCATAGAATGTTCTTTTTTTGCATTTTATTAGATATTTTGAAGCTTTGTTAAAAGAAATAATTTATAGTCGTATGGTTTAGTGGACTCTTCTTTAGAATATTGTTTATAAAGTTAGACATTTTATATTTAGATAAATTCATGTGTCATTTTTTTGAAATTCAAATTCATGTGTCTTTATGTATACTATTTTCTCATCATCCCCGTCCTATTGTGATGCTTCAGCTATGTCACTAAAATTATGTATGGCGGGTAGTGTAACAAATGAACTAATTTTTAGAATAAAAAAAATAATTTTTTTTATATCGAATTCCAACTAAACATATTTACTGACTCTAAGCAATGATTACTTAAGTGATCACATTTTCTATCAAGCAGAAACTTAGTATACATAACCAGGGATCACAATCCAAAGAAAACTCTGAAACATAGTTCAAATTAGGATTAGCTAGTTGTATACCCAAAAGAATCTCCCTCAATCCCACACAATCTTGCATATTAGTTAATCTCCCTGATTAACGAAATTCTAAATCCATTAACCTAAACCCCGACAAAGTAAATCCATGGATAACTAAAGATGGATCAACGGAACAAAAAGGAAAAACAACCAGCTTTTCAACAAAAAATAAACAAAAATTAATGAAGAGACGGAGGAAGATGAAGAAGATTTAAAGAAACGACGAAGACTGAGTGGAAGCTTACACGGTCCTCAGGATGGAAGCAGGGATGTATGATGCCATTCATATCAAGGTAGAGATTGTCGAATTCATGCCCGTTAGGATTCGGCTTTGATGTGTCCACAGGGACCTTGATGCCTTCAATCTCCACTGGCTCTTCTTCCACCACGTCTACTACCACCATAGGATACTTCTCCGCGAGCCATCGGTAGAACGCTGGCACTCCCATTGCTCCTCTCCTCTCTCTATCTCTCTCCCTCTGCTCCAAACCTAATACTCAACGGTTTCGTCTTTCTGACTCTCCGGCGTGAAAATCACGGAGAAAGACGAACCATGAAGAAAATCGGTGAAAGAAACCCTAGTGCAGCAGCAGCCAGCGCACCGAGTCGATTAATGCACCAAATAAAGTAGAGCGCTAACTTAGCCTAGCTTCAAAGCCTGCAAAATTGCAATATGCTCTATTTTTATAAGATATATATATATATATATATATATATAT
>JAEMOT010003869.1:827-15138 GCA_019297695.1 Apostasia ramifera | reverse complement strand
TATATATATATATATATATATATATTATTCATCTCTATAATATGTTGCTATAAAAAATATAAAAATATATATAATAATTTAAAAATAATTTTTCCTGCTTTTAGTTTATTATTCTTAAAAAAAATAAATTAAAGTTAATTCTTAGCTACGTACTACCAATGATACACCATATTAGGAATAAGATATTTGCTATCCCCAAATCATAAAATTTACAAGAAAAATTAGTCATTTAATTACACAAATTAGATATTAAATGACCACCGTCTTTATTATAACATAAAAATTATGTTGTGTAATCACGTGAACCCCAACTCTTACATACAAAATTGTAAATTTGAGTTGTATAATCACATAAAATACTATTTTTTTACTACATTTAACTAGTTTATATTTTGCTTGAAAGAGTATTTATATTATTGCATATTATTGCATATTATTGCATACATATTCATGTGAATAATTACACAAAACTAACAAGTAATTTGTATAGCTTACTTACATATTAAGATATATATTCACAAATTTGGATATAAATATATATATATTTATGTTTGCTGGACTGTATTTATGCATATATGTGATCAAATACATTTATTATGTATGTATACAAGAATTTTATTCATGCATGTGAGTATATATTCTCGTGTATAAATTCGTGTTTATTTATTTACTTATGACCATAAATACGTGCAATTTATATAAGGCAAATTTCATCCTACAAAATGACTGATTTGCGCATGTAATAATGAAAACTTGTGTCTACTTAATAATATAAAAATTACAGTATATAACTTACATAATACTAACTCATAATTAACTGCTCTGTAAGCACACAAAATAAACTATAAAGAAGGCTTGTGCAGTAATACAAACATAAATTAGGTACACACATACATACATATATACATATATATATATATATATATATATATAATAAAGTTGTGTAATCACACAAAGGTATGCATGAATCTTAAATTAACTGCTTTATGTAGTTACAGATAAATACCATATTGCTTCGCATAGGTATAAAATTTTGTGGGTCTCTTGTGCGTCCTATATGATGGACTATTTTTCGTACGATGTCTTACATATAATTTCTTTCTCACACATTAAATTATAAGTATAGTTCTATCCCATTCATTCAACTCTAATAATAATTTGACTTCCGTATTGCAAAGACTAGAAGTTTTGTTTTGTTTTATTTAAATTTTTGTTTTGTTAGTTGCATGTGAAAATTGTAATATGCGGAGAGTTTTGATAATGTCATTTAAAAGTTTAGATATATATTTTTTCTGTAAAATAGAAAAAAAATAGTTACCTTCCCTACATAGTAGAAAGCAAAGGATGATGTAAAATTAGATCAAGCATGTTTATCAAATAGGATGATGTTTGTTCGATTAATATGATCCTAATTAGGCAATTTCTCATAGTTTGTACCTAGGAGGTATTTGGTTTGTTGTTATCTTAGTGTTATGCTATGTAATCTAGATGTCATAACATCTAAATGTTATTTTTTGATTAATAATTTTATAATCTAATAGAAAATTATTTGTAGATGTCATTAAACCAAACAATTATTTTCTCTAAATAACATAACATGACATTAAGATAACATTGAACTAAATGCCTTCCTAAAAAAAACAGCACAGTCAGTCATAGTAGAAAATTATGAAGATGTCAATTTCTTTTCAAACTGAGATATTTTTTTAAACCTGAGAATAATCAAGTAGGGTTTAAGTTTCACACAAAATCTTTAAGTATGTTAAGAAAAATTATGTGATAGTCATGCCAAACAGAAGTTGTGTGGTGGTTATACCAAACAAGTTCATTTATGAATGTACTGATAATCATTATATTGATAGTGAAATAATGTATGTACCAGATAAATATATATTTGTACATGTACTATATACTTGGAAAAATAAAAACTTAAAATGTTAAATTTTATCAGTAAAATAATAACTATAATAATAGTATTGTACCTCATTTGGAAATGATGTTGATGTTTAAATTTGAATCAAAAGTTTGTTGAATATTGTGATTTTCCTTTCTCATGAATAAGCAGTTGAAAGTGATGTAGTTAGTTCACTAATTAAATTACACAGTTTAGTAAAATTAATTTTTTGTACATGTGCAAATTAATGAAACTATAAAACAACCATAAATACAATTAATGTAATGTACAAAATTAATATTGACAAACTATATTATTATGATTTTTATCAAAACTATATTATTATGTTACAAAAGCAAAATTTGCCTTCTTTGTTGGTGCTCTAAAGTAAAGAAAAGTTCTACAAAAATTATGGTTTTTACAATACATTCTTTACATTATATAAAATGTGGAGATTTATATATCGGACAAGGAATTCTATCGAAAATACACATTTTACCTAATACTTCAAAAATTAGCATATCTACTTGTGCTGGATTCGTAGTAGCAAGCCACTTTTGAAGGGAAAAAGTGAGCTAAGCGAAGAGCAACAAAAATTGAATAAATGAAAAAGAGAAGAGAAAGAGATTTGACATGATTCAAAAAATGGTTCTCTCATATCCACAAGCCAAGCTATTGCCAAAGATCCGTTCTACGTAAAAAATGATAATGACTACAATGAGAAAATACATGCAGAATGAAAAGAAACATTTTCCGTATTATAAGGGAGATAAAACTTAAACTAAGTGGGTGCTGATTAAGTTGCCCCACATCAATATGTTATCTTCTTGTTGATGAGTAGAGAACATCTAGGCAATTTCTAAAAAAAATTCTTACGAGTTGTCAAGAGCCCTATAATAGCTATTATAGGAAGCTTGAGCAATTGAGAGAAGTTGTGACCTAAACCAACGGTTTACAATATGTGATCTATAAGTTTG
The DNA here is from genome assembly GCA_019297695.1 of Apostasia ramifera. Lineage (NCBI taxonomy): Eukaryota > Viridiplantae > Streptophyta > Magnoliopsida > Asparagales > Orchidaceae > Apostasia > Apostasia ramifera. The sequence continues at coordinate 12,267 of JAEMOT010003869.1, read as the reverse complement.
CTACAGGTGTTAGGTAATTGAAGCTCCCATCAGGACAAATCTTCTAATATCTCGTAGCCTAAATATAGAGTTATTATTTACTTTACCTTAAGAATCTTTCCAAGGATGTCAATTATCCCAAGCTACTCCATATCAATCACACTTGACTATGAAATTCAAATCACTAACCTCACAGTTTTACTCAAAAAGACACATCTACAAGTTAAGATCACATTATTTACCTATATAGCTCGAGAACTCTTTCAATTTTCATATGAGATAAATCATTTTGTGTTGCTCTCACCACTCACAAGGCCTTAAAGTCTACCAGGAGTCGCTCATTACACCCACGGTCACTCTCTACCATAGCTATGGGTTATCACAAGCCCCACTAGCTTCTACTTGATTCGTCCTCAAAGCACATTACTATGTGGGAGATTGATTCTGATATCATATTGTAACATCTTGTGACTAGATATAGACAAATTGTTTGCTTAAGCTTTAGAAAATAGTATAACTTGAGTACTCACTTATTTCAAGACTATTCTAGCTTAATCATACTTAACAACAGAGTTCTAATCACTAGCCCATGATTTGGCCTCAAAAGATATCTCTATAAATTTGGATTACATTATTTATTTATATAAATCAAGAGTTCCACTCTCTTAAGATATCACCAAACGATCACTCTTCGCCCTCATTGACTACGCGTTGTCTCACATTCTCAATAAGAAAAATGGCCATAATAACCTTCTACCAGCCTACTCTGTGTGCCTAATGGAGTAGAACTGTTAGAGACGTCATATTACATTGGTTGAGGAGATCATGGGTGCAATCCGCAAAACCTATATCATGAGTCTAACAAGAAAAATACTGGAGAGATCAGCTTATGACTTGAACAATTGTGCTTGCAAGTCATGGGTTGTTGGAATACAACATATTGGGTTAAACGAATATGATCTTAGAGTATTTCAAGAGGAGTCGACCAATTCATATGCCATGGGTACAAAATATGCCACCTTGAAGGAGCAGGCTAAGAACATTGCCTAGGGCAGAGTTAAGGGATCATAGATTGGCTCAGCAAGGTTGAAAACGATTCAATTAAACTTGGCTATATCTGGTTCACCCTGACGGTACTTGAACAGTTGAGATTAACATCAATAGCCCAGTGTAAACATTAATATGTAGAATTTGAGTATCTTAAGCAAAATTGAATATTAATTTGAGGTTAATCCAGATCCTCGTATTTATCACAAGGCTTTCAAACTTTTCAACTAGTTTAAATATAATATTTGTATGTACCTATGATGTTTAAAAGATTATTTGGGTGTCCTGTGGATAAAGATGTAATTTGTTTTTAAAAATATAAAGATCTAATTATGATGTTAATATTTTATAAATAATAGATGTAATGTTAATGCTTCTCTCAAAGATTTTTTATTGATGAAATAACACAAATAGGTAAACTAATCTTTCTCAAGTTTTAGTAAACATACAAATGCATAGATACAATTAATGAGGGATGTGACTTAAATATATTTTTTCCAGCCAAATTTTCTCAAAGAAAAAGGAAACTAAAACTGCAAAGACACGTAGAAATTAACACAAAAGCTAAAATTTCCATGAAAACTTAAATGTCATATCAGTTATATATTTTAGTCATTAATCAGAAGTACGTGGTAGAAGCAAACTCATGAAAGAGCACCTGAAACATGCAAATAAACATGAAGCAAAGAGAGTGGTTCATCAATTAATTCCCAACTAAGGCCAAGAGGAAACTCTTGTAATGGCCAGAAGTCTCATTGCTTATTGCTTTCTCCAAACTCACGTTGATCCTCTTCTCATACATCTCCTTCATCACTTGCAAGAAAACATGAAGTAAAGAGAGTGGTTCATCAATTAATTCCCAACTAAGGCCAAGAGGAAACTCTTGTAATGGCCAGAAGTCTCATTGCTTATTGCTTTCTCCAAACTCACGTTGGTCCTCTTCTCATACATCTCCTTCATCACTTGCAAGTCTTTCTCTGCACGTGTCACGATAACACGTGTCAGAGTGTCTTCATCCAAGTTGGACTTAGTGAGCACCACACGAAGAAGCTGCCAACAAGAGGAAATTAGTCAATTAGAATGAGGAGAGCAAGAAACAAATAGCAAGAAAAGATCAATAACAATTAATTTTTCAATGCAAATACAACATATATAAATACGAAACTAAGAATTGTGGAAGTCTGATCAAAATCATCAAGGAGATCACGATTTCATGAGAGTCACAAATTACATTTTACACATGATCAGTCTAACCAAGCAGTATGAAACCTTACACTAATTATTTTGATCATAGTTTTAAAGCCATAAATCATTTATCAGGGAACTTATAGACCAAACCTTCATCAAATTAATACACACGCCTTACGGGCTATAATTACTTGGTACTTTAAACCATAGTAAATAATGATACACCAAAAATCAATTCTATTTGATTTGGTATCTTCCATCATATTAATTTAAAATTGAGTAGGAACTCTATAGCTCATTCTTTAACATCTTGTTTATCACATCTATCTACTACTAATGCTTAATGCCGTCAACCAACTTCAAAGAAGATACTGAATGAGAAAAAGACCTCGAATTTGGTAGAAGTGAGGAAAAAACGACTGAAGAAAATAAAAAGGACTAAAGGCAAAAACATGATGATTAGCTAGCCTCCATGATTCTTACCTTCTCAAAGTACCTCTGAGGAGAGCTGATGCATCGAACTACAATTCGAAGTGCAGAAGCAAATTCATCTGGATGCTCAGTTTCCAAATCCTTAGTTGCAGAATGCTTGAAAGTCAGTTTGGATGAAAGCTATATAAAACGGAGAAACTTTAATTTGAGCATCAAAACTCAATCATTATGTTTGTACCTTTGAGATTGATATTTTATGTTCATCCTTGTATTTGTTGAAAATAGCCTTTAGTTGGGCTTTGCTTCTGGTTGTCAATATTCTTATAGCCTCCTCACTCTCTAAGGGCTTCCTCTTGATGACATCATGAAGTGTCTTTGCTTCGACAGCCGCCAGGCGGGCATCGACCTCGTCACCATCGTATCGATATGTGCTAACAAGTCCAACCAGAAGCTGCAACAAAATTGTGATGAACTTTCTTGGATTTAATAACACTTGTGTCATGAGTAACATATATAGCTAGCTAGATTGTGATTGCGGAAGAGAGTATGTATGAAATTGAAACACTGAGTTTACATGTTTCAACGAATTTTTCCAACATCCAAGAGGCTTTCTTGAGTATTCCTCTTTTTTCAAGGTACAATGCTTCAAATTTAGAAGGGTTCAGACAGTATTTATAATATAGAGTGGAATAATAAGTTCACAACTTACAGTAGACGTTCTTTATCAGCATATTCACAAAATTAGATTCTGATATTTTCAAGTTCAAACAAAATCTCTGTATTTTGTTTTTCAAAGCCATTCGAGGCAATATGAACCACACGTTTAAGTTAGGCTCACAGTACAATAATCAACGTCATAGTGCAAAGGTCAGGTCGAGTGCATCCACCTTCCTAGATTCCATAATTTATGTTTAGTGCATATATATATATATATTTATTATATATGTATATAAAGAAATGATGAGCCAGTACTTGAACTATATTTTATATCAGACTTGCCTTTCTAAAATCTCCACTAGTGTGGGAGGCAACATCCTCCTCCAGTGAATGCTTGTAACGAGCATGGTAGGCTTGCTTCACAGCCAAGAGCTCATTCGGTGAATTGATGCAGGAAGTTTCAATGATAACTCTATAGTTTATAACCTTGCCAAAAGCAGATTTAGCTATGATGGCTTCTCTTTCAACTGAGCTGAAGATCCAACGGTAAACTGCTCTCTGCATAATTAGTTTGTGCATGAACTAATTAGTATAAGTTGATTATACATATATATAAAATTTATTCTTGGACAAATTCTGTTGAGTGCCTCAAAATCTCCAGAGATTTCGGATTCTAGTCGCTTGATGAAATTTTCCTTGTAGAGATCTTCATATGCCTGTTGGATTTGCTGCCTGTGAGCTGCATCACGATGAGCAAGAACGCTGATCACTGCCTTCTCGTCAGTTCCCCATCCTGTGATAACAGATTGGCAATTCAAGCTAATTAAGTTTCACAGTTGAAGTGTTGAGCTAGCAAAAAAACTGCGACAGTCTCAAGAGTCACAAGTAGCTGTGCTAAATTAATCAGGTAAGATTGGGTTCAGTTTTCACTAAATGTAGAACTAGATCAGTTCAACACAAACTCAAACTGCTGAATAAACGGGTTAAAGAATATAGACAGGCCAAACCCAATTAGTGCGTTAGGTTCGAGCCAACTTGCCAACATTGTTGTTCATAGAAAAAAACCTTCTAAAAAACATTCACTAGGTCGCTTTTGGTCAGCCCAACCTAATCTAACAATGCACAACCCGCACTTTACTCGATGTACCTCAAACAAATACAATGTACCTCAAACAAATACAATGGGAAACGTAATGTTAATGTAGCCCGCCCATCCCACCGCACAAAAAAAAAACACTTCCAGGAACTCTGTACAATACTTTTGTCCGTTAGATAATGAACATTGTCCTAAAAGCAATGCACTCATCTATATCTATTAGACAAAAACATTGTCCAAAGATCCAAGAACTCTTTTTGTCATTTTATTGGGCTACATAGCATTTTTCAATACAAAGAGATATGTATACAGGCTAATTAATTCAAGTTAAATTAACCTACATACTAATAGTACCTAGTAGAAAATTTACTAAGCAAATACTCCAAACTTACAAAAATTTAGGTTACTTAGAACCTAACCTGACCTAATAATGCAGAGCCAATCATTCTACTGGACAAAAGCATTGTCCAAAGATCCAAGAACTCTTTTGTTCATTTTATTAGGCTACATAGCATTTTTCAATACAAAGACATGATATGTAAACTGGTTAGGTCCAAGTTAAATTAAGCTACATACTGATCATACCAAGTAGAAAATTCTAAACAAATATTTTAAACTTGAAAAATTTAGGTTACTAAGAACCTGACTTAACCTGATAATGCAGAGCCAGTCATTCATATCCCAGAAGCTCTTAGATTCATGCTGACCAACTAGAATTATGATTGGTCAACCAAAACCCAAATTATCATGCAGGTTTGCATATGTTTGATGAGTTGGGTTAACTACAAGCACCATTATTCAAAAGAACATTTTTGCTGTATAAGAATGAGTAGAAGATTTGAAGACTGCATCTATAGTTCTTTCATCACTGTTCATATATGATAGATTCTGATTAAACAGAAGAAACAAAAATTACTCGAATGAAACACATCAAGTCGATTTACTACTAGAAGTTTTTTTCCTACTTTTTCTTTTTAATTTAATCGTCACATGGGGAAAGAAATAATCTTTTCATGTGTTAGTTATGCACACTTAAGGTTGTATTCCCTAGAATACATAATACCTTTTATTTAATTATAAGAAAAGCAATGTTGAAGCATATGTAAGAAACAATTATATGCATCAAAAAGAGTAAAATCTTCTCTAAGTAACAAATGAAAATAACAAAAACCTGAAAATATACATCATACAAGCTCATATATAATGAGACCAACAGAAAAAACACATAAATATATTAGCATTAATAGAAGTAGATAAATCTATGAAACCATGAAAAGCTTTCTTGAGACTCTCAGCATCTTCAACAGGAGAAGGAACTGGTGAAGGAACTGAGAAAGAAGCCATCTCTCCCTCTCTCTCTCTCTCTCTCTTTCTTTTGTGAGAAGCTGTAGAGGCCATGAGCCCCGTGTTAAATAGAACAGAAATATTAAATGACTGGAAACAAATCTCTTTCATTTTTAATTATATTGCCAAAGCCAATGTTTTTGTCTTTATATTTATCAAGCTGAGTGTATCTTTTTTTTTTTAATTAGGAAGATATTCGTCATTTCCAATTCATCTTATTATTCAATTAACATTTCATTAACCTCTGAATGTTTCCGTTCTCCGTAAATCACGGTAACTTTATAAATTAATACGCAGTTAAGAATCATAAACTCAATTTTATTAAAATTTACCCAAGCTTAACGTTCATTAGCTTTTAACGTTTCTTCTCATCAATTACTAGCACATTTGAAGATTTCATTTCTAAACCGAGTTTTGTTCAAATCACAAACACCTAACTTCTTACCAGCTTACTTAAAAAATTTTAAAAACAAAACCTACTTATCTGCTGATCTATGATTTAATTTGACATAAGTTTAATTACTAAAACATATATTCAAAAAAATGATAGGAGAAATTAACACATCAAGTTGAATAATAAAAAAAATATACGCAGTTATTATCCAAGTAAATCCACATTTATTAAGTTTTAAATGTAGCAAATCTCTTCTTCAAAAAAAATGCAGCAAATCTACTTTTAACGTCTTAATTAATTAAAATTTTAATATTTAATTTAACATTGGCGAGTAGTTTTTAGCTGACTGCTGAAATATATTAGATTTGTTATCAACCCCAGTGCTAGATGTGCTTATGGTTCTATTAATACATAATTGTCCTGGGTCATATGTGAAGTTTGACTTCTAAGAGTCACTTCTACGAGTCCATCCTCAATTATAAGAAATATGCGCTCATTCAGTGCTTATGACAAAATCAAAAAGCTATAAAATAAACTTTATATACTTATCAATGAATTGATCCACTATTAAACAAAATATTTGGCTTGGTCATAAGAAATGAATGAACAGCAAATGGCATTGGAAACTACAGAAGTGGCTGAAGATTACCAATAGAATTTTGACAAATTAGGTCGGCTTCTTCAATATTTTGGGGAATAACTAATTTCCTAATGACAACAACAGCAACAAGATAAAAAAGCCGGACTCCCTCTGTTTTAAGTGAGAACAAGCTGCTAACAAATGGTATAACATATCCAGCAACAGAAGGAAGCATTCAATCTTATAAGTACTAAAACATCCAGAACCACGAGCAACATTTTTAGAGTGGGTTCTAAATTGCCTATTTATAATTTCATGTTCTATTCAATGGTAACCGCAAATGTAGCAAGTCAAGAAATTTAGACGCCGGTCACATATAGATCTCAACACAATGCCATTCAGACAAACATATGTTGAGGTGTGTCAAATGCAGTTACTCCTTAGTTCAAAAAAAAATGCAGTTACTCCTGTGCACTAACAAAGATTAGCATACCTTTAAGAAATAGTGAAGCATTTCCAACTACTAATACAACATAAATAACAACCATCACCAAGCCTTTATCTCACTAGGTGAGGTTGGCTACATGAATATTTTGTTTTGATTCTCTATAAAATAATAATGTCTCAATACACTCGCACAATAAGTCAGCTTAAAATACTTTGAAAAAGTACTGCAGCAATTTAAGTTGCCAATGAACTCAACTAACATAGTAATTGTTGGAGTACTTTTAGATAAACTGCAACACTTCCAGCTATCAATGTATTTATATATGCATTTATGCACGCATGCACACCCCGAAACCTCTTTACTCTTAGTAGTACTGGAGTACTTCTAAAACAATTCCCGTACTTATATTTGATAGTATACATTATGTATGTAGGCATTGATGTGTAAATTCATTTATGTATTTATGTACCTATGTATATATATTACGCACGTATTTATTTACGTATATATACATTTTGTAAGCATTTATATGTGGAGCTTCTCCAGCCCAACAGGGGAGCAGCGTGCCCTACTAGGAGCATGCCTAGTTACTAGAGGATTTCAACTTAGAAACCACATCGCTCCGATTCCCAAGTTGTGTGGGGAGAAATCGTGGCGTTTGGGGATTAAAAAAAATGTATTTATAACATAAATATTAGCCAGAAGCATTGGAATATTAGGTGGAAGTATTGCAGCCTAATATTAGTATGTCAGTTCATTGGCAGCTAAAAGTATTGCTGTATTTCTTGAAATTCCAGCCTAACTTAATGTGAGTGCATTGGCAGTTGAAACTATTGCAGTATTCCCTGAAACAATTTCAGTCCGACTTATTATGAGAGTGCATTGGCAGTTAACAATATGATACTACCTCTTGCAAATATTCCAGCCTAACTTATGGGTGTGCATTTGAGTTGTGAATTGTATTTAATGCGTCTCATTCATGTGTATTGTATCAGATTGGCGTAGATAAAGGTTGATGTCTACATTAACTGCACCAAAATCTCTCTCATGTAACATGTAGGGAGGCACTAACCAGCTCGACTTGGCAATTTCCTTCTCCCATGGCAAATTCCTTCATTAATAAGGTGTTTTGAGATCTACATTATGAACTTAATGATTTTCCACCATTTTTAATATTGTACAATCACTTGGTCCAATCACCATCCTAGAAGTCCACTAGGAACAGCAAATTGTCAATGCCTCTTGATCTCAACAATTACTCCTATCAGATCTAGTCATTATAAGTCTATTAGCTTTTGCATCGTTTGTCAAAGAATCATATCATATTATGGGTGTGAGCTCTAAAACATTTCAAGGCACAACAACAACAACAACAACAATCAAGCCTTAATCCCACTAGGTGGGGTCGGCTACATGAATCCTTTGTTTCCATTGCGCCCTATCAATTACCAAATTCTTATCTAAGTCTAAGTAACTAAGATCACTCCTTATAGTTTCTTGCCATGTCTTCTTTGGTCTCCCTCTTCCTCTTTGTACATGGGCAAAATTCAATAACTCAATTTTTCTAACTGGAGCTTCAATCGGCCTACGATTTAGATGTCCAAACCATCTAAGCCGACTTTCTCTAAGTTTATCCTCAATTGGTGCAACACCAACTTTCTTTCGGATATACTCATTTCTCATTCTATCCTTTCGTATATATCCACACATCCACCTTAACATCCTTATTTCTGCAACATTTATTTTATTTGTATGTTTCCTCTTTGCAGGCCAGCATTCAGCACCATATATCATCGCTGGTCTTACTACAGTTTTATAAAATTTACCCTTGATTCTGGATGGGATTTTTCTATCGCACAACACACCAGAAGCATTTCTCCATTTTACCCATCCTGCTTGAATCCTGCTAATAACGTCATTATTTATTTCGCCATTATTTTATAGAATTGATCCAAGGTATCTAAAGCGCTCACTCTTCTTGACAATTTGATCACCAATTGTCACATCTCCAATATAAGTATTTCTTTCTTGACAAAATGTGCACTCCATATATTCAGTTTTTGATCTACTGAGATAAAAACCTTTAGATTCTAGAACATTCCTCCAAAGCTCTAGTTTCGCTTTAGCTCCCTCTTTAGTTTTCTCAATAAGGACAATATCATCTGCGAAGAGCATACACCAAGGCACTTCATCTTGGATATGTCCAGTCATGACTTCCATAATCAAAGCAAAAAGATACGGACTTAAAGCCGAGCCTTGGTGTAATCCAACTGTAATAGGAAAATCCTTAGTCAAACCTACTTGTGTCCGAACAGAGGTAATAGCTCCTTCATACATGTCTTTAATAACTTGAATATAAGCAGTGCAAATCTCTTTCTTTTCTAAAACTCTCCAAAGTACTTCTCTTGAGACTTTATCATAAGCTTTTTTCAAATCAATAAAAACCAAATGTAGGTTTTCCTTTCTCTCCTTAAATTTCTTCATTAAACTTCTTAATAAATGAATGGCTTCTATAGTAGATCTACCTGGCATAAAACCAAATTGATTCTCTGATACCTTAGTATTATGGCGTAACCTTTGTTCTATCACCCTCTTCCAAAGTTTTAAAATATGACTCATTAATTTAATTCCTCTATAATTGGCACAATTTTGTACAACGCCTTTATTCTTATGTGAAAAAAATTTAAATGATATGATCATAACGGAAAAGTAAGTCAAATTTTAGAAAACAAAATAATTTACCCAATGGGTGCATTAGATTAGCCAAAATTAAATTTAACTAGATTTAAGTTAACCTCTGAGGAGATATTAATGATATGAAGTATGGACACTTAAGGAAACCACGCCGACATGGAAGGACATGCGGGAACACTCAAAGACACCGTATCGGACATACCACGCAGCGTATCCTAATAAAATAATATTAAAAAGACTATAGGACACTTTCTGGACACACAAAAAGACTTTGAGATATTTTAGAACACTTCACAGACACTTTCAAAATACTTCAAAGATGCAATACACTTTTAAAACAAAGAATACTTCTGAGCACATACGGAATAGAATAAGATACATTTAATATAATATTAAATTTATTTATTAATATTATATTTTTTATTAATACAACAACAACAACCAAGCCTTAATCCCAATAGGTGGGGCCGACTACATGAATCCTTTGTTTCCATTGCGCTCTATCAGTTGACGAAATAAAACATAACAACCTCAGAAAGGATCTCACATATTTGAAAATAAATGAGAATTTATTACTTGCTAGAGCGCAATGAAAACCAAAAATTCATGTAACCGGTCCTACCTAATGGGATAAAAGCTTGGTTGTTATATATTTTTATTAATATTAAACATAAAACTAAAATCTATGACATATTTACCCTCTTTTAATCTTTTTATTAATATTTAATATTTTTTATTGTTGTTAAAAGTTTATCAAATAAGACTAAAACTTATATCTTAATATTATTAAACTTTTACTTAATATAAATCCAAATTCTAAGCTAACCAAGCAAAATTAAATTTTTTCTTCTCTCGCTTCCCTCGAACCTCACGAAAGTGAATCAATCACAAAAACATTTGAAACTCTAGTTTCACCTCTATTCTTCTTTTATCCTCAACACCAAGAACTCTTATCTTCTCTTATTGATATGTTCGTCGTAGTTATCCTGACAAGTAAAATTATATTTTCTCTTATTTTCCCACTCACTTTATAAAGTGAACACTAAATCTATATCTTAAATCGCTTCAATGCCAATGATATTTCTTCTCAATTTCTTATCTTAATCCTATGAAACTTTTGTACTACTCATACGTTATTTATATTTAAAAATTCAAATCTGATCTATATTTTATGTAGTTTCTTAAATATGAATTGTTAATTTGATTATTATTGTATTTAATGTGTCATGTCATGCCCGTGTTCTATGTTCTGAAAAATTATGTCGCTGTATTGCACTGTGTTCTTGTGTCTTCACGTCATGTCTGTACTTTACAGTATTCTTGTTTTGATATTTGTAAAAGATTTAAAACTTTTTTTAAGTGTATAGAATGTTAAATAAGAATTTGGTAATTGATATTGCAAAATGGAAACTGTTGACGTAGGATGTGGGGATCCCAAGAAACACCAAAGAAAGAGAGTTCCGGGAGACGGCGGCGCGCAAAGGGGTGACGAGCCTGTTAATAGAGGCTCAGGGAGAAGATTTAGTCCAAAGCAACTAGGAAAGCACACAGAGATTTAAGGTGGTTCAGGGAGGAAATCCG